>JZKD02S1955283.1:804539-821024 GCA_000966675.3 Picea glauca | reverse complement strand
AGATTATGTTTCATATCTTCTACCAGTAGAACATTTTGTGCCTTTTCATTCTTGTTCCCAATTCGAACTGTGCCTTCTCCAATGATTTTGGATGAATTATCATTTCCGAAGGAGATTGATCCATTTCTTTCCTTCCACAATGTAAGAAATTTGTCTCCATCACCTTTCATGTGTTTTCAACAGCCATTGTCAACATACCAATCATGTTTCTTTTGCTTATCTTGTAGAGCGACTGTGCATTATTAATTGCTATACTGATCTTGCTTTCTTATCCATGTCATTTTCTAAGGTTCTTGTCTGTGACTATCGTTATTTTGTTGAGGTTCTTTAGGAGGGACTACCATTCTGCAATCTTTGGCCATGTGTCCAAAGTTGTTACATTTGTAACATTCCACTTCAGTGCTCAAAGATTCAAACCTGTTGTAACTTCTTCTTTGTGTCTCACTAGGTATTCTTGAATAGCCCCTTTGTGTATGACTCTCAAAGTTGTTATTGTTCTTGTTGTTAGTTCTGCAATTCATAGCTTTATGTCCAAAATTATTACATGCATAACATAAACCAAAAAATATAGTTTGATACCTGGGAGTTGAATATCTTCTGAAAGGAGGTGCTCTTATGAATCCTTCTTCTTCTTGAGGCCTATCTGTCTTTTGTTGATTCTGAAATCTGAATCTTCTCGGTGGAGGAGTGTCCTTGTAATCTTCCTTGTATATATTCCTCTCCCCTTTGATTGTTTCTGCATAGCCTTTTGGATTTGCTTCTTTCTCTGTTGTTTTGGCGCTTGATCCCTTTTCTGTCTGGTTGTATACAAGTCCAGACTTGTCAATATGATATTTTTAACTGCTGATAATGTCATCCATAAATTTTGAGATATTATGCATATTTTTCTTTTGAATATCCTTTCTTAGTGTGACAGTTTCTTATTCCAAGTTTCCAATGATCTTGTCCTTTTCTTCTAGTTGTTCTTTGAGTTCTTCTTCAATTCTTTTATCTTCTTCTATTTGAACCTTTAATTTTGAGATCATTTGTTCTAGTTCTAGAGTGTCCTTTTTCTTGTCTAGTTCTACTTGAAGTTTCTTGTTTTTCTTATTTTCTCCTCTAATAACTTCTATGGCACACATTAATTCTTCTCGATAGTCAACTTCTGCCTCTTAAATTTCGTCTTCGACTTCTTCATATCCTTCTTTGGATTCTTAATATTCTTCTTCAAAGTATTCTTTGTCGAAATATTTTATTGCCATGAATATAGCTCTTCCTGTTTCACTGACATTGATTTCATCTTCAACTGATGATGAGATGTCTTCTTTGATGCATAAGCTTTTCTTGAAATATTTTTTTGTAGTTCTTTTGACTTTATATGTGTGTTTTCATTTTTAGTAACCTTCATCATTTATCTTTTTCTTATGAGGGCATTTGTTAGCAAAATGACCAATACCATCACAATTAAAAAAAAATTAAAGTAAGCTTACATCTATACCTACCATTGGTTCCCTTGTTCAGTCTCTTGACGAAGTTGGCCACTTCTTCATCATCTTCCAAGATGTCACTGCTGTTGCTATATTCTTCTTGTTCCTTTTTCTTTTTCTTTGATATTTTGGATGCTTTGAAGGTTGCTTCTTTTACATCTAGATTTTCCTACTTAGTTCTCATTTCATATGCCGTGAAGATTCCATGCAGTTCATCCATGCTTATTGAGTCTAGATCCGATGTTTGTTCTAGTGATGATATCTTAGGGTTGAATCTCATAGGAAGAGATCTTAGTACTATTTGAACAATTACAGATTCTTTGATTTCTTCTCCCAATCCTATGATTGCATTCACTATTTCATCAGCTCGTAAGAAGTAGGTTGCAATATCTTCATCTTCCTTCATTTTTAGTTGTTCGAACTGACCTCTGTAAGTTTGAAGCTTTGCTTCTTTGACTTTTTTATCTCCTTCATAAATATTTCGAAGCTTGTCCCAAATCTCTTTAGCGGATTTACAATGTGCAACTTTGGTAAAAACTGTATTACCGATACCATTCAAAATTGAATTCATGGCTTTGGAATTATTCTCACCGAGTTTTACTACTTTTTCATTTGTTGGTGGAACTGCTGGTGTTGTGTATCCATCTATAATTGATTTCCAAACTTGAAATCCCCGTGCATGTATATATTTCTTCATCCTTATGCTCCAAAAATCATACTTCTACCCATCAAACTGTGGTATTCCATTTTTATACAAGTTGGTATTCTCCATGATCTACCTTTCAGTGGTTAAACTTATTTCTCAAGGAACCTACTTTGAAACCAATTGTTGGATTACTGAGAGGGGGGGAGAATTAGTAATAGCATAATTATAATCATTTTTCTTCAAATAATCCAAGTGTTATATCAATGTAGAATTATTATCCAATAATGAGCAATAAGAAATGAACAGTCACACACATACACAGTACACCAGTGTTTTACATGGAAACCCAAATCAGAAGAAAACCACATAATGTTTTTTCTTATATGTATTTAAGAATTACATTTATTGGAAGCGCCAACTTCCTTTGTTTTCCAGCTGCAACAGGAAGGAGGCTCCAACCCCCTAGTTTCTCAGGCTACAACTTGAGGGAAGCTCCAACTCCACAATACTCTAGCTATAACCAGAAGGAGGCTACAACCCTCTGTGTTCTCCAGCTACAACTGGAAGGTGGCTACAACCACCTATCCTTTCCCTATTTAACTGCCCTAAAGTATAAGTAGAATGATGGAACCAATTTCAACCATTCACTCTGAGATATACTGTTGTACAACTTGTACCAATAAACCTGAACCATGCATAAACTATGCATCAACCTGTAACTCAACTTGTAATCAACTTGTACCATAAACAAGTTCATCAACCATGCACCAACCTATACCAAACAATCTGTAATCAACCTATACCATAAAGATGTGAAACCAACCATGTACCAAGTATGTATCAATCATGTTTCAAGTACTAATAAACTATGACTCATCAATATGTACCAACATCATCAACTATACACATCATGTATGTGCCAACTCATCAACTACTTGTCTCAATGATGCAGGAGCATCGTACAAAGCCAAAGCACGCCCCTAGCCAAAGAAGCAACTGAACGCGTGGATGAAAAAGGACACGTTTTTATGAAAACGTTTTGAATTTTGAAATTTGAAGCATTAATGTAATAGATAGGGGAGGTGTACTTACATTTATATGTAGATGTTGTAAATAGATATTGATCGTTGCTCTCATCTATCGATTGTAGAGGCATTTATGTGTAATGAATGAAAGTAGGTAGATTTAATTTAATATATTAGACAGTTTAGAAGCATAGGAGGGAAAATGAATATAGACACCCTCACCCTTGTATCATTGTAACGAGATGATCATTCAGATTTGATAAGATGGAGAGCTATAGCAGAGAGATGTAGAGAAGAACCCATGTACATGAACACTTGAGTTAATATATAAAGATTTGACTCAATTTTCATGGTGTTATGACGATTACTGTTTACATTTGTTGAATGGTATGTTTACAGTTGATTTGTTTCTCTATTATGCATTTATCTCAATGTTGTGTTGTGTGTATGATTTCATGTTGAATGTGAAGTCTGAGAGAGGATAAAAATGAGTTTCAATTTTTTCTCTCCCTGATAATTCCTACAAGGAGTGCAGTGAACGTCCACAAGGTGTGCGTTGATGAGGGTTTGAGTTTTATCTCAGAAAGCTCAGGAGAGATATCTTTGTTCTCATACGAGCAAAAGTGTAGGTGAAGCACAGAGTAGTGCAAGGTGTGCGCAGGCTGGTGGAAGCTTAGAACTTATCAACCAAGGGGAAATTTGAAGGACTACTATTGCAAAGAGTGCACAGGGTCGAAGACTTAAATAACCAAAGGTTATTTGAAAGTTTTCCTCAAGGAGTGTGAGTAGGAACCCTTTTGGAAGGCTTGAGTTTGCAAGTGAAAGATCAGGAGAGATAACGCCTTTGAAGTTCTCAAAGGGAGATGGATATTGAAACCATCGCATAGAAATTAAATTTAGGAGGGAGAACACTCAATGGTTGGGCAGAATCCATTGAGTAGTGAATCGGGAGGTCATAATTCTCCATGGAGAGATCGCGAAATCGCGAGGACCGTAGGATCCAATGGAGTTTTAAGGTGGTTAGGATTTGGACGAAATCACCACCCTAACATCAAGAATCAACGTGAATTGTTGATCATGGTTAATAAGAGATGTTGATCTCATTTCAACCCACGTCGTTGAATCATTTTGCGAATTCAAGGTTCGTGAGTTTGGAGGGCAGACCAAATTCTTTGGTTTCGTGAAGTCCCAAGTTGTGAGAAGCAGGGAAGGAGATCTAAACCGTTGGATACAAGCCACAGGAGAACTATTGGATCAAAACCTCTGTGTGGTATCGTGTATCGAGGGTTGAAATAATTTCTTTACGATTGTAGAAGTCGCGAAGTACCGAGTGCTGAGGGATCGTATCAACACGTAGCACATCCATTAGGTGGGGCTACATGGTTGAAAGGTGGCGTAACAACAAGCGCCTAAAGAAAGGTGGAAATGGGTGACAGGTGGAGGACACACGTCGCCTGGGAAGGAGTCAACCCATTGTTGACTTATCACGTCTCGGGGATTCACAAAGAAGGAGCACAAGGGATCAACACTCCAACTCACGAAGTTGTGAGTTGTGAGGGGTGCTAGAGTTAGGCCCTAGCTGGTGGTCACTTGTAGAGGCGCTAGTGAGGAAGGATCCGTACCCATATCACATCTTGGGTATTGGAGGTTTGGAGTCGAGGATCTTCGAATCACAAACTCGCGAGATCGCAAGTCACAAAAGGTTCTTGCACTAAGGCCCGGGTTGTGGTCGCATGGAGACGTAAGGCTTGTGCCTGGTGTTAAGTTACGAAGGGCAGGTTTTCACGAAGGACCTGTGGAACGGATTCGTTGAAGGTTCCGACAGGGAACCAAATGAGCCACTTTGGCTTGAGGATCTCGGACAGAGGGTTGGGGGTCTACATCAAAGTGTTATCAGAGCCTAGAACAATTTCTTTGCTTTCTGTAGCAGAGAGAAGGGAGAAAATTTTATATCCATGCCGCCGAGAAGAAGAGACAGGAAAATACTTGATCTAGCAGTGGAAAGAGAAATGTCGATAAGAAGAGATAGGCAAATACCTGATCCAGTAGTGGAAAAAGAAATGCGTGAATTACGTGCCAGGATTGATGCTATGGAGACAACACAGAGGCGCACAATTGATGCTGGGGATATCAATGAGGCTGAAAGTGAAAATGAATCCAGAAATGAAGAAGTTGCAGTCGAAGATGCTGCAAAAGAATGCCTATTCAGGGTTGTTGCAAGGATAGGTGCCAGAGAAAAAATGGACTTTCTAGTGTGTGAGGGAAACTTGGATGTTGAAGAGCTTCTAGACTGGATTAGAGCTCTAGACAAATACTTTGACGATGAGGATGTCAAGGAAGACAATAAAGTCAAACATGCCATTAACAAACTTAAAGGGCATGCAACACTATGGTGGGATGAACTACAGGATGATAGATGCTACAAGGGCAAGCAGAAAATCAAAAGATGGGATAGAATGGTTGCAAAAATGAAAGCCAAATTCATACCCAGGGATTATCAAATTACATTATTTCGGAGGATGAAAAATTTGAGACAGAAGATGATGTCAGTGAAAGAATACATTGAAGAATTCTACAGGATAAACATTAGAGCAGGTCATCGGGAAAGAGATGATGAAAAAGTTGTCAGGTACATGAATGGTCTATGATATGACATTCAATATGAGATGAGCATGATGACCATTCAAATTGTGGAAGATTCTTATCAGATGGATCTGAAAGCTGAAGAGAAGTTGAGCCGTAAATAAGTTCAAAGAGGCAAAGGTAGAAGTCAAGCCAGAGGAAAAACAATTGCCCAAGACAAAACTCAGAAACCTAAAGAAGAGGAAAAGAAACCTTAAACTCAACCTAAGAGAGGAGGAAGATCACAAGGAAGGCAATATGCTGATAGAAATACTTTTCCTCAAGCCAGAGGAAGAGGAAGAGGTAGAGGAGGTGAAGTGAAATGCTTTGTCTATGGAAAAATTGGACATAAATCATATGAGTGTCCAGATAAGAAGAAAGATGGTGGTGAAAATCACATTGCCAAATCTCAAGGATGAAATGTTGAGGCAGAGGATGCTGAGGGTAGAAGATCCTTAATGATGAGAAAATTTCTCTTGAAGCTAGAGAAGGAACTAGAGAACCCAACCCAAAGGAACAGTCTGTTAAGGACTTCTTGCAAAACTAAGGATAGATTATGCAAGGTCATAGTGGACAACGGTATCACAGACAATCTTGTATCTATAGAGATGGTAGAAAAGCTGGAGCTAGATACTATTGCACATCCAAGCCCATACAGAGTTTTGTGGCTACAAAAAGGACATCAGGTAAATGTCACTAAATAGTGTTTAGTTGAATTTAAAATAGGAGGATATAAAGATGAAATATTATGTGATGTCATTCCCATGGATGTTTTTCATCTATTGTTGGGTAGACCATGGCAATATGACAAAAAAGTGGTTCATGATGGGAGAAAGATCACGTACACTGTGGAGAAAAATGGTAGGATGCACATGTTGTTGTCGATTAAGAACCAAGAGATGAAAACAGAAATGAGCAACACTGTACTTCTCATGAGTGGGAAGGAACTTCTTGATGAGATTAAGAATAAGGAGGACACACAATTTATTGTGGTCAAGAAGCCCAAAATTATTTTAACCAACACAAGAATAGATGATCTACTAGAAGAAATTCAGGAGTTGTTGGAAGAATTTGCTGATATAGTAGTGGACGAACTACCTTGTTTGTTGCCACCTATCAAGAGTATAAGCCATCATATCGATCTTATACCTGGAGCGAGTTTACCAAACAAAGCAATGTACAGATTGACGCCGTAGGAAAATGAATAAGTTAAGAGACAGGTCCAAGACTTAATGGACAAAGGATTGACTCAGGAAAGCTTGAGTCCATGCTCTGTTCCGACAGTGCTTAGCCCAAAGAAAGACATAGGCTGGAGAATGTGTACAGAATCAAGGGAAATCAATAATATTACCATCATATATAGGTTTCCATTTCCAAGGATGGAAGACTTGATGGATTGCTTGAGTGGAGCAATATTTTTTTCAAAGATTGATTTGAAAAGCGGATATCATCAAATTAGAATGAGATATGGTGATGAATGGAAGACAACATTCAAGACAAATGAAGGGCTATATGAATAGATTGTCATGCCATTTGGCTTAAAGAATGCACCCAATAATTTCATGAGGTTGATGAACGAAGTCCTGAAGGATTTCATTGGGAAATTCGTCATTGTATATCTTGATGATATATTAATTTTTAGCAAAACATAAGCAAAACACTTAAAGAATTTAGCTGCAGTAATGAGAAGATTACAACAAGAGAAATTGCTAATCAATATGAAGAAATCATCATTTATGAGGGCATAAATCATTTATTTGGGTTTTTCTATCTCTGTAAATGAGTTGAAGATGGATCCAAAAAATATAGAGGCGATTAAGAATTGGCCATCGCCGAAGAGTGTATTTGAAGTACGAAGCTGCCATGGTTTGGCTAGCTTCTACAAGAAATTCATTTGAAACTTCAGTGGAATTAGTGCACCGATGATGGATACAGTGAAGAAAAGACTTAAATCTTTTCACTGGATGGAGGAAGTAGAGAAGAGTTTCAATCTGCTGAAGAAGAAGATCACTAAGCAACCAATTCTGGGTTTGCCAAATTTCAGCAAGACATTCCAGGTCAGGTGTGATGCAAGTGGATTTTCAATTGGAGTAGTCTTAAGCCAAGATGACAAGCTCATCATGTACCTCAGTGAAAAACTAAATGAAGCAAATATTAAGTACTCCACATATGACAAAGAATTCTATGCAGTCATACAAGCGTTGAAGAAATGGAGACACTATTTCGTTCCCGAGGAGTTTGTTTTGTACATCAATAATCATGCTTTACAATTCGTGACTCGACAGGAGAAGTTGAACCAAAAACATGCTAAATGGGTTGAATTCATGCAAAAATTTATTTTTGTGATTAAGCATATTTCTGGAACTACTAACAAAGTTGTTGATGCTTTGAGCAGGAAATGTTTTCTTATGCAGGAATTCAGAGTCAAGAATTTGGGTTTTGATAACCCCAAAGAAATGTATCGGGATGATCCAAACCTCAAGGAGGCATATGAGGCATCTGAGAATCCAATTCTCGGGGATAGAAGCCAATGGATTGAATACATGATCGAAGATGGATTATTGTTCAGGGGAAATCAACTATGTATTCCAAAATGCTCTATGAGGGAGAATTTGCTAAAGGAAAAACACAGTGGAGGATTGGCCAAACATTTCGGTCATGACAAGATGTTCTCAAAGTTGAATGGCTCATATTTTTGGCCATGGATGAGGACAGATGTCAAGAAATTTGTAGACAGGTGCATAATTTGTCAGCACACGAAAGTAAAAAGGCAGAACACAGGATTATATCAACCATTGCCCATACCTGAAAGGCCATGGGACACAGTGAGCATGGATTTTATATTGGGACTACCAAGGACACAAAGAGGATGTGATTCGATCTTTGTGGTAGTCGACAGATTTTCAAAGATGGCACATTTCATACCATGTCAAAAAACCAGTGACGCAACTCATATTGCGAACTTGTTTTTCAAGGAAGTTGTCAGACTTCACGGTTTGCCAAGGAGTATCATTTTTGATCGAGATACCATGTTTGTGGGACATTTCTGGAGGAACTTATGGAAGAAGTTGGGGACAAACTTGGCTTTTATATTAGCATATCATCCTCAGATGGATGGACAGACAGAGGTCGTAAATAGGAGCTTGGGAGATTTGTTGAGGAGCTCAGTCACTGAACAACACAGTCAGTGGGATCATATTCTACCATAGGCAGAATTCACTTACAATGATTCACTCAATAGAAGCAAAGGGAAGAGTCCATTCCAGATTGTATATGGAATGAAACCAAGGGGGGTTTCTAAATTGAAAGATGTAGAACAAGATGAATTCATAAGTTCTAGTGCAGAGGACTTTGCAGAAGTAATGAAGGAGCTTCACAGCTGAATTAAGGAGCGATTGTAGAGTTCAAGTCAAGAATACAAGTAGAGAGATGATCAACATAGGCGAGAACTTCAATTTGAAGTTGGTGATCTGATTCTTTCACATTTGAGGAAGGAGAGGTTCCCAAGGGGAACATATACCAATCTCAAGATGAAAAATATTGGACCATGCATGGTCATAAGGAAATTTCGGGCAAACGCATATGAGATTGAATTACCCAATGGGGTCGAAATCTCACCAATATTCAATGTCGTGGATTTATACCCTTACAGAGATGAAGAAGCAAGAGAAGAAGATGAGAAAGAAGAAGTTCAATGAAAAAAACAAATGCCTGTAGCTAAAATGCCACATATGGAAAGCATAATTGACAAGAATATTAGCAGAAAGACCAGGAGAAAGGAGTATTTTGAATACTTGGTCAAGTGGAAGGGACATCCAATGTAAGATGTCAGTTGGGAGGATGAAGTAGAAATTCAAAAGAATGGACAGACCATGCAAGAGCTCATGAACAGGAGTTCATGAAAATTTTTCAAGTGAGGGAGTATGATGCAGGAGTAACGTACAAAGACAAAGCACGTGCCTAGCCAAAGGAACAGCTGAACATGCAGATGAAAAAGGACACATTTTTATGAAAACGTTTTGAATTTTGAAATCTGAAGCATTAATGTAATATCTAGGGGAAGTGTACTTACATTTATATTTAGATGCTGTAAACAGATATTGAGAATTTCTCTCATCTGTCGATTGTAGAGGCATTTATGAGTAATGAATGCAAGTAGCTAGATTTAATTTAATAGATTAGACAATTTAGAAGCATAGGAGGGAAAACGAATATAGACACCCTCACCTTTGCATCATTGTAACGAGATGATCATTCATATTTGATAAGCTGGAGAGCTGTAGTAGAGACCTGTAGAGAAGAACCCATGTACAGGAACACTTGAATTAATGTATAAAGCTTTTACTCAATTTTCATGGTGTTATGATGATCACTGTTTACATTTGTTGAATGGTATGTTTATAGTTGATTTGTTTCTCTGTTATGCATTTATCTCAATGTTGTGTTGTGTGTATGATTTCATGTTGAATGTATGAATTCTGAGAGAGGAGAAGAATGAGTTTCAATTGTTTCTCTCCCTGATAATTCCTACAAGGAGTGTAGTGAACGTCTGCAAGGTGTGTGTTGACAAGGGTCTAAGTTTTATCTCAGAAAGATCATGAGAGATATCGTTGTTCTCATACTAGTAGAAGTGTAGGTGAATCATAGAGCCATGCAATGTGTGCGCAGGATGATGGAATCTTAGAACTTATCAACCAAGGGGAAAGTTGAAGGACTACTGTTGCAAAGAGTGCACAGGGTCGAAGACTCAAATAACCAAAGGTTATTTGAAAGTTTGCCACAAGCAGTGCGAGAAGGAACCTTTCTGGAAGGCTTGAGTTTGCAAGTGAAATCTCAGGAGAGACAACACCTTTAAAGTGTTCAAAGGGAGACGAAGATCGAAACCATCACATAGAAATTAAGTTCAGGAGGGAGAACACGCATTCATTGGGAAAAATCCATTGAGGAGTGAATCGGGCAGTCAAAATTCTCCGTGGAGAGCTCGCAAAATCGTGAGGACTGTAGGATCTAGTGGAGCTGTAAGGTGGTTAGGAGTTGGATGAACTCACCTACCTAAAATCAAGAATAAACGTGAACTGTTGATCGTGGTCAATAAGAGATGTTGATCTTGTTTCAACCCATGTTGTTGAATCATTTCACAAATTCAGGGTTTGTGAGTTTGGAGGGCAGACCAAATTATTTGGTTCTGCGAAGCCCCAAGTTGCGAGGAGCAGGGAAGGAGATCCGTAACATTGGATCCAAGCCATGGGAGAACCATTGGATCATAACCTCCATGTGGTATCATGTATCGGGGGTTCGGGGGTTGAAATAATTTCTTTTTGACTGCAGAAGTCATGAAGTGTCGAGTGCCTAGGGCTCGTAGGAACACGTAGCACACCCGTTAGGTGGGGCCACATGGTTGAAAGGTGGCATAACAACAAGTGCCCAGAGAAAGGTGGAAGCGGGTGACAGGTAGAGGACACATGTCACATGGGAAGGGGTCAACCCATTGTTGACTTATCGTGTCTCGGGGATTTTCAAAGAAGGAGCATGAGGGCTCATCACTCCAACTCGCAAAGTTGCGAGTTGCGAGGGGTGCTAGAGTTAGGCCCTAAACGACGGTTGCTTGTAGAGGAACTAGCGAGGAAGGAACCATACCCATATCACATCTCGAGTATCGGAGGTTTGGAGTCGAGGATCTTCGACTCACAAACTCATGAGATCGTGAGTCATGAAAGGCGCTTGTGCTAAGGCCCGTGTTGTGGTCGCATGGAGACGTAAGGCTTGTGCCTGGTGTTAAGTTGTGCAGGGTGGGTTTTCACGAAGGACCTGTGGACCGGATTCGTTGAAGTTTCTAGTAGGGAACCAAAGGAGCCACTTCATCTCGAGGATAATTTAGAACGATCCTGAGCGGATCTCGGATAGAGGGTCGGGGATCTGCATCACTCAACCATGTACCCAACTTGTACCTCAACCAAAATCCCTCATAAAAATCATCCAAATATGATTTCTAGCTATGTAATAGACCTGGTTTATATGATCACATACCTGCAAACCTTCCTTAACTTTAACAACAAGAGATTAGCATTTTCATCAAACATTTATTTAGTCTTACAAGACAAGTTTTGGATTAGTCAACAACCCTAACTTGAAATAATTATAAATTTGTACCTGTAATGAATAAATATTTGAAATGGATACACAATGTTCTTCACTATGTTTTATGCAATTCCTCTAGTTCTCACTACTTGAAATCTCTCAGAAAAGGAGTTATAGCAAAAATGGCACACCTTGCTGAATTCTGGATTATTCAAGAGAGCGGCCTTGTAGAGCGTGCCCCTCATGGAATATTTTTTGAATTGATATGAAAATATTACAAAGTATAGTATAGAATTTAATCTAACTAACACATTTGGTATTACTGAATTTGGATCTGTTATGAAGAAATTATGACGTTTTTACCCGAAACACTTGCTTTTGACTAGTTTCAGGACTAGCCACAAACCCTATTTTCCACTGAGTGTAACTACAAAAATAAAATGACCCACAAGATGAATGTTTTACCACATATAATTGGATATGTTTCCTCATTGGCATAGAAATTTCACGGTCTGAATCATTCTAGAAATTTTTTTATTGAGAAAATGGTGAGATGACCTGAAAAGAACATACCTTAGAAAGCATCATCAAAAGAATTTATCCTTCCTTGAATTCCAGACTTCTTTTCTTCACTTTCCTTAGAAATTTGGCTTAGATATCCTTTGGTTACCTCAGAAACCTATAGGTATTCAATATGCTAAAGTGTGTTTAAAATGAGAGAGTCTTTCCTCTTATTTATACTCTCCAAGTAGCTTCCTTAAAAACATCTTCTAGGTCAGTTTACCCGCTTTCCTTATTTTAGGGTTAACCCACTTCTAATTTCTCCATTAAATTTATTATTTAAATAATTCATTTTGTATTCAATTTGAATTGTAGTACAATCATCACTTCACTTTATTATTTACCTTCTAAAATCTCTTAAATCACTTTGACTACTTTGACCTTTTGGGGTTTCTAGATGAGATAAGAGGGTCCTCCAACTTTGTAAGGCAATAAATCTGAAACTGTGAGGAGTTATGTGACGTTTCACATACCACCAGAAATGGAATGACATGTACCATTCATATAGAATAGTATTACCTGCAAATATATCAAAAATCATACCATTATCCATCAAACAAACTTGGGTCCATTACCCAAACCCGGGTTCTCCAACTTGTCATAGCCATAACTCTCTAACCGTGAGGTGTTATGTGACGTTCCACATACCAACGGAAATGGAATGACAAGCACTATCCATATACTATAGTTTCACTGAAAAATTCAATGAACTTCATATCATTATTCCACAAATAAGCATGGGTTCTCTAACCATACTTCTAGGATAACTCAATCTGCAAAGCATCTACCCGTGAGGGATTTCGCCAAAATGAGACCCATTTGGATTTCATCCATTTCCACTTCTTATCAAGAATGAAAAGACAATAGCGAGTCAACTTTACATAAAACAATCTTGGTTCCATTACCCAAACCTTGTGCTATGGGGTTTTCTTCAAGGGTTGACATCAAGGACAACCAACCTTAATCAACAACATATTCCATTACCCGTGAATGGATCCCTCCTCAAGCATTATTTCCCAGATGGTGCATGACTCCTTCAAGACCTTGGTCCCATGTAATTAGGTAGGTAATCTTGCTTCTTTATATTTTCATATTGATTGTTCACAGTAGTTTATTTTCATTTCATGTTTTTTTTTTTTCATTTTTCTCTACTTTCATTACTAGTTTACATGTTTTTATTTAATCATATTATATAAAGAATGAAATTTTTTATTTTCTAGATTAGTTATTGTTTTTGATTTTATGGTTTTTTATATATATGAGCAAAGGGTGATTGATTCACCCTAGATCTTACAATTTTATGTTTCACTGTAGGCACATGTATGAATAGGAGATGTTGAGGTTCTCATGCACTCTACGACGAGTACATGTCCCCGAGTAGGAGCCATATGTTATATCCAATTTCTAGGGATAAATAAGGATATGATGTCTGGAGGCCCTTAGGTTATAGACATGGAGTACCAATAGATAGATGACTAACAATGTCCACATGCACAGGCAAAGACCTTCTTCACCACCACACATCCTAGATTCGTGATGATGACATCAACCACATCAACTAGCTTCTGGAAGATGATGGGTCTCTCTTCATGAGGTGCAAGTCAGGTATTGTGGTAAGTGTCACTTTAATGTTTTAGTCACTTGATTATGTTGCATTTAAATATTATTTTGATTATAGAACGTCTTCTTGGAAATTATGCTCTTTCCCCCATTTCACCTTGGTGGTTGACATTGTACTCTAGTAAGTGGTCACTCTTAGGGATGGGTTTTCTACTGGGAGGTCTCCTTGACAAGTCATTGTTCCATTCCCAATCATACTTAATACTTTTCACACGTATCTTCTACTTCCTCTCCTTATATTTGGGATTTCTCGATGTATTTACCCAAGAGGGGATTGTACCTCATTTCATGGGAAGAAGGGGCTGAAGACCCAAAGGTTTGCAGCTAGAAAAATATAAAATCCAATCACAAACCTTCTATATGATCACCTAGGGATCTCGAGGAAAATGAAATATTTCTCATAAGAGACTGATGGGACCTGTGAAAAATAAAAATATAAAAATGCCAACCAAGGTAGTGCGTGGGTGGGCAATGTTTTTCATGCTTAGGTAGAAGTCCCACACATAGTCTTCAAATTGGGGAAGCATAATGTGACCAGGGTAGAGTCAAGGTGGGAAATTTTTTTCATGCTTAGGTAGAAGTCCCACCTTTTCTTCAACCTAGAAACATCTTAAAACATAAATCAATAAATGGGCTTGGAAAAAGGATGCATTGAAAACGAAGGTGCAACACACCCTCTACAAAGGCACCCATAAATGAGACAATATGAACCCTTGTATGTCATGAAACCTATCCCCAAAAGTATTACCCCCATCAACTTAATATTATCCACATGGATTATAGATTTTTCCACCTAGGAAACACTCCTTGACTTAAGGGTTGATTCACCCAATATGTCACCTTTTCAACCCTCCCATACCTAAATTTGGAAAATTGCATAGGGTCTTTGAGCACTTGTTTAATTTCATGAGGTAGTTTTTTATGTACATGATTAGGTGGTTCTTATATTAAATTTGATTTTACTTTCCATGATTCTTTGATTTGATATCCTTAAAGGGAATACTTTTCTTTCTTTCCAGGACCTTATTGATGGAAATTTTGGAGGAACAAGCCCATCTTGGGCATTCATTGGGGTGAGAATCCCACCAGTTGGATTCCATATCCCATACCATGGGGAATTATAGGAGATGAATGTTTCCTTTTAAGGAAAAGGAGGAGACCTTGGAGTATCTCACCTAGCCCTTGAAATCCCAACGATTTTCCTTTGGAGGCTAAAACACCACTTTGGAGGGCTTGATGTCACCCTAGGGCTAGGGTTTTGGTGGTGATGATGTTGTTTTTATGGTCACTTGGAATGTTGAAGGAGTAAATTTTGAATCACAAAGATGAGCATAACGCATGAAGAAGGGGCCTTAGAAGGTCCAATGAACTCCTTCCTTTGATCAATGACTTACTAAAGTGACTTGGATGTCACCCTAGAAGGGGTTGACATTATGGTTTATGCTTTGTTTTGTGCATTTTTAAAGTTAAAATTAAATTTACTTTGTAAAGGGGAAAAATAAAGGGGAAATGGATACCTTATTTTTTGGTTTACCATAAATTATGTGGACTAACACTTTTTATGAGTTTTGTATAAATAATGATCATTTTTCATTTCATTTTAGCATAGCTCTCTCATGTGAGAAAGACTACTTGGTTGAAATTTTTTCCCTACTTGGGCAATAAGGATCAACTCTATCTTGTGTAACTATATTATGGTGTTTTATTTTGGTATATTGTGGAGCTAACGTTGTGTGCACCTCTTAGAGTATTTTTCTCTTGCTTATGGATGGATATTTCTTGGTAACTAAGGTTTGATCTTGCTATTTTGGAATTGGTAAGGAAATTTCTGCATTTTTTTCATGTTTTATTCTAGTTTAATTAATAATATTGTATCAAACCCTTGGAGGAGTGTAATTACATACACCCTCCACCAAGGTTAATGTTTTTTACTTGTTGATAAGACATTTTTTACAAGGTTATTAGGAAGAGTGAAAGGGATTACACCCTCCTAGCCTTACATTGGTTAGTTTTGCATGCTCTAGGGAGTAGAAGAGACTACACCCCTAGTGAAATTGTGGATCTAACTCTTATATACAAGACTCCATTTATCCAATAGATACAAAACACTAATATGAAAATTGCATTGGTGCAAGCAAGGAAAACCCCCCTATTACTATACTGGGTTGAGGTACAAGAAGAGCACCAACTTCCCTTAAAAGACAATTCTATTCCTAAGCTACCCCAAAAATATCTAACGTGAAAGAAAAGAGAGAGGAAATAAGGTCAGTAGGTGCACATTTGGTCCTTGCGGCTGGTGTAGACCTCTTTTGCCTTTGCAGCTTCCTAGATTGTGGGTCTCCTCCCAAAGCTAACTGTTAAGCCCTAATATTGGCTCATTACCCCTTAATTGGGGCATATTATATTAGTAATGTCATTTTATTTATGTCGGCTTTAGGCCATTAGTTGTAATTATACCTCCTAGTCT
>JZKD02S1955283.1:781356-797040 GCA_000966675.3 Picea glauca | reverse complement strand
TTTTCATTTTGAATCATCTTGTACTTGAAAATTTAAGTGGGGTAAAAGGAGGTTGCCCCCTCGAAGAGGCTTATTATCTAAAATTATCTCTTTTTCAAGGTGTTGAGTACTTTTCTGAGGATTTTCTATGCTATATTGATATTTGGTTCTTAACACTGACTTGCAAAAACTTAGAAAAACAATGCTACAAAACATACAATCTCTACTTGTCACTTTCAATATTTAGATATAGACATAGATGCATTAATCAATAAAAGCATAAAGAAACAATGTATTGGGATAAGAAATAACTCTTTTATTCAATATGAGGATAAAAAATATTACAACCTACTTTGGCAAATGCTCTGCGAACCAGGTCTGGGCTCCTCTATTGTTTCTCCAAGTGCACCATTCCCATGCTTTCCTCTCACAAGAAACTGATCTCTTGGAAAAAGGGAAAGGGTTTTATAAGGAGAAAGGGATGGAGGGGAATGTTGAGGCCGAATCTCAGAAAGGGCTGCAAAACTTGGGCTAAGAAGGGGAAGGAATTTTGGTAGAGTTTACTTGTTCTCTTGCTTGTTGTTGTAAATGGGGCCCCAAGACCTATTTTTATATGAGACAAAGATGGTTATTAAGTTTGGGGACAAGATACAATGGGTGAAATGGTTGGGAAACCCTCAATAGCCCATAAAATTCGTTGAATTGCTTGCAATTATATATTTTTTCCAACTTTTGGAGGTAAACGTAGGTTGTCTAGCATCCAACTTGCATATGTACATGGGATAACTAGTATGCAGCTCACGTGTTTACGCGGGCTATTATTTTAGTAGGGTGCGTACATGTTCCAAAAAATGTTTTTTTAAGGAAGGATCCTCAACAATAATTTGGAAAATTGTGTAAGTGAAAATTCCAATGCCATGTATGCATAGGTAGGGAATTTTGGACTATAACAATTGGAGAAATATAGTGTTGCATTGGAATGCATGATTTTATGAGATATTCAAATTGTTCAAAGTGGAATCAATTCTTTCCCTTAATAAATTGCTTAATCCACTAGGGATTTTTTATTGGTCAAGGATATGTATGTTACATCCATTAGGGATGCAACAAACTCATCTAAACTTCTTTATCTTACTCACTTTTCAACCCTCAAAAATTGCTAAAAAGATGCCATAATAACCTATTAACCCTAGAGAATATTTTGGGTGGTTTATTAGTGGTTTTGGATTGTTGAATTATTATTCTATAGAAACATTTTGCGACAGACATAAGGCTGTCATAATATATCTTCAATAACTTTTCTTAAACAACCTTACTTTGTCACTAAGTCTGGCTTTATCTTACTTGAGTTATACTAGTTATTGCTAGCTTTATCTCTTGCATATTTACTTGACTTTTAGTGATGTATCTAGCATCTCATGTCATCATTTACTTTCTGATTGAAATCATTGTTTATTTCTGATATATAGGACACCAAGATTCACTTTCCTTTCCATTGGAATATCATGCTTGCATACTTTTCTTTCTCTTTCCTTGGGAATGTATAACTATCTTATGCAAGTACTCAAGTGTTTGGTAACCATTAAGAATAACCAATAATTTTTTTCGAGACATATTCCACTTTGTAGCTTGACCTATAGGGGCATCACCTTGCATTAATCCAGTTTCCTATCTTAATTCCCCCAGGGTCACCCAGGATTACCCCCTTGTGTAGGATTTCTCCTTCACTAAAGGGAGGGGATGGTTTATCTAAGGTTAAAGTGGGAAAACTCTCCCATAGTTATTTCAATCTTGTTGATTGGGTTAGGATTTCCCCAACCTACAATTTGTGCGATAACATGCCCCATTAGAGGAACCAGTCACAAAAATGAGTGAAGCCATTTATGTCTTCTGAACAAAGATCACAGACTTAGAGGTGTGACAGATACTAGGCACTCCCCCAGAGGAAAGGGAACAACATGAAAATATGGCCACTATGAACATAGAAAACATCAAGAGTATGGAAGTAGAATGTGCTAAGTTGTATGTAAAAAGCATGGGATTTTTGTTGGATAGTTGGTTGTCATTGATGTCAACCCTCACAACGTTAAATATGCCCCAGAGTTGTGATCGATATTTATGGTGAGTTAGTTCTCATTGATGTCAACAAGAATGGTTGATGCCAACATATGTGATGGGTACATTTGATGAAGTCTACATGAAGCCCTGAAGGTATGCCTATGGAACCCTAAGTTGATCAAGGAAAATGGTCATGAAGGACAACGTAAATGTATGTAACCCAATCATGCATGGATAGTCCTCATCATCCCATTTCCAATGATAGGTGGTATGCCATGTGCTTCCTCACAGTTAGGGAGATATTCCCTCATGAATTCGGAAGCCCTGAAGAATGGTTAACAATCCCCTAATTGGTTACAAGTCATTAATGAAAGGGTAAATGGGTTTGTTGGACTTATGGTTTGACCCAGGTTCTACCTTAGTTATCCAACAAAAACGTTATCACCATTGGCCCTTCTAGTAAACCATAAGCCTACATCGCGCACATAGTGCACAGTGCAGTCTCACCCAAGATGGTTTATGGGGGACTGTAGGATGCAAGTGTCTGTAGTCATGGAAGGGATTGGGGGATGTTATTTATTACTTTTTATTTCTACTTATCCATGCATTTGATTACAATATTCACCAGATCTATTCATTCATTCATTTTCATATTTAATCTAGTGCACATTGTAAATAAACCATCCTTTCATCTATCTAACCATTGAATGATAACTACAAAAATAGTAAACCATTCACACACATTGCACACATAGTTTTACCGTGGTTCTGTCCCCCTGGGGCTACATCCACAAAGAAATTCTTCTTCTTTTCTTATTCATCAAAAATCTGTGCACATTACATCATAGTAGAAAGTAGTGAGGTAGACCAGGATCATACCAAGATCCACCGCTTGTGACCTGACCCTTAACTAATTCAACCTTATCTGAGCTCAACAACTCTCAAAATAAACTTCGACTCACAAAGAATCCAAAATAGGTTCTCCAAAAAATATGAAAATATACCTCTAAGGATCGATAGATGCCTCCACCTAATTTATATATTTTCTATTTATATTACAAATTTAGGTTAGAAAAACTTACAATATGACTCCAAAACCCTAACCCTAACATGGCTAGGTTTGTCCACATTTTCACCCTATTTTCACAAATCCCGCTGAGCATGCTACTTTTCCTGAAAATATGGTGCACTCTCCTTCTTGGTCTAATATGCCTCGTTTGCTGCACTATTCTCCAAAACATGCATGCTCCAACAACTCCCCAACATTAACATGTGGCTTGTCTCGAGCCACTTAGCCTTAATGCACCTTATGTAGCACTACCTTTATCACATAAAACTTCTTTCCCAATTTTGTCTCTTTCTCCTTAGCCCTTGTGTTCTTTCCTACTAGTGTCTCCAAACCCTGTGCTATTATGTGCTCTTTCAACACTTATCTACATCCTTCAAGTGCATGTTACCATCTTCCTTTCTCTGTTTGGATATCATCTATCATTCTTTCTTCTTGTTGCTCAAATGGATCCAACTGATCCTGCCTTTCTTGTTTCTCCTCCTACACAATTTTTACATCTTCCTACAAGTTTTTTAGCTCTTGCACGACCTTCATTATTAGGGATATGTCCATGGTATTTTACCTCTTCTTTAAGTCCTAAACCACAACATTCATTTTTTCCTCTCTCTGCTCCAACAACTAGATCTTCTCATCCTCTTCCATGCTAGTCCAAAATTGTGCAATCATGTTATACAGTTATGCCACTTCTTTAACCTCGTGCACTATGTTCTCTATGTGTGTAGTAGAATCTTTCTATCTCTTCTCCCAGGCTTATAGAGGTGTGTGCAAAATTAACTTCTTTGTTAATTCTGTTATCTCTTGTTTGTATCTCTCCATGTTCTGTGCAATCTGTTGTAACTTCTTATGCTTGTGTGCAGTTTGGTATGCTCATGTATACCTATGTAATATTATTCTCTAAGTGATTTGAACATTGCTTCTATTCCTCCTTTTCCACCGTGATCTGCTCACATGTTACTTTCAATATCTCCTTCATCTCATGACCAAGCACTAGGTTGGTGGAATCTTCCCTAGATCTAGACTATACTTCTTGCATTACACTTGCTTGTAGTCCATATAACACTTTTGTGGGTACTTTCTCTAGGACCAAATACATATGTGTCACATCCCTTACTGGTATCTGCGTTGTGTTTTCATGAACCTCCAAAATTTCTAGTGTGACTTTGAATTTGTCATTACTCGATACTACCGTCTTCATGGTTTCTTCTTGCTCTTTCTATGTTGATGCTTCCTATGGTTGTTCTTTTTGTTGTGATATGGGAGAATGCACTGCATTTAGTTGTAGTCTCTATAAGATTTCATGTAATTCTACTATTGTTTCCTTGATTTATTCCCTTTGGTCCTCTGTTGTGCATACTAAATCCTCTCCTCTATCTTGAACTTTTTTTGCGACCAACTCAACATCGTCCTCTTTAATAGTGATGGTTGCAGGATTCTTTTGATACTTTATTTTTTTCCTTATTTCTGCCTCCTATACTCTATTTCTCTTCTTTGTTGGGGTTTAGGTATGCACTCCAGTTTTCTTCTTTTCCACTTCCCCATCTTTTGATTTCTTTGGGAGAGAGATATCTCCCTTCTCACCATCCCCTTTTACTTCTGTCCTTGACACTAACTCTTTAATTCTTGGATTTTTGCTTGTTGTGTTTCTTCCTGAACCTTGGTTGCGCTCTCCAACCTTCCTTGTATTATCTACTGGAATGCTTGTCTTTTTGGATGTTCCCTCTTCTGCTGGATCCTTAGGATTTGTTCCTTTATTTTGTGTTATTGGAACCTTCCACTGTGTAGGACAATCTTTCAAAATCCAATCTACTTCTTCCCTTGATGTGAAATATCTCATTTTCAACCACTTCTTCTTTGTGTCCCTTGTGGCCTAGATCCACAAATGTGTTGAAATAATGTAACTACAAAGCGTATTCTTATTATTATTGATATATTATTCATAGGATCAATCCCCATTGTGGATTGATCATGTCGGTTATTGTAATAGGACCAAATCCCCTTTTGCAAATTGGTCAAAAGACAATTGTAATAGGCAGAATAAGAAGTCAGCCCCAGCAGATATTAAAGAGGCCCAAAAATATAATAAAGGTGGGTTTACCCACCCCATTTGAGAAGTCATCCATGCCAGTGAAGAGACACTTCACACGTGCCAAAATTGTATAAATAAAGGAGGATAGTGCCTCCCTTAGACATAAATCACTTGCTCATTTTGAGAGACAAGTTCAGATCTCCTGCTGGAGATGAAGGAGAGAGAGAGTGGCGCATATATGGGAGAGGAATTTCTGTATTAGTTTAAGAGATCTCTTGGCATTGTATTGGATATCTATATTAAGGAAGTTTTGTTTTGTTTTCTTCCCCTAGAGGGTTTCCTAGGATAAATGTTGTGTCTCTTGTGATTGTGTATTTCTCAGTGATCTTGGATTATGCTATTGTTATCTAATGAAATGAAAACATCTATAATAATGGCTTACACATTAAAAAAATGATGTCTTGAAGCCTTGAATTTGGAAATCCTTTCATTTCCTTGAAACACTTCAATAAGTATTCTCCAAACATTGGTTTTCTTTTGCTACATATCCTCCAAGAACATGGAAAATACTACGTTGTTGTCCTGCTGGTTCTTGAGGTTATTTTTCTACCACAAAGTTTCATAGCACACCACATAACATTTCCCCTTCCTATCTAGAAAAGATGAAAACTTGGGCTCCTTCCAACCCACCAATGCTATCAGTATTAGCAACCAGGAGTAATGGAACTATTTTCCATTATCCTGTGCATGTATGCAATCTGTCCAAAATTGGTTCAACAAGTATGGTGCCCTGTTGAACACTACACCCTTTGGGCATTGCGTGACTACTACTATAACTTCTGCTGGGGCCTCTTCCTTTCTCCACTTCCTCAAAATTTTACAAGCCATCCGCTTTGTGGAAAACTTTGTTGCCTGGTCATTGATATCCTTGATGATTATTCCTCGGGTTCCCATATTTTTCCTGAACTGTTCCTTCACTTCTACTGCAATTTATTTATCCCCGACTTTGTTGTCCAGGTAGTCTTCTGGATATACCCCACTGGTAGGAAGACCTATGATATTATCTATGAGATCCATGTCTATGGGGAACAATATTTCCATCCATAGGATACCTCCATGTACCCTAGCCAATAGTTGTTTCACACAAAGTCCTACATTTTTACCATGCCCAAAATGTGGTATGTCCAACATATTCATAAAGCTTGAATTATAGAGACCTGTAACCCACTGCAAAGGATCCAAAATAGGTTTCCCTAGGGGTACTACCTCTCCATTTTTATCTACGCACTCTTCTTGTATGAAGTTAGGAAATGTTGTTGTGTCAGTTACATCATGGTCCACATACTTTATATTCGATACCTTTCCTAGCATGTCTTCCACTGCGACTATAGCGTATGGAAGATGAGGTAAAAAAAATTACGTTGCACTTGGTGCTTTCCTCTTTTGTCCTGCAGCTAGGTTTTCTTCTACAACTTCATCCTCAAGTTCTTCTTCTTCTTCTCCCTACATTTCCTGCTAGCCTTTGACTTCCTCTATGACTTGTTATTTCTATTTGTCCTTTACCTCTATTTTCGTAGGGTTTTCAGAACTAGGGTTCCTATTGCCATTATGGTTTTCCATGCTATGACATCCTTACACATGTTCCTCGGTTGATATTTCTTCCTTTATCTTAGTGGGACTGATCGATTCAGTCTTTGATGTTGTCACATCCTCCAGTTCCACAAAAATATTTGGTTCTTCCATTGTTTCTTTCTTATTTCTTTACTATTGGGTTACTCATACAAATTGACTTGGATCGCCAACCTTCGAGGGTGCCATCTAATTAGTCTTGGACACAATTGCCTGAATTATCCTCTTGTTCAATCACCTTGTGCCCGCTCTCTCAAGTGATCGGTTTCATAAAAATCTCTAAGTGTTGATCTTGCTTATGATTTTTCCTTTTTATAAACCTGTTCATTAATGTCCTGTCTTGTTTTTCACCTTTTTCGGTTATTTGTGCAGTGTCTAATTTTCCTATGTACAATCTTCCAAATTATGTCACACCAATTGCTATTTTCTACGTGCTTTCATTCCTGAATTATTTGTCTCTCCCTTATTCCTCCTAACTACTTATTTTTTACTTTTTCTTTATTTTTATGTTTTTATCTTCCTTTTTATTCTTTTATCTCCTACTATTTACAATATGTACAACTCTATTTATTGTGCTACAACTATTGAGAGTTAGTAATTCACCTATCCCTATATAGTTTCAGTAGACTACCATTCACCACTTCTTTCACTTCCTTTCCTATTATGTCTTGCAGTTGTACAACGCCTCCATTTGTAATATATTTTATCCGATATGGTCCTAGCCAATGCATTCTTAGTTTCCATGGGTGCTGCAAATATTTAATTTCATAAAGGAGAACCAAATATCCTTCCTTGAAATTCTTCTTCTTGATATGTCTATCATGCCATGCTTTATCCTTTTCTTTCTATACCTCTTGATGGAAACCTACCATGATTATGTCTTCTTCTAATTCTATTAGTTGGGCCAATCTTTCTTGTGATGTGCCATTTTCTATCATCTCTGTAATTATTGCAATGCGTATACTTGGTATTAAATAATATAAGGGAACTACTTCCTCCTATCCATACACCAATCTAAAGGTTGTTTGTTCTGTTAGTTTCTTGCAGGTTGTTCTATAAGCCCAAAGTATTTTTGGTACCTTCAAATCCCAATACTCTCTATTTCTATTAAAAATATTTGCTAGGAAATTCTCTAGAATTTTGTTTAAGCATTCCACTGTTCCATTTTCTTCTGGTGGTATATCTTAAATTCTTCAATCATTGCCTCAATTGTACTATTGATGAAGTGATTCCCATGATCACTCATCAATATTCTTGGACATCAAAACCTTGTCACTATATTCTCAAATAAAAAGTGTGCTACAATATCTTCATTGCAATCATTTAATGGTGCTGCCTCAACCCATCTGGTCAAGTATTCCATTGTTGTAATAATATATCTAGCTCTTGATCTTCTTGTTGGTGGATTAACCGGACCTACACAATATATTGCCTATTTATCGAACACTTTTAAAGTAACCCGTGGTCTTAGTGGAATCTCATCCCTCTTGGATGGCTTCCCAACTCTTTGACAAACATCACACTTCTGACAATATTCTTTTGAATACTTATGAACTCATGGCCACCATAATCTTGCGCGTAATACATTCTACATGATATATTTTCCAACATAATGTCCTCCTACAATTCCTTCATGCACCTCTACCAAAATAATGGGTCTTTCATGCTCCATCACACATCTCCTCAAGATGTTATATGCTCTAAGTTTGTATAAATGACCAACAATCAATTGATAATATTCAACTATGACCAACAAATTTTTCTTTTGTGTAGTAGTAAATTCTCTTGGTGAAAATCTTGTACTAAAAAACTAAATAATGTCAGCAAAATATTCATCTGCAATTTGTACTAAAAACAATTGTGCATCTGGAAAGTTTTCTTCCGGTCCTGCATTCAATCTTCCAGGATTCACCACAACTTCAAAGTCAAATTCCTGAAATAGTAATAGCCATTTTCATATCCTTCCCCCCAACATTGGCTTATTAAGTAAGTATCGTAGAGATGAATGATCGTTAAACATCATAAAGTGTTGTCCCAACAAGTAATGTCTGTATTTATACAAAGCATACACCATAGCTAGACCTTGTCTTTCTGTAGTGTTATAGTTATGTTAAGAATATGATAACTTCCTTCTTGCAAATTCAATAGGGTGATCTAGATCACCTTCTCCTGGCTGGGTTAATACTTCTCCTAGTGCAATTGCATATGCATCTACATGCACATGAAATTATTTTTCGCAATATGGAAATACTAAAATCGGTGTAGTAACCATTTTCCCCTTCAAAATATCCATACTCTTCTGAAATTCATCATTCCACTGGTACTTAGTATCCTTCTTCAACAACTTCTCCATCAACGCAATGATCTATGCATATCCCATTATGAAATTTTTGTAATACTCTGTTTGTCCCAATGTACTCTTCAACTGGTGCACTTACTTTGGTGGTGGTAAGTTAACTATGAAAACAATTTTAGAAGGATCAACCAGTAGACCCTGTTTACACACCACATGCCCCAACAAAATTCCAAAAGGTGCACTGAAAATACATTTATTAATGTTTAATGAGATATTACATTGTCTGCATCTATCCAACATCAGCCTCAATACTTCAATGTGATCTTTCAAAAAACTAAACATTTTCCAGTCATCCAAGTAAACCTCCAAAAACTTATGAATAAAGTCTTTAAAAACTGATACTACTAGTATTGAAAAAATTAGCTGGTGAATTCTTTAATCCAAATGGCATAACTGTATACTCAAATGAGCCCCACTCTGTATAAAAAGTTGAATTGTGTCTATCTTTTGGAGAAATCCTTATCTTATGATAACCTGAAAATCTATCTGTAAAAGAATAAGCTTCTTGACCCCCTACATTCTCCAAAACGTCTTCTGTAAATGGGGTAGGGAAAGGATCATGTAAGAAAGCATCATTCATTTTTCTAAAATATACACAAATCTCGATCCCTCCTTACTTATTTTGTTGCAGCACCATGGGAATGATCCATTCTGACTCTTCTACAGGTTCTCTAACACCATCTTTAGGCATTTTGTCAATTTATGTCTTCACCTTCTCTTTTTATATTGGATTCAACTTGTACATAATTTTTCTGATAGGTCTTGCTTCTAGATTCAATTGGATCTTCATCTCTCCTATCTCTCTTGCTAAACCATTCATCTATGATAATTTTGTTGGGAATAATTCATTGTACTCATGCAATAATTCTATGATCCTCTCTACTGTCTGATTATCCCAATAATCTCCAATATTAGCCATCTTTGGGTTTTCTATAGTTCCAATGTTGACCTTCTTAATCTTTAATGTGGTCGCATAATCATCTGAGTCCAACTTGGGACCTTATACATCCCTTTCACCTTCTACTTATGGGATCTGGATATTGTGCAGATTATCTTCTGCTAGTTCTTCTACTTCTACGACGTGATAACATTGTAGAAATTGTTTAACTATATGACTATCTTGCCTTTGATATGTTGGAATTATTTCAAACTATGGTTCTTCAAATATAATATATCCTACCACTTTCAGCGCTGTATCAATCTCTAGACTATCATGCTCAAAGGAAAATTTAACTACAAAGTTATGTTGTATCTCTTCCCAATTGGCAGTTTCTCTATGATGTTGATGTTCTGTGTACCAGTTATTCAAAATGCCTTCTAGTATGTGAATAAAATTGTGTGGCAATTATTTTGGTGGTACTAATATCCATTGACCTATGCACTTCTCTACATGCTCTTGGGGTTGTCCAAATATTTCATATTTCTCCTCATAATTATGTTCTTTCTCTGCGTCGAATATGATACGTAATAACCTTTTTCACTGGAACCAATTGATAATATTTTCCTTATGTGTACCCCACCATCTTGCAGATGTGGATTTTAAAGAAATATCTAGTGTTGGTAATATTTGATTTTCCATAACCTTTACCTCATATTTCATCATAAATTATTCTAAAGCATTCAAGCAATAAAAATTAGGAGGTTCTCTTACCTCTGTGCCAACCCACCTCAACACACGCATCATCATGGCACATCTTCTAGTAAATAATTCATGTAACCTTTGCTGCCAGTTCTCCATTCCTATGTTAGAGTCTGAATCATAAGAACTATTACTCCTCACACCATGGTCCTATTGAAGCTAAAGGGTTTGGCACACCCACTCCAATATACTGCGAAAATAATGGACACTCATTCTTATGATGACCTTCTGTCCTGAACATTTTAGCCCAAACATCTTCTCTTTTCTAGTTTCCTTTATTCTAATTCAACTGGAATGTTGATTTCTTTAT
Source organism: Picea glauca (assembly GCA_000966675.3). NCBI lineage: Eukaryota > Viridiplantae > Streptophyta > Pinopsida > Pinales > Pinaceae > Picea > Picea glauca. The sequence continues at coordinate 785,974 of JZKD02S1955283.1, read as the reverse complement.
ATATGTATTCAACTCTTCCACAACTAGATATGTGTTCTTTTATTGGTTTTCCTCTAGTTGTAAGGATGCCTACAGAGCCTCACCCTGACTTTGGAATTTTTTTTGTCTCAAAGGATACTTCAAGTGTTGAAACAAAGAATTAACAAACAAATTCCTATGATTTGTATCATTAATAGTGTACTTTAACTTACCTTTTAGCCTCTTGATTTTTTGGTCCACTTCCCAGACTGATTCTCCTTGTTTCTACTTGATCTCTATCATTTCATTCATAAACAGGTCTTCTAAACTTGGCTTCTTAAATTCATTGATTAATTGTCTCTTCACATCTGCTATAGTTGTAGGTGTCTCTATTGGGTTATTGATTGAAATACCCATGTACCAATCTAATGAGCGTTCTCGAAAAGTGATTGCCAACTTCGCACCCTTTGTATCATCCCTTGTAATCTTCTTTGCTTCCCATATCTTCTCGCAGATGAACAAATATTTTTCTAGGTCATCAACCCCATCCTGTCAGAATTATGGTAACTTGATGGTTGGATCTTGTCCCGCCATTGTGAAATTTTCTAAACTACCACCTCCGTATGATGTAGAGACTTGAATGTTACTTATTGAACTTACACTTCTCCTACTTGACTCACATACTGAAAAAATATTATTCCACTAATCACTTGTTTTTTAACTTCTTTTTCTTCTTCAGCTGTGTTAGTTTAGTCACACATGGGGTTATGGGTTCCACACTAATTCAGATCTGGAATTGTAACATACGCATCCACCCACGGGATAGGCTACACCACTTAAACAAGTTGCAACACACCCAACCACCAGTAGTCAAGGCATGCTGCAGTCCCAAGACTTAGTTTTATGATCTTATCTTGAAATCAAAGGACTATTCATGAACATTGGAGGCATGAAAACCACATGCATAAGACAAGATACATGACACAACATAAAGAGATAAACAATGTTCCATGCACAACAAATAGCCAACAGAAAGGCACATTAAAAATACATATCTCAGAGATAATTGAATACAAAGCAGAAATAAACATTACACATAAAACAAAGAGAGAACTTATCTTTTCACGTAAACTTTCACCAACTAGCTGCAAACCAAGGATGTTCCTCCCAACCATAGACACTTCTATTCATTTATTCTCAAAAATAGGTCACCCTCGATCTAGGGCTATGAATCCACAAGGATGAGTCCTAGGCCAAGTCTAATCACACAACAATTGGCTAAGTAGCTCTTAGGTTTCCCAACCTCACAACAAATCCTAATTTCCATATCTTTCCCTCTCAGCCTGCACAACCCCAAGAAATGAACACCTTTCTATACCATGTAGTCCCTAAGGTTGTTCCATTTCTCTCCAGGGCTCCAATGCTATTGGTTAGGAAATATTCCTACTGGAAACTCCAACAACTCATAGCTTTGGACAGTTCCATATGAACTACCATCAAGCTCATGTACACATGCATCCATTACCTCATGTAATGATCATTAAATCATTACATCCATTCAGTGATGGCTCTCCTCTTCCCACCATTCATTTCCATGCTCAGCCCAAGAGCACACGAACTAGCAGTATTGAGTGACTAGGAATAAGAACAAGATAACATGGGGAAGAAGACAAACCAGGGGAAGAATGATTCTCTAACTTCACCCCAAGCCACCATCATGTAGCCTTTTGTATCCATGCTCAGAGCAAGAGAATATGAATTCAACAATTGTGAGGTTCCCAAAAATGAAGAGTAGAAAATGTGTAACAATGAATGAATAAGAACAAGTGAACCCCCACCCAAACCAGATATGGGTTTATATATTACTTGGAAATCAAGAACCACATGGCCTCCCCCAAGAAGCTCATGTAACCCGTTTTCTCCATAAAATCAATTATGGGTAAATAAAATAGTAATAAAAAGAATTATCCCCTCAAGCCCCCTCTCTCATGGAGTCATAGCCCCATATCTCCTTTTTCCTTGTCCATCTTGTAGCCAATGATGTATTTTATTAATGTATATGAAGTGTTACATTTCCTAGGCACTCTGGCCACTTTATTAATTTATCGGCTCACCAACCCAAGTCACAATTAAAAAATACATTATAGTTCATAAGGGTTAAAACTAGGATGTTACATCCCGCTCCCCTTATTTTGGCACTGTCCTCAGTGCACAACACCATTCTAATGTTATTGGCATTATAATTCTAATCCCTCTGACCTTAATCCACACAGGCTATCCAAGACAATATTATACACATAAGCACTTTGGCCTAAAATTAAACATGTATGCATAGGCATTCCAACCCAAAAAATGTACAATGATCTTTAGAATTTATAATTTTGGCAGTAATTCCAACCAACAAGCTCTCCTTCCCTCTCATCCCTGCACAACCCCAAGAAATAAACCCCTTCTATGCCATGTAGTTCCTCAGGTTGTTCCACTTCTCTCCAGGGCTTCAGTGCACTCGACCAAGAAGTTTCAGAGTTGTGGCTTAAATAACTCCAACTGCAACGAGTCCATTGGACTTTCTTCCCTCCATGCTTTTATCATTTAGTTGCTCCAACATCACCTTATTTTCTCTCATAGTCTGGTATTTTTCTATATCTTCAACATTCATCGTTTTCCTACAACATTTCAAATTAGCGAGCATGTCAGTTCACAATTTTTGCATACAATTCTCATTCTTTCTCATAATGTAAGAGTAAATTTCATAATCCAATACAATACTTATCTGTGTGGTTCATGGATCTGCATCCATATGGTTGTCTCGTTAACTTGGCTCACTGTTTTCCTTGACATACCCATTGTGTGCATGATCACAATCAATAGTTTAAAAGAACTATCAAGTCTCCTCTTCCTTGTGGTCACTCACCTTATAGGCCTAGGCTCGGGCATCCCCTTCTCTGCTATATAGTCCCTTAGACAATCCATCTTTCCTGACCAAGGCTTTCTTGGACAAGAAGATTTCTAGAGACTTTATCGAATCTTACAGCTGAGGCGACTCTCTCGCATGTGTTACCACAACAAAACATATTCTAGGGCGATCATGGATTACCACAGGGTCCTCATGTCCCAACAATAGCATTTTCCATGATTTCTATCTTGCATATCCAACATCTCATATGTATTATACACATACAATCATCATGAGATATCATTATAACCATTTACAATCATAAATTTCAAATTTCTTTTATATAGGAAAACAAAATTTTCCAAGCATGAGTTTTCTACTCATAATGGTTGTCTCTGCAGCTGTAGATATCAGTCTTTCTTATGGGCTTACATCCCTACCATATCCAAGACCATTATACCTACAATTTCTTCAATTTACGTTCAACCAACACAATTTGTCAGTAATTATCAAATCATAATTCCCAAAACTGTTATATATATATATATATATATATATATATATAAAGTTCTATACATGAGCTTCTTCTCATAACAATTTGGCTCTTTGCAACAATAGGCATTGGTATTCTTTAAGGGCTTAAACACTACCATATCCAAGACCCTTTCTCCTGCGATTTCAACATTCCTCAGCCAACAAATTGTCAATATCTCCTGTACAACACACACACACACACACACACACACACACACACACACACACATATTCATGGAAACGATTCAAAACAAAGTCACAAAGTACTCTCGGAATTTTTTACGACTACAATTCAACTATTGCTATTAATCCAACTATCAATTGGATTGAAATCATCATTACATACACATGTATTATCAGTCACACAAACTTTTCATAATGCAATAGTTAATAAGATAAAAATCAATGTGCCAATACCCATGGCCACATCTACATAATACATCCATGCATTGACTACATAATACCACACAACTATGTCATGCATTCCACCATGATGAGTTGGAAGGTCTAGCCAACGACTCAACACATCATCCACACACTTCCTACTGCTTGCCTAACTATTCGGTTACCTACCTTTTCCACCCAAACACAACACCAAGAATATAATCCTTAAGTGCTCTTTAGTGTTGGCAAAGAGGTTGCAATCCAAACATCATATATACAATAGATACCATTGAGCACTCACGTAGCGATATAGCCCTTCCATATCCAACCATATTATGGTCTCACACATGACTATCTCTATGGATATCATTGTTATAAAAGGAGTATGTCTCTTGAATTAACTCGGTTATGATCTCATAACCAAACATAACATAATATGAAACCAATATTTTATCTAAATGCATTCTAGCATCAACAACATTTTCATACTCTAGGCCTTTGTCCATTATGTATCAATTTAAATATTGAAATTAGATGAGGGAATTATTACCTCAATCCCCTTTAACACGTATGCATCAACAAAAAATAAATGCATACCTGACTGGTTTTTATCAACCTACTTGTTTCTATTTGACCAATTGATATTTGTAGAAGCTCACAAACTCCCCCTTCATCATTTTGATCACCATTCCTGTTAAGAACCAAACAACAATATAGCATAGAAAAACCTTAGGAAAAGTACTCAATGCCTTGAAAAAGAGATAATTTCAGATAATAAACCTCTTCAAGGGGGCAACCTCCTTTTACCCCACTTAAATGTTCAAGTACAAGATGATTCAAAATGAA
>JZKD02S1955283.1:742431-753541 GCA_000966675.3 Picea glauca | reverse complement strand
AAATGTCTTTACTTGGGGAACTAACATTCTTTCTTGGATTACAAGTGCAACAAGAAATAGATGGCATTTTCCTATCACAAACAAAATACCTTAAGCAAATCCTCAAGAAGTATGGCATGGAAGATTGCAAACCTATAAGTACACCAATGATAACTAGATGTAATCTCAGTTCTAATGATGATTCTCCCACGGTGAATCAGCCAGAATATAGATCTATGATAGGAAGTCTATTGTATCTCACTAGGACAAGACCAGACATTATGCATGCAGTTGGGATTGTTGGACGATTTCAAGCCAATCCAAGAGAGTCTCACCTTCAGGCTGTGAAAAGAATATTCAAATATCTACAAGGAACTCAAGACTTTAGACTATGGTATCCAAAGAATGTTGATCTTACTCTTCATGCATACACTGATGCAGATGGGGCTAGAAGTGTTGATGATCGCAAAAGCACTAGTGGTGGTGCATTCTACATGGGGCCCAGGTTAGTATCTTGGTTCAACAAGAAACAAAGTTCCATTTCCCTATCTACAGCGGAAGCAGAATATGTGGCTGCAGCATCATGTTGCACTCAACTTCTTTGGATGATGCAAACCCTTCAAGAATTTCAAATCAGATGTTCACCCCCTATCTCTATTATGTGTGATAATACAAGTGCCATCAGTATCTCAAAGAATCCTGTTATGCATTCCAATCCCAAGCACATTAACATCAAATACCACTTCTTACGAGAACATGTGCTTGAGCAAAAGGTGAAATTGGAGTATGTTCCCTCCAAAGAACAAGTTGCTGATATATTTACCAAACCTCTACCCAGGGAAGCGTTTGAATATCTCCGACAAAAACTGGGAGTCATCTCTGCCATGCAGAAGATCAGGTCTACTTAAGTACAGAAGCCTCAATTGGTTGCAAGGTGCTGATGAGCATGGTCATATGGAAAGGATTTTTATAAATATGCAGCATGATCTTAGGGGGAGCATGGTATTGGCCACTCTTTTCCATTGATGTCAAACGAGGAGGAAAAAGACAGAGGAAGAGTATTGCCATCAATGACAAAGGGGGAGATTGTTGGAAATATTGTCATTGATGGCAAAGGATCAGGCAAAGGAAGAAGAAGAGTTTTTCATGTATAGTTGAGTTTTGGATGGGCGCGTATGATCGTTGAAGCATATACCCGATAGTCGTCAGATCTGTAGAAGCTGCACAGAGGTTAAGTGCAGGAGTAGGCATGCATAAGAAGTGATTTGAGCAGTCAGATTGGCAGCAGATACCCGTCAGTCACCGGATCTACAGAAGGTACACGAAGGTTAAGCCTCAGGAGGAATGCAGAGAGGGAGAACAGATCTGAGCTGTAGGATCTGAGAAGAAAACCCCATAGCCATTGTATCTGTAAGAGCCAGGCAGGGGTTAAGTCCTACTATGCAGAGGAGAAATCCCAGACAAGTCATCAGGATATTGGAGAGAGAATCCTAGCCGTTGATCTGGGCAGGACACGCGTCAACATTCTGGTGAGGCATCGAGAAATCGGGGATACCACTAACAAGTGAGTCGAGACATCAAAAGTCTCGAAATCCCAGAGGAATAAGGACCATCCATCTGCAAGGACAGGTGGAAACAGATCGGGCGTCGTCGGAGCTTTTCTCATCGGAGAATCAGGAATCATAGTTTCACGAGTCCCGTGATCAATTACAAAAGAAACCCCGAAATTGCGATGAAAGAAATCCCGACTGAACCTGAACCGTCAGATCAACATGTGATCTAGACCATCGATCCAACTCATGAAAACAGACCATGTCAACTAGGGACACGTGGCACAACCAGGTAATGACAGGTGTCAGGCAGATTGAACAATTCAGGCACATGTAAGTCACGAATTAGAGTGACACGTGTCAATATTTAACACATGTCAAACCACGTGTGATGTCAGTAGAGTATCGGGGATCGAGGATCGGGACTTTGGAATGTCAAAATCTCTTGACAACGAAAACCCCAAAATTGCGATACGTGATATCCCGATAGGAGAGTCGTATGGGCCACAGGTGGAACTAGTGGTGGACAGGTGTCAGCAACCTAGGAATAGTCGGCATCGGGATATCAGAGATCTCGGGAGAAAGGAGTTCGTGCACTTTTAAGTCGCGAATCGTGAAACCCCGATCAGTGGGGAACAACTGTCATCACAACAGAGGAAGAGAATGGGAACCATCGGGGGACAGGCGCATCGTGGTATTGAAATCCTCGATCAGTGGGGGCCAACTGTCAGTATGAAAGGAGCATCGGGATTTGGACGATCGGGAATCACGCGGGTGTATGCATTGAGGCATCACGAACCCCGTAGCCCCGACAGGGTAAGGTTGTGGTCACGGTGTGATGGTCACGTTGAACAGGAGATAAGTTCATGAGGGCTAGCATATGGAATGCCAAAACCCAATTTAAAAAGGCGTGCGTAGGTTTAATTCCATTTTTTTTAAAAGGAGCCCGATTTCCCCTGAGCAATAAATATGGGACCCGATGAGCATTGAACAGCTCCTTGACCCATGGGCTTAAGAAGGGGTCAATGCCCTTTCTACATGTGATCCGAAGAAGCAAAGTAGGATGGTAAGGACGGTAAGGACGATGATAGGTTGCAGGGGTCCCCTTTTGGAGGATACGGAGGCCATTTTTCTAACAGTAGGCACATCTACAGGTCGTTGAGGTCATTTGTGCAGGCGACAAAAAATTTTGAAGTGGGAAGAACCTCATTGTAGGAGTTGGGTGGCAGATCTATAATGAATCTGGGTAAGTTACTATAGATCTGAACTGCTCAACAACACATATTATTACTGATCAATAAAAAAAACAAAAACAAAGGGGGAAATATATATATATATATATATATATATATATATATATATATATATATATATATATATATATATATATATACAGGTCGTTCACATTAAATATGCATATGAAGGTTAGGATCTCTGACGAAGGATGTTGAATGCATATTGAAGTCTGGGTTATTGTTGATATTCTAAAGTTTTGGGCAAAATATATTTGCTGACAAATGTACAAGGGTTGAAACTGCCTGATCCAGTGTGAACATAGATGAAACGTGGTCAGCAGTGAGTCTGAGGGTTAAAGCCTTCAGTAGAAGCATCCTACCAGTAGAAAATGGTGCTATATTCAAGGGGTTGAAGCTCCCTTCCAGGAAAGGCTGGTAAACGAGAGAAGGTTGGAGCCTTCTGCAGGTAGAAGCCTGTGTACTAGTATGAGTCTGCACTAGTACAATGTTGTAAAACATTTTCTTAATAATAATTATTGAAGACAGAGACAATAGCAGCGGTGGTTTTCTCCCGATTTGGGTTTCCACCTTAAATCCTGGTGTTCATGTGTCTTACTCATGTGTGTTAGTTTATTCATTATCTACTGCACTGAATTACTGCTTAATAGACATCTGATGAATGAAGAAATTCATAATAAGATATCTGAATGCACTCTTTTTTTCTTAAGACGACACAATATCTGGTCTCTACAAAGTAGCCTAAGGTTCTCAGTGAAAGAAAAGAGAAAACCAATTGATTTCTCTAAATACTGATTCACCCCCCCCTCTCAATATTTCTCAACAATTAGCTCATCTTTGGCCCCTATTGTTCATTGAGCTTCTGGGAGTAGTTTTGGGAGATTGAATATTTGGAAGCCATGGAGATGGATTTTTTCTAGTTTAAAGGTTTAGTGGTCTTCTAAAAATTCATTATATCTCCTAAAACCATAAATTCAGATAAATCATGCTCAAAATCCATCCAAAATTAGCCTAAAATAGGACGCTACGCTTCTACAAATAGTCGCTACGCTTCTGGAGGTTTTAGTGACCAACTTCAAACTTGAATTTTGAATAAATGTGAAAGTATTTTTGAAACCTGAAGGAGGTTTGTGTTCCAAACATACCAAAGAAAAAAAACCTCTTTTAGTTTTGTAAATTGTCTTATGGTTAGATATATATTGCTACATATTTGATCCTTATTGTTGCAGAAAACACAAAAAAATTGACAATTTCGGGCATGTACAGAAACATAGTGCTAGGTCACTGCGCTTTTCCCCACGAGCACCAAATGAAAAAAAAAATTATATTTTGGAAATCCATTGAAGTTTAATTCACATAAATATACCTGGTTTTCAAAGTGAAAGCTTACTTTTGGAGGAAAATGCAAAAAATAGGTTGAAAACTAGCTCTCTGCCACCTTTTTGAAGAGGTCGTTGCGCTTTTGGAGTGATGTTGGAAAATTTGAATTTTTGGAATCTTTCAGAGGAATTTTTTCATATTTCAATATTTTGTGGTATTCTACACTGGAAAGGCTTCACATTCAAATAAAAAAAATCAGAAAAACCAATCTCAAAAGGTCCTCAAAATTCATCATCAACTGAACGCTACGCTTCTATAATTTGGACGTTGCACATCTGTGTAATTCCTGTGTTTTTGGAAAAACTCGCCAGTTTTGGAAATTATGAAATAAATTATTTTTTTTTACCTATGTACTTCAAAATATAGTGAATGTATATGATGTGATTAAGTGTCATGGGGTTGAATTATCTTTTTCCATGTGGATTTGGTGACATTGAATATTTGTCAAAGTCAAATTGAGTTAGTTGAGATAGACTGGGAAGTTTGTTTTGACTTTCCTAGATTTGGATATTGTTAGAGATATTTTTTTGATTTGATCCTAGGAGGTAGGATTCGAGCCCTCATATGGGGAAAGTTGTTTTGTATCTATATCTAGACCCAAGAGAGTTAAAAAAAAGGTTGTACCTGAAGGGAACGATGGTATGGAAAGATTATCATCTACTGTAAAGATGTTCAGGAGGTTGTAAGTGAATTTTTTTGGATGAATACAAAGACATTATGTTTCCACATTCTTGTGTCATAGTAGGGTGGTGAAGTGTTTCTTTATGTAACCTTTTCTTCTCTAGTTTCACATGTTGTTTATTTCTTTATTGTTTATAAGAAGATTATGTTCAGGATTTGTTTAAAAAACCCTATTTTTGGTATAAAACAATATTTATGTTTTCTTCTAAAGTTTGAATGTAGAATTCAGGTAGCAATGATCTGCATTTGAATTGAACCTAATCTAATCTTATTTTCCATCTCACAAACTACAAGGATCCACTGACATGACTACCTTTCCTTGTTACATATGATCTTAGTTATTCCTTCACTGGATCACCTTTGACCTTTTGACTCCATTTATCCCAATGGCCCTTTTCTATTGTCTCAACCAAAAAATAAAAAAACAAACCTCCTATCCTCATAACTAGCCTAATATCCAATCCAAACAATGTTAAATCATATAGAGAGATCCCTGTCTGAGTCTTGGAGGGATAGATCCTTGAGTCCAAGTGGTTTTGTGGTTACCTTTGTCAATTTCTCCCTCAGTCTGAGAAATTACGGAGTGATAACAAGATGTTCAAGATTTGCATGCCTACCAAGATCATCAAATCAGATAAGTTATGAATTATTACCCTTCATGCTTGGCCTCGATTGATTACTGACAATCAACAATCTATATCTGATGACTGGGACTTAAGCTTTCCCAACTTCTGGTTTTGCCTTCATCGGACGAATCCTACTCATCGGCCCTCCGATCCAATGATCTAGATCTCTCTTGATCCCATAGTGGTGATCACTCATGAATTCTTAAGGGATGGTCACAATCCTTCGATCCCTTACAAAGGATCTTTGACATTTTGGCTTCTGCGCGGACTTTGCAACCCCATTCCTCCTGAGATTTTTTACTTCAAGGTCATAAATCAATCTCAACCATGAGAATCTAAACAATAGATCCAACCCATACTAGCCCAATGTTTCAACTAGAATCTCTAATACCAATCTGTAACATACCTATCCACCCACAGGCTGGCCTATGCCACTTAAATAGGCTGCAACACACCCAACCACTAGCAGGCGGGGCATGTTGTAGTCCCAAGACTCAGTTTTATGATCTTATCTCGAAATCAAAGGACTATTCATGAACATTGGAGGCATGAAAAACATATTCATAATATAAGATCCATGCCACAACATAAATAGATAAGCAATGCTCCATGCACACCAAATAGCCAATATACAGGCACATTAAAAATACATATCTTAGAGATAATTAAATACACAACAGAAATAAACATTACACAGAAAACACAGAGAGCACTTATCTTTGCAAGTAAATGTTCACCAACTGGGTGCAGACCAAGGATGTTCCTCCTAACCATAGACATTGTTGTTCATTTATTCTCAAAAAAAGGTCACCCCTGAGCCAGGGCTATGAATCCACAAGGATGGGTCCTAGGCCAAGTGTAAACACATAGAAATTGGCTAAGTAGCTCTCAGGTTTCCAAACCTCACAACAAAACCTAATTTCCATCTCTCTTTCCCCCTCATCCTGGACAACCCCCAAAAATGAACACCTTTCTCTGCCATGTAGTCCCTAAGGTTGTTCCATTTCTCTCCAGGGCTCCAGTTCCACTGGTTAGGAAATATCCCTACTGGAAACTCCAAGGACTCACAGTTGTGGACATTTCCATCTGAACTACCATCAATATCATGCACACATGAATCCATTCCCTCCTGGAATGATCAGTAAATAATTACATCCATTCAACAATAGCTATCCTCTTCCTGCCATTCATTTCCATGCTCAGCCCAAGAGAACATGAACTAGCAGTAGTGAGTGAACAAGAATAAGAAAAAGAGAAAAAGGGGAAGAAAAATCTCCTAACATCACCCCAAGCCACCCTCATGCAACCATTCGTATCCATGCTCAGACCAAGAGAATACAAATGCCACAATTGTGAGGTTCCCAAAAATCAAGAGTCGAAAAGGTATAACAATGAATGAATAAGAACAAGTGAACCCCCACCCAAACCAAAGATGGTTTTATATATTACTTGGAAATAAAGGACCACATGGCCTCCCCCAAGAAGCTCATGTAACCCCTTTTCTCCATAAAATCAATTATGGGTAAATAAGATAATAATAAAAGGAATTATACCCTGAAGCCCCCTCTCTCGCGGAATCATATCCCCCTATCTATTTTTTCCTTGTCTGTATTGAAACCAACGTTGTATTTTATTAATGTATATCAAGTGTTACATTTCCTAGGCACTCTGGCCCCTTTTTGACTTTACCAACTCACCAACCTAAGTCACAATTACACAATACATTATAGTTCATAAGGGTTAAAACTGGGATGCTACAGGAATGAAGAGCCTTTTTCTATGCTAGACCCATGACCTCTGGTTTTTCTCTCATATGTAGCACAAAATATATCCTGAATCTACCCCATGGTGTGGAGATCCTGTACCTCTTTCTCATTACTATCCAAGCCCTCTCTCTCTGCTACATCCCTCTTCTTATTATTCACCCTATACTGGTAGGGTCGTCCACTCCGTGTCACACCTATATTCCTTATGATTTCCCTGGTCTATTCATAATCAATCATGATGGGGTCCATTGCATCATTATTTTGGCTACTCTCCAGAGCCTTCTCCATTTCGTAAATTTTCCTTGGTGCTTCCACCAACTCCTCCATGCGTGGAGTGAAATTAGTTGTCTAATTTCATGGTCATCACGCCTTTATCATGTAATAAGATATTGATCGATGTGTAAAGACACCTAATATACCTCCCTCTCGGTCCCCTTAATAAATCCTTCTCTGCAAAAATGTATGACATTGTTGTATCTACTGCAAACTCAGTGATAAACCCCACATTAATGTTGTCTAGCCGGAAATCCATTGCGCACGTAAATTTGTTATTAACCCTTTCCAACCACGCGATATTTTCATTAGCCCACACTATTGGCCTTATCTAGTTAGTCAGATGTGTATTCTTCAATATTAAAAACTGCTCCTATAACAATTGTGGAAAGAAACAAAAATATGCTTCATGCAAATAAGTAAACACATACTTTTATAGGTATTGGCGCGATGTATACTTGGAAACCTTATTTTCTTTCTGCATGAAATCCAAATCCTTTGTCTCTAACCATATTTCAATTTCTTTCCTCATAGGATTCCATGGCCTGAAATGTAAATGTGTTGAACCTGAACAAAATATATCTAGATAGAAAATACCACACACATTTGTAGAGAATAATTGAGAGAGAAGAAGTAAGAGAGAAAGAATGGAAGAATTCTCATTAATCGTAATGAATAATGAATAATTTACACATCAACGACTCTATATAACTCAACCAATGCGCACTAGAGGAGAATCCAATGCACCATAGTGGTGGTATAGAGTGAACTAGACACACACCAATAGTTATGGGAGTAAATTGCCACCTAGTCTAGTCTCTCGGGCAATTACAAGAGTGAACGACCACCTAGTTGAGTTAACTAGTCTACTAGTATTCAGTTAACTGAATGAAATAGAGTGAAGTGAGGAGGAGACCATGGAATCATGGGTAATTTTTGGCACAGGGGAAGACCCAAGGTTCATCTCCAAGAGCGCACCAACAAGCCCTAGCTACTAGCCCTTACAGCAGCACCTGCAAAGCAGATGTAGTCTCACCCGAAGTAGCTATGAGGGGGTTGCAGGACAAAGATGACTACAACTAGGGGAAAATCAAGTGGTTCTTATTACAACAACAACAAAATATGCATCTATCATTCAAATAGATAGATATATCCTCCACAACTATAGATCTGATCTAATACAATAATGCAGATAACAATATAACAACGATAAAGCTCAAAGCATCAATCACATAAACAACAACAGATGTATGTGGTTCACCCTCTCTCTAGGGATACATCCACAGAACTGTGCTTATGATATATTAAGATAAAGCTTACAATTCTGATATGTGCTCTTGGACTGCATATCCTCTCTCTCTTTCTTTCTTTCCCTCCCCCTTTCTGTGCACCCAGCTGCAGGACTTGATCTTCGCACCCAGCTGAAGATATTACAATACCAGAAGGTTCTCTCTCTCAACACTTCTCTCACCCTTAATACCATATTCTCCTAATGAACAATGATCAATAACAAGGCTCCACTATAGTACCGACCTGACCTAGGTCCTCTCGACCTCTATTTATACATTATAATCCCTTACCAACATCTTTACACTGAAACCTAAGTGTCAAAACAATAATTACCAAAATCCTAGGTGCCTAAAAACCTAGGTCAACTTGACCCTCCTTTTTTGGGTTTCGCCAGCCTATCTTTCCTCCTTCATCTCACGGTTCTCCAAAGCATCCAATGCTGGATTTTTTTCACTTCCTGAGTCATCCTCGGTCCCTCTTCCTTGTTGATCTATCCTCCTCGATCTCCTCATCCAACGACTTGCGTTTCCACACTTCACTCCATATTTTCTGTTCTTTTGCTCACTTCGACCCAGTGACAATCACTGTGTCTCCCGCAAAGCTATACTTTTACCTTTTCTTCCTCGTTCTTCACTTCCTTCCATCACCAAGGGCCAATAGGCCCTCAACACTCACCTGTGAATCGTCTCGAGGCACTTGATCTCTAATCCTCTTGTTTTACTTTGAATTTCGACTACGTAATGCAACCCTTGATTTTTTCTTTATGCCTCCTTCCCATCGTTGTGTAGACTGTCTTTTCTGTGTCTGGTACCTAGTTTCAACTACACCTAGTACCTAGACCTTTTTCTTTTTGATTCTACTGAGAGTTGTGAGGCAACTGGTTGTCATAGTACAAATTTAGTCAACTCCCATTCACCAAGCATTCCTTCTAGTCTCCTTTCAATGTTTTTCGCTGGGAAACTCCTCCTTCTGTAACATAGGCAATCACATATGGTCTGAGCCAAAGAGTTCTAAACTTCCCATGGTGTTTGATGAACTTACTGTCACATACCAGTACTAAATCACCTTGCCTATATATCTTCTTCTTGATGTGTCTATCATGGTAGGCATTTTCTCATTCCTTCTGAATTTGTTGATGGAAGCCTGCAATGAATCTGTCTTATTCTAGTTCGACCAACTGTGCTAGCCTCTCCTGAACAATGCCAGTATCATCCATGTCTATAAATGCAACAATTCTTAAGCTTGGTACCAAGTACTCCATTGGGACAACAACTTCAAGACCATAAACCAACTTGAAAGGGGTCTGCATTGTTAATTTCTTGCAAGTGGTTCTATAATCCCAGAGTACTGCTGGTACTCTTAAATCCCAGTTGTTGAAACAGAGCTTAAATTTTTTTCCTTAAGAACAAAAACTTTGGTATCCTGGAGTCTTTGCTGTATCAAAATCTTTATAAAACAAAAACTTTCCCTACCTAACGAATTTGAAATATACTTGGGATTTATTCTTGGAAAAGGAATGGCTGAGAATTTAATCAATGTACGCTCCAAATACTTTTTCGAATAATATTATAAAATGAACCGCAATAATAGAACTCAAGAATCTTAAAAACATATCGGGATATCCGAGTTCGCTATTTGATAATAACAAATTTCAATGCATAAGAAGTCCCGATCTCCCGACCTCCGATTTCCCGATACGCTAATACACGATTAATTCATCGTTAACTTAACTATTGTTTTAGAATAAGTTTCAACTTTGAACTAATCATATCGGGAAATCGCGTTTCGCGGCTTTGAATGAACAAGAAAACTTAACATCATTTTCTCCGATTTCCCGATCCCCAATCATAACCAATTCTTAATGTAGGTTTGACAATAGGCTAATTACTACTAAGTATGATCAAGAGTAATTAATAATATCGGGAAATCGCCATTCACGATTTCACGAATAGAAATTTTCACACCATCAGAAGTCCCGATCTCCCGATCCCCGATTTCCCGATTTCCGAGCTCTTGATTAATAAAACTCCGAAAAGATAATCTGGATTAATTAAAATAATGAAACAATTAACTTAATTAATATATCGCAGTTTCGGTGATCAGGGTTTTACGATGACTCATTTTCTTAACATCGAAAGTTCCGAAATCCCGATGAAAGCATTTTTCAAACTTCAAATAAAGGACAGGAATAAGACAAATATCTATTATATATTCGAAAATATTAGAAAGTCTCAGGTACGAGCATTAAAAGCATTTATTGGGAATATCTTTGCATTTATTTCATAATAGATGAAAAGATTTCGGAAATATTA
>JZKD02S1955283.1:732318-742421 GCA_000966675.3 Picea glauca | reverse complement strand
GTTAGAAGATCCTCGCCCCCTTTCCTTATTGTAATGGAAATATAAGGTTCTTTCTAGATTAAATTCTTATATTCCTCTGTGTCATGTTTCACTGTTTACAATTTCATAAATTATCGCTGAACCAGGAAACGGCCTTTCTTGTGTCATTATTTTCTGTTTCAAGTTTTAACTTGTTGTTTATCCAATATCCGACCTGAATGTCTGAAGTAACAAACTTATCAAAAACTCTTTAATAAAAAAACATAAAAATCAATTACCCATGACAGTACCAAATGGAAGACAACCAAACATAGAACCCGGTTTACAAGATCAAACTAGTATTGCATTGAATCTATTTAATACTATCTTACAAACTGCAACAAACCGAACCAAGTTAGAGAGGTCGTGGGCAGTGATAGAACGCGATATAACCATCCAAGAACAAAGGGAAGAAAGACAGAGACAGTTGAGAAACTGATTCTGATCTGGTTTTCTTTGTTTCTTAGTTTTAAAAGCATTATTATATTTGGATGCCTAGACGGTGTGTTTTATAGCCTTAAAACACAAACTCTGGAACAACACCAGTCATCTCCATTCACACGGAAAATATTTGTCAATGTTGTCTCCGAGATATTTTTGAGTGCTTCAACCGTTCCATTTTCTTATGGATGGTAAGGTGTACTCTTCTGATGGTGGACTACAAACTCTTCAGTCCTTGATCTCTCATAAGAACCTTAGGGCATCCAAACCTGGTTATTATGTCATCAAATATAAAACACAAAGTTGTAGCTCCACAAAGTCCTTGAATACTCTTGCTTCGGCCCATCTAGTCAGG
The DNA here is from genome assembly GCA_000966675.3 of Picea glauca. Lineage (NCBI taxonomy): Eukaryota > Viridiplantae > Streptophyta > Pinopsida > Pinales > Pinaceae > Picea > Picea glauca. The sequence goes on along the minus strand of JZKD02S1955283.1, from coordinate 741,607 downwards.
TATTATTTCGCAGTGATAATATACCTTGCTCCTGTGCCCTTTCCTAGTGGGTTTATAGGTCCCACAAAGTCAATGGACCATTTTTCAAATGCCTACAGGGTCATATGTGGTGCTAATGGAATCTCATCTCTTCGGGATGGTTTTCCAACTTGCTGGCATATATCACATGCTCTGGTATATTCTTTATCATCTCTGTGTAACATAGGCCACCAAAGGCCAACTCACAGAACCTTCTGCGTAGTTTATTTTCCTACGTAATGTCCTCCTGCAATGCCTTCATGAGATTCTTCGAGGATCATAGGGAACTCTTCCTCCATCACACATCTTCTTAGTACCTCGTCAGGTCCCATTTTATATAGTTGACCAACTATCAGTGAAAAATCTGCAGCGTGCACTACTAGTTGATTCTTCTGAGGAGTCATGTACTCACCTGGAGCCATTCCTATTGACAGGAACTGGGATATGTCTACGAAGTGATCATAAATATTTATAATGGAAAGAATTTATGCATCCAGTAGTGTGTCCTCCAGACTGGTAGGTTCTTCACCATGTTCCAACCTTGATAGGTGGTCTGAGCCTTTGTTCATTTTTCCTTGCTTAACTATGATCTCAAAATCATACTCTTGAAACAACAGAAGCCATATGTATATTCACCCCCCCAACACTGGCTTTTTGACTAGGTACTTCAACGTAGAGTGATCAGTAAACATTTTAAAGTGTCCTCCCAATAAGTAGTGGCAGAATTTCTGCAATGCATACACCATGGCTAGTCCCTCTCTCTTTGTAGTGGTGTAATTAACTTTAGTTGTGGAGAGATTCCTGCTGGAAAATGATAATGGATGATCAATGTCCCCTTCTCTTGGTTTTTTCAGTACTGCTCCTAATGCAATGGAGGATGCATCAACATGCACATGAAATTCCTTGCTCCAGTCCGGAAAGTCTAGAATAGGCGCAGTTACCATCTTTTGTTTCAGTGTGTCGAAGCTCTGATGGCATTCTTCTGTCCAATAAAACTGACAGTATTTATTTAATAACTTCTCCATTGGTGCAATAATCTGAGCATATCCTTTGATAAATTTTCTGTAATAGCTAGTATGTCCTAGCACAGTGCATAGTTGTTTGAATGAAGTAGGTGGTGGAAAATCAACTATAATTGCAATCTTGGATGTATCCACCAGAAATCCTTGCTTGCATACAATATGTCCTAATAATACTTCAAATGGTGAGAATAAGATGCACTTCTTCAAATTTAAATCAATTTGACACTGCCTGCATTTATCCAACATTAGCCTTAGACATTCACTATGATTTTTCAACAAACTAAAAACAGTCCAGTCATCAATGTATGCTTCTAAAAACTTATGCAAAAATTCTTTGAACACTTCAACCACCACACTGGAAAAGATGGTTGGGGAATTCTTCAATCCAATTGGATTTACTGTATATTGGTAGGATCCCCACTCTATGGAAAACGTAGTCTTATGGTGGTCCTCCTTGGCAATGAAGATCTGATGGTATCTTGAAAAGACATCTGTAAAAGAATATACTTCTTGGCCTCCCACGTTATCTAGTACTTCATCTGTGAATGGTGTAGGGAAAGGATCATGTAGACAAGCATCATTTATCTTCCTGAGATCTATGCAAATCCTAATCTCACCTGTCTTTTTATCTTTCACTACCATGGGGCTAATCCACTCCGACTCTTCGACATGTTTAATAATCCCTGCTTCCATCATTTTGTCGATCTCAATCTTCACTTTTTCCTTATATTTCGGGTTCAATATGTAGGGTCTTTGCTTGACTGGCTTCTCATCTGGTTTCAAAGGTATTCTCATATCTCCCATAGGTCCTTTGATTCCATTCATATCATTGAACTTGGTTGGGAACAAGTCCTAATACTCGTGCAACAATTCTGTGATTTCGTCAGTGGTAGCAGCGTCCCAGTAATCTCCGATATTGGCAAGATTTGGTGTCTCCCCTATCCCGATATTGAATTTCTTTATATTTATCGGATGTCCAATGAATTGCAGTTCAACTCCTAGTCCTTCCACATCTCTTTGACCTTTTTTTTTTGCGATATTCACCTTCCTTGGATCATCGTCTTTGTCAGAATTCATGTTGTAGTATATCTGTAGTTTCTGGAGGGGCACAATCCATTCATCCTCTTCTTTCTCCAAAGGGAGGCCAGATGCCTCCTTAAATACTTTCTATCTCACCATATATAGTGCTTTATCTACTGAAGTAAATTCACTTTCAAAAAAAAAGGTGGTTATAAAATTTTGGATCATACATTCCCATTCTGAAGTGACGAGGCACAACTCTGCTTGAAGGCACCAGCTAATCGAGGAGGTATCCAACGTATTGATGAATCTATGTACCCATTTTTCTCTAGGAATGTCACTACAGGCCTCTTAATAGCTTTGTACATGGTCCCTTGGGCAACTTCGACCTATGTACCTTGCTTTGCAGCTTCCTACTTGTGATGAAAACCACGTTGTCATCAAAGTTTGGCATTGTGTCCAGTCTGTAATATTGCTTTTATGTGTCCCCCACCATATTGCTAGTGTGGCTTTCATGGCCTCATCCATATCCAATAGCCTCTGTTGTGTTGGTACACTTGTCTCAAATTCTGATAAAAATTTCTCTAAGGGGTTCAACCCATGAAATGTGGGTAGATTACTCATTGTTGTGCCAATCCAGTGAACTTATTTGGTTAGCCTAGCACATCTTCTTGTAGATACTTCGTACATCTAGTTCTGCCAGTTCTCCAGTGCTTCTTCTAATTTGGATGAACATGTGTTGTCACTTCACTAGCTCATATTCCCGTCAGTTGTAGGGTTGATATAATCCTCCTGTCTCACTGCTAATTTGTAGATGTTTTCCAGTTCAAATGCGTGGTCCTCTTCTCTGATAGGTTTTGTATATAATGGACCCTCGTTTGGATCTAAAGGTGAAATGACCCTAAGGACATATTTCTCAAATGTCATGCATCTTTTCTTTAGATCAACAACAGTGGAATTATCAAAGGCCCAATCAATTCCTAATAATTTAGGGTAAGGGAATCTATCATCAACAATTTCAATTACCTCAAAATCTGCAAAGGTTCTTACTCCATCAATGTCTACTGGGACATGCTCTAATCGTCCAAATGGGATGACAGCTTGTTGATTAGCCATGTGAATCTTGATAGGGGAATATATCAGCTTGGATTTTCCCATCAGTGCTCAAGTCTGCTTCATCATGACATTGACCTCTAACCCTAAGTCGAGGATCACATAGTCTATCTCATACTCTCCTATCTGAGCATTCAAGTGTAATTCTTTATTTGTCCTTCTCCTTTTTCTAATTTGGTGCACTGCCCTATTTAGTAAGGGATCTATCTTTCCTATCTCATATTGCTTGATTAAACCTTGTAATTCTTGTACAGTACCTTTATCTTGAATCAACCTAACACAATTGTAAAAAAATTCCATGATTTTGCTTACCTCTTTCCCTTCTGTTGATGATGCAGAGAGATCAAAAGCCTGAGGCATGCCATATTCTTTGATTTCTGGTTGTCTCTTTGATGAATATCCTTGATCTCCTTTGAACTCTTTTCTTGCCTCCTTGAATATATGTCTTTCTTTCTTAGCATCAAATGTTGGGGTCTTTCTATAGCTTTCCTAACTCCATGGTCGTTTTCAGTCTTTCCTTGGGTTGCTCTGTCTTCTCCTGTAGCAGTGCTTCCTCGAGTGATAACAATGACTCTAGGATATTCTTCGTGAGTCTCAGCATATATCAATTGTACTTCTGGGTTCTTATGAGGTCTGTGTCTTTCCTGAAGTTTAGCCAACAACACAGGGAATTCCTCTATGACATGCTCGAAGGAGTTACAACAACTACAGGTTGTGCAAGGATTCTGACAATCCCTTGCTAAATGTCATGGCTGCGCGTAGTTGTAACAAATTATTTGTCCTCAGCCTCAGCGCATACCTCCTCCTCCTCTTCCTCCTCTATATCCACCACGAGGAGTGAAATTTCCTCTCCCTGGAGAGTTGTACTACGGAGTGTTTCCTTCTTGTTGTACTTCACCTTGAATCTTGTATATGTCTCTCAACCTTTCATGCATGAGATCATAAGCTCTACAATCTCGATCATCATGCCCCACTGATTTACAAAATGTACAATACAAGTTTGTCGGTGTCTGAGCATACTTCTGCATGTAGTAGCACTCATTGTGGCAATGCCTATTTCTTCATACATTGCACCAAGGTAGGTTAACTTGATTTAAGGGGCTCAATGCCCCTGATGCCAAGTACTCATGAAATAAGGGACAGTGTTCCTTATCATGGCCTTCATATCTACATGTTACACACCAGATATCTTCCATTTTGTATTTTCCCTTATCTTTTTTCATATCCTCGACCTGTAAAGACAAACTAGTTAGCTAGCTCATGATCTGGCTAATGCCTGAGTTAGATTCTCCCATTGGTGTTGATTCCAGCTTCATGGGGATCTCCAAATATTCTACTTGAGATGAAATCTTTTGCTGCATCAAAGGGACTCTTATTTGTGGAAACAACACAATGATGAACCATTCTTTTTTTTGTTCATTGGGGATCTGAAAAGTTAATTTCCCTGTCAGTGTCTTGAATCTCTAGTCAAACTCCCAAACAAGTTTGGCTACATTTTGTTTAATCTTTTTTAGTTCTGTAATACATTGTGACTCCAACTTAGGTTTGTTAAACTCTGCAATCAGTGCATTCTTGATCTCATTCAGGGGCTTAGGCTATGCCAGTCCTTGGACAAGTTTCATGTACCAGCTCAGTGTGCGATCCCTTAGCGTAGTGCTGAACTAGGTTCTCTTGATGGCTTCATCGGTGATACTTTTAATATTCCATATGGATTCACACAGAAACCAATGCTGATCTGGATCTTCAGATCCATCTCCTCTAAATATAGGGAGTCTCATTTCATCTACCATAGAGCTGACTAGGGTTCTTGTCTGAGTAGATGTTGAGCTACTAGTAACAGTACTCTGAAGACTCTAGTGGTTCTGGCTATTTTGAATACTAAGTATTGTTGGGACAATAGGAGGATTAATGTTACTTAATTTAGTAGTCCATTCAATTCTTGAGGTTTTTATCTCTCTTTGGTGCATTTATTCAACTTCCCCTTCTTCTTTTATGGTGGTCTCTGGATGCTCTTCGTTGGTTAGATCTACCTCTTCTCCACTGTAGAAACCCTCTTCTCCATAGTTTTTCTTAAAAAAGTTTTCAAGGTGAACTCCTCAGAATACTTTCCCACTACATGTATGTCCTACTTCTATGTCGTTGTCATTATCTGAGATCTTGAACATTATCCTTTTCAGGTTCGACCAGTCTACTGTATCTTCAAGATGTGGTTTTCATGCAAGAGCATCTTGATTCTTAGCTTCAGGAAGTGCAAAAATTTTCCTCTGTGTCCTTTGAAAAAGTATCTCTTGTCTTGGCTATACGATTATGTTTTGTCAACAGCAAACTCAATGATATACCCTCCAATGGTACTATCAAACCAGTGATCTACTGCCCTGGATACAATGTTGTCGAATCTCTTGACCTTCTAGATCAATGTTGGTGTCCAAACCACATGAGTTCTAGATCTGATTTCAAACTGTGTGTAATTTAACCTAGCCAAACACTTGTGTATCTCCTAATGGACTCCTCCAAAGAATATATTGCGAATGTCGATGAAGATGTATCTCTGTAGCCAATCTTCAGTAGTCAGTTTAGGGTTCTCGTTCTGGGCTTCAGCAAAGTCCTTCTCTTGAAACTCTATCCACTTTTGGATCTTTGTCTTCGATGGGGACCACCTTGACATTCCCTTAAAAATATTCTTGTCCTAGAAATGAAACCATTTGCTGGCACAGGGGCATACCTAGGGTTCAGCTCTAAGAGCGCACCAACAATCCCTAGCTACTCGCCCTTTCGACAACACCTGTGAAGAAGATGCAGTCTCACCCGAAGCGGCTATGAGGGGGTTGCAAGAAAGATATGTCTACAACCAGGGGAATATCAAGTGGTTCTTATTACAACAACAAAACAACATGCATTTATCATTCAAATATCTATATATATCCTCCATAGCTATAGATCTGATCTAATACAATAATGAAGATAACAATATAACAACGATAGAGATCAAAGCATCAATCACGTACACAACAATAGATGTACGTGGTTCATCCTCTCTCTAGGGATACGTTCACAGAACTGTGCTTATGATATATTAAGATAAATCTTACAATTTTGATCTATGCTCTTGGCCCATAGATCCTCTCTCTCTTTCTTGCTTTCCCTCCCCCTTCCTACGCACCCAGTTGTAGGACTTGATCTTTGCACCCAACTGAAGATATTACAATACCAGAAAGCTCTCTCTCTCAACACTTCTCTCACCCTTAATACAATATTCTCCTAATGAACAGTGATCAATAATAAGGCTCCACTATAGTACTGACCCAACCTAGGTCCTCTCGACCTCTATTTATACATTATAGTCCCTTACCGACAGCCTTAGGCTGAAACCTAGGTGTCAAAACCCTAATTACCAAAACCCTACGTGTCTAAAACCCTAGGTCATCTTGACCCATTTTTTCTGGGCTTCGCCAACCTGTATTTCCTTCTTCATCTCACGGTGCTCCAAAGCATCCAATGCTCTATTTTTTTCACTTCCTGAGTCATCCTCGGTCCCTATTCCTTGCTTATATGTACTCCTCGATATCCTCATCCAATGGCTTGTTTTTCCGCACTTCGCTCCATATTTTTTGTTCTTTTGTTCACTTTGACCCAGTGACAGACACTCTGTCTCCCGTGAAGCTCACTTTTTACCTTTTCTTCCTCATTCTTCACTTCCTTCCATAACCAAGGGCCAACAGTAATGCACCAGTCTGGTGATGATACCAAGGCTAATGCACATTAGATGGTGATGATCCCAATGTTGCATGGTGACAAAACTAATGCAACATCTAGACTCAACTCAACTACTCAAACTGAAGAGAATATTTTCCCTAGAGAAATATTCTTTCTAAAATATAGGAGATTGGATAATGACTAATAAACAAGAAAAAACCTCAGGAAAAAGAAATCATATGTGTGTGTGAAGTAACTCCAACACCCCCTAAACATCACTATGGTGAAAACAAAGAATGGGTCCCGACAACGAGGCATGTTAGGTACCCAAATACAAAAGATACACTGAATTAAATTGAGTACAGAGGGAAAAAATCATGGGAACCCCCCCCCTCAAGGTACAATTTATGTAAAAATAAGAACTACAGTTGCTAGGCAATTGTGTCCATCACTCCAAGATGACTTCGCAGAGAATGGAACTTTCGCTCAATGAAGGTCTTGGTGAAGATGTTTGTCATCTATTATGCTCAAGGATAGAACTGTAGGTTGATGATGCCCTCATGTACTAAGTTCTGGATGTAGTGCATGTGGATCTCGATGTGCTTCGTCCACTACTTCTGAACTAGATCTTTGTAGAACTTCAAAGTGCTCTATTTGTCACACCAGATGATGATCAACCAATGAAAATGAATGCTAAACTCAGTGAGAAAATATTGTAGCCATGTATACTGAATGATTATGTTAACTACTCCTATGTACTATGCCTCGAATGAAGATAGATAAATAGTATATTTCTTCTTGCTCGACCAAAAAATAGGCCTGGAACCAGGACTGAGTGAGTAACCAGATGTGGAATTGTAATCAATGATATCGCCAACCTAGTTAGAATCAGTGAACCTGATGATATCCAATGTAGAGTATACTTCATAATGAATCCCAAAGGTGACGGTGCCCTATATGTATTGAACAATATCCTTTTCATCCTTCCAATGTAGCTCATGCGTCTCCTGCATGAACCTAGAAACTACGCCAACTGCATAGGAGAGGTCTAGTCTGGAGTGTGTGAGATACAACAAGCTCCCCACTAGTTGTTTGTACAATGTGTTGTCAACCAGTGGAGTGTCCCCTCCATCCTCAATTTTGACTCTTGATAGGAAAGGAGTCGGAGTAGAATTGTAGTTTGTCATGTGAAATCTCTCAAGGAGATCTCATGCATACTTGGCCTGAGACAGTTTGATTCCTAATTGTTGTTGGGAAATAATACACTACGGACTAACAAACTAGGGTTGAACTTGTACACAGATCATGACCTCAAAGAAAACACTTTTAACCTATCACCCCAATACTCAAACCCATTTTTCACGCACAAGCATGGAAGAGACCTACTAACCTTTTTCTATCGATGTTTGATGTAGATCCCCCATTGCGCTTTGTCTGCTTGCTCTCGCTGCTCCTTCCAAAGACAATCCTGTAATCAAGACAAAACACTATGCATGCATGCTATTCTTCTACCTAAGGGTTAGAGATTACACATAAATCAAATAAAATATATATCACTCGCATATTGGGACGGGAAAAGTATTATTTTATTAATCTCAAGATGAATCAACTTACAATAATGATAGAGACCAACCACCGTTCCTTGATCCTGATCCTAGGCCCCTCCTCTTCTTTGTCCTCCAACTGCTTTGCTTGAATTCTTCTTAGGCTTGAGGAAAGGCTAAAGGGTTGGGACAAATGGATTTGACAATTGGGAAGAGTTTCTTTGCTATCTTTTTCCTTCTCCAAATAGTACCCCTACCCCTTCTTTTATAAGCTAGAAGGAGCTAGGGTTTTGGACGAACTCTCGGCCATGCATGGATGGGAGTTCCAGTTAACTGACCCAAAATTTTTTGTCTCGTCGACAAATTTCCTATTTTTGTGCTTTGTTAGGTAAACACGGGATGTAGTAGGCCAGCTAGTGTTCCAACACGTGTAGTAGTGAGCCTGCCAGCGTTCCAATGCGTACAGTAGAGGGTTAGGGCGCGTGCCACTTGCTTTTAAGAGGTTTTTCAAGAGTCTTTTCATCATGGCTTTGGCAATGAAGGGAAATGAGTTTGCCTGATGCCAGGTAAGCATGGATGGTGTAATTTAGGGTTATAACAGATGCCCCCTAATGTGTGAGGTCAGAAGAGAATCTGATGGCCGAAATACATTACCAATTATTTACCAATCTGTACTGATATGCTGAATGAGTAAGCCCAGGAATCAAGAATCAAGAGGTGTCATATGCAAAAAATGTCTCACCAAGGCTGGCATACCCATGCTCGGGATAAAATAGAACCATGGATACCAATCAAATACACTGTAGATCCATGTCAAAGAACTATAAAGAGTAGCCGCGAACAATACACAGCGGAGCTACATCTCGAAATCAGAAAGAT
>JZKD02S1955283.1:677393-711966 GCA_000966675.3 Picea glauca | reverse complement strand
CTAAGCTGAAGACTGAACCTGCTGCAACACAAGAACCAGCAGGCCCTCCCAAGCCTAAGACTGAACCTGCTGCAACACAAGAACCAGCAGGCCCTCCCAAGTTTAAGACTGAAGCCTGCATCACAACAAAAGAAGCCCCTACCTTTGTCAAAAAGGTTGTACAGATAGTGCCTATGCAGGAATTTACACCTCCCAACCAGATCAATCTCTCCACTTCCAGGGAACAATCTACTCAAACCTTACCTCATCCCACTACTTCCAATGCTGAAACACAGACTCATCTATGGGTTGAGCAGGGAGCAATACAGAAATGGAAGAAAGAATATGCTGAAACGCAAGCCAAAAACCTGCAAGTGCACAAACAAATCTGGATAAATCACACTTTCTCAAATTGGGAAGCTCTGGAGCAGATACGTGAGGAAGCTCGTGAGCTTAAGAAGAAGAATAAAGAATTGAAAGGCAGATTGGTCCTGGTCTTTGATTTGGTGCAGAAGCTATTGGCCACAAGGAATCCATCTTGCAACTACTCCTTATTCCTGATGGAAAGACTCACATGGTTTCAGATCAAATCCATTTTAGAAGGTAAACCCCATGCAGTAATACAATCAATAGATTTTATCAAAACGTTTGTAGCTGCCTCTACCAGGGATCAGCACCTCCTCTGTGAGGCATACTTTCATAATGAGGCTATTCCAGAAAACAGGTTGCTAAACATAAATCCCCTTGTTGGGGACATTCAAATTTGAGCATTCACCTCCTTTCTCCTCAATCAAATCATTTGGCAAGATGACTTTTTGGCTTCCAAGCACAATGAATATAATCGCCTCCTCCGGATTAGACTAGAACCACAGAGGGCAGCTACCTTTATCTCACAATATTATGAGTTCTTAAAACAACCAGGGGTGACTGAACATGTTCAGCAGCTACAATCATAAGTGCTCCAGGATTGTGAACACATCATCACATCCATAGAGATTCCTGCCCTCCAGGCCAATAACCTGTTTTGGCAGCAATCCACGGAGAAGAGACAACAACACAATCCTTTTGGTCCTGCCAATCTAGAAGTAGAAATTTCTAGGATACCCAACTACATCCAGTGTGTTAGACATTGTGCTGAAAACTGGATAGGGTACAGGTTCTATTTTCCTATCCTCTGGTTGCCAATAGAAAGGTATCAAATCAAATATAAGCTGCCTAAGAAAACAGAAACAACAGCATGACAAAGATTACAGCAGGTCCAAAGGTTCAGAACGCCAACGGACAATACCTCCTAGAGCTACAGCTTGAGTAACTTACATGATCAGAGTTGGTATCCAGACTCTGATTCAGAGTGAGTTGCCTGAGGACACGCAACACCTTGAGTTGGGGGGGATGTTAGGACCACACAATGTACCTTTTTGCCTATACTTTTTTCCACTATTATACTCTTGATCACCTATATTTATACTCATACTATCACTTTATCTAATCATCCCAAAGGTATACAACGTCCCTTCTCATTACTATACGTTTAATCTGTTTTGCATAATATTTTACATCACTCTCGTACTTGACCATTGATTAGAAATGCATAAGTGTTCAAAACTGCAGATTAGCATCTAAGGCTTGTTGCTGAAACACAGAACTATCACATAGTCCAACGTCACTATTGCTGAAACACAAAATTGATGCTGAAACACAGAGCTGTTGTACAGTCCGAGGTCACAGATGTTGAAACAACAGAGTTTTTACACAGTCCGGAGTCGCAGATGCTGAAACATAGAGCTGTTACACAGTCTAGAGATGCAGATGCTGAAACACAGAGGAAACCGCCAGGACGGACGATGCTGAAACACAAAGGAAGTCGTTACAATCAGCGGTCAATAAATCACCAACCATTGCTCCCACATAAGAATGCCGACACAGTCAAGAGCGCAATTCACGTGGCTGAAACAACTCATGAATTGCGATGCTGAAACAACATCAGCAGTAACGAGAAGAAGCTGTTACACCAGCCGTAACAAAAATACCTCATTCAACTCCTGTAATAGCATTCGGTTGCATGAGACTAGGACATCCTATTCTGGTTTAGAAAGTATATCCAACTAAAGATAGGACTCAAATACACATTGAAATTTTTGATCAATTGTATCGAAGGGGTTCCCTCTTTAATATAGAGGAAATCATCATTTGAAGGATCCAAGTTTTTATGTATTGAAAAGCTTCAGAGAGAGGGACGTACTTTGTTTCCAGATTGTAACATGATATTTTGACAGATGAATAAAAGACTGCTTTGAGTATCCTTCTCTAGCTTTCTCGTTTCAGGGGAATCTTGTGAGAAGGGAGGGTCCACCTTCATCACAAGATTCACCCTTTAGTTTTAGAAGTGTGTTAGTTCCATCTCTGTTTATGATTTGATTAACTTTTGTTTGCTGAAACACTACTTTTAATGAATACCTCTTTGTTGAAACACTACTGAACTCTGTCTTAGTTTATTGAATGAAATTCGTAATTCTTTTTAGTAGCAATCTTGTGTGATGATTTTATGGTGCTAGCCAGAAACTAGGTCAATGGTTCCTGCTCAGAAAGGAAGGGATCATAATGTCCAGTTCTCTGTAGATTTCATTCACTTCTGCAAGTGTGCTAGCCAGAAACTGGGTTAAGGGTTCCTGCTCAGAAAGGAAGGAATCAGAACATCCTGTTCTCTGTAGATTTCATTCACTTATGCAAGTGTGCTAGTCAGAAACTAGGTTAAGGGTTCCTGCTCAAAAAGGAAGGAATCGGAACATCCTGTTCGCTGTAGGTTTCATTCACTTCTGCAAGTGTGCTAGCCAGAAACTGGGTTAAGGGTTCCTGCTCAGAAAGGAAGGAATCATAACATCTTGTTCTCTGTAGATTTCCATTACTACTGCAAGTGTGCTAGCTAGAGATTGGGTTAAGGGTTCCTGCTCAGAAAGGAAGGAATCATAACATCCTGCCCTCTGTAGACTTCATTTAATTCTGCAAGTGTTCTAGCCAGAAACTGGGTTAAGGGTTCCTGCTTAGAAAGGAAGGAATCAAACTATCTTGTTCTCTGTAGATCTCAATTACTTTTCAAAAGTGTGCTAATCAGAAATAGGGCTAAAATTTCCTGCTTAGAAAGGAAGGAATTAGATGGCCTTGTTCTCTGCTATATAGAGTTAATTTTCTCTGCATTACTGCTTTCATGAAAGAGTGTTAATCAGAAACAAGCACTTAAGTCTCTGTTTGAGGATAAGGGTCCTATTCTCTGGCTGCAGAATAGATGTTCATTCTTGTTGCAATTGTTATTTTTAAATGTAATCTAGGATTCTTTAGATTAATCTCTAAAATCTGCAATAGGTAGGTGGATTTCCTGTGATTTAAATCAGAACTTCAGTTCATGCAAGGCAAGTGTGATTAGTATAGTTTCTTTTACTACAACTGTAAGTTGCTTTTGGAATTGAGCATATATAGTGCGTGGTTATCTTTGAAATAAAAAACTTCCCTGGGTTGACAATTCACGTATCACTTGGTTGTTTGAATCAATTAAGAAATTATAGTGACCAACAGGCTTCGTATCTCACAGGTAACTAGAAATGGTTAAGGAAGGCCATGGCCAGTTCTCCAAAAGAAGAGTATCGTGAACGATCAAGTTCTATGTACCATTTTGCGGCACTCCCAATAAGAGTGCGTTGAAACAATTGCAACTAGACAGAGTCATATTTCAGTGAGTTAGATGAACACCAGATGTGGAAAGTAGTCACGTGATCACCTGGATCTTTGTTAGGCTTGACCTCGAACTTTGGAATGTCCGAAGGCAACTTCGTTGGCATAGGAGGCCAATGCAGATCGTGACAGATAGGATCATTTAACAACCGTGTCAAATCTGGCAAGTGTAACGTCGCCAACAAGGGTAGTTTAGGTTGTTGCTGATAGCCTGGATAAAAGGGTCCTGGAGTTTGACTGGCACCAGGTTGCCAGGAAAAGTTTGGCTGCTGGCCTGGATTCTGGTAGAAACCGTGGCCCTGACCAGCGTAAGGGTTCTGCATCTGCGGAGACATCGTTGGTTGATTCCCCATAAAGGACATAGGATGTTGGGCATTCATCGTGTTCGATGGACTTTGGGAAGGATTACCCCAAGCCGGTCCCAATGGGAGAGGCATAGAAGTCTGTCCGAGGTTCCATTGACTGTGCAAAGAATTACCCCAGAACGACATTCCAGAGGAAGGAATGGATCCTTGTCCTGAGTTCCAAGGTCTTGGTATATGTTCCCCCAACACAGGAATAGTACCCTGTGCCGGAGTAGATTGTCCAAAAATAGGTGTGCCCCCAGATGGGAAAGCAGTGGATGCGAAAGTGTTATTACCAAACGTCCCGTTCCAAACAAATGGTGATGAACCTACGGGCTGAGTTTGTGCAGGTGTTCCTTGACTCTTGGCTCCAAATGAACTTGTGTGTGCAGGCTGCTCGATGGACTTCTGATGTGGACCACCAAGAGAAGGGGACGAAGGAGATATGTGACCTCCAGCGTATGGAAAAGCATTGAAAGGGACAGGAATTCCCCCAAGTTGACCTTGCAGAAGAGCGTTAGAGCTCCCTGCCCCCAGACCCAAAGTCTGTAAAGTGGAGTGTGTGAGTGTAGGACTTGTACCTGAACTAGGCATACCGTATGAAAACGGAGGGCCTGTCACACTAGGTGTGAAAGGATGTGTGGTCACCAAGATAGATGGGGTCGGTCCACTGTGCGACGTAGTTGCGGCCGAGACCATGGTGGTCCAGACCACCGACAAAGGCAAGTTAGGAGAAGCTTCTCCTGTGGTAGCAACGGTGACGGGAATGGAAGAATTCCCAGAGGAAGTAACAACGTTTGTTGCCATAGCTATATGAGGCACTGATAGGTGTTCGTAAAATTGAATTGGCACAATAACTTGCAGCCAAGTATCAGTGTTTGAGGTTTAAACCAATCCAAGATTGGCGGTCGATTCCTCCGAGAGTTGTTCGAGCTCAATGGTTGGGAACCTGGTTGCTTTAAAATACCCTTGTTGGTCTAGCTTCGGCCTCAATGGTGGCGGGGGTGGCTCCAGTATAACTGGAGGCAGGCCCAGAAGCCTTCGTGACCGACGGAGCTCTAAATCCTCCACTGTGTGAGAAGATTCACGACACGCTAAGGTATTCTACACGAACAATAGTAACACACACTAAAAGAAGCCCCTATGAGATAAAACAAGCAAACACTAACTAATTTGAGGAACAGTTACAACAACCAACACTAGAGAAACTTACCGATGCAAGTGCAACTCAAATACGGAAGCACCCTTTGGGTATACTCTGCAAAGCGTGGCCCGATGTCTATCCTAGGTACCGTGGTATACCCCCGCAGTCACCTGTGTATGTCCCTAGAAAATATTGGCAACTAGTTTTCCAGCACGTGAACAGTCACCAGGCGGGTATAGTCGATAGTCGGGTAGACCACAATGAGCAGGGTATCAAGCCCGAAACCTATCAAGGGTATCGAGAGAAAATGGTCCGGAAGACAACTGAGGACCTCGAACGGATTTGAGACCCACGAAGCTCCGTGGCAAATGAAAACGACTAAATCCCTCAACAAATCCTCGATATGTGTTCTCCACTATGCTCGGTCCAGCTTTGGAGGGGTTATCTCCACTACCTTTCCTTACGCGACCTCGTGTTTAGCCTCTGTGTTAGAGGGGGGTCCCAGATAACTTTCCGTAACTGGACTTCTACACTCCCTTATGATAAACTCCAATGTTTGGTTTGAGTGGCCTTGGAGAATTTACTCTCCAACCTATTCCAAGGCCCTAGTCCTGAGCTAGTGTATGAACCCTACAAACAAAAAGTCTAGTAGTTTTTTAATTAGCGTTGCTTTTAATGGGATTTTTTACGTCACAAGGTATGAAGGTGAAACTGATGGTGTGTAAAGACTCAAAGCAAAATGAACAAGAAATGCTTGGAAACAAAAACTTTTACAAAAATGCGAAAACCAACAACTTTTCAACAAGAAAGACTTCTTTTCTTTTCAAATTTTCTAAGATTTCATGCAGAAAAACATCAAGGAATTTCACTCAATCTGTGAGCTACTTATGTGCTAAATGCACTGCAAAACTTATGAAAAAGGCTTCTTCCTAGATACTAATGCAACAACACGATCTTCAAACCAAAAAGAAAATGAAAAAGAGAATTTTTCTTTTATTTAATTGCAAAATCAAGCAAAAAAGGGAAAATGTCGACAAGCACAAAACCAAGAAAACAAAATAAAATTCTGGCTTAAAGTGCATATCGCGAAGAACCAGAGCAAAGATGCTCAAAGGCAATTAAGAAAGCATTGATTCTAACACTTGTCTAAAAACCATAAAACAATTTTTTTCTTTCGTCTTTTCTATCAAAACATCAACTAAGAAAAACACAGGCTAAGGATTAGAGGTCCTAACCTGCTGACTATGTAGCCCCAAACTCAAACCCCTGAGAGGAACACTTCTCACCATAGGAGGGGTTGAATGCCCCACCCAAGATGAAAAGCAACCAATCAAGCCCATGACTGTCACTGAAACAGCACGCGTGAAAATGCGTGATGAGCTATAACAGCGCGCGGGTACCCGCGGGCTAAGCCTAAACAAGACGCGGGTCTATATAAATGCTAAGACAAAACAACACACATGCAGCCCAGACTTGAAAAAGGCCTCTGGTATTGACAACCAGGGTCTCTTAAAGGCTTGGATGCTTCTCCTTCAACAAAAAAAAGAAAAAATAATTGCAAAAAGAAAACAAATGCAATAAAGCAGACTGAGACAAGACAGTGAACCAGTGAGATCCAGATAGGATCCATAAAGCCCCCTGAGAATGTAAAATTATGACAGGGAAGAGGAGAATTCCTCTTAATCTTTCTGAGTCTTACACGCTACTAAAACCACTACAGAAAGCGTTCACACGTGGGCTGTAGAAGGTTAGGGCGCAGGTTACACGCGTGTAGGCCTTCTGCAGGCTGCATGTACCGCTATGTGTCCCAATAATAAATGTCAAGCACAGTCAAGGAAAAGCTGGTATTAATAACCAGGTTCCCTGCTAGCTCTGACCTAATAGGAAATAGACAAACAAAGAAGCAGAAAATATAATTCCTTGAACTACCCAAAAACCTCAATGAAATCCGGAAACCCTAAGAGTAATATCCCTAGTGGAGTCGCCAATTTTGTTGTTGGGAAATTATACCCTACGGACTAACAAGCTAGGGATGAACTTGTACGCAGATCGTGACCTCAAAGAAAACACTTTTAACCTATCACCCCAATACTCAAACCCCTTTCTCACGCACAAGTATGGAAGAGACCTACTAACCTTTTTCTATCGATGTTTGATGTAAATCCTCCGTTGCATTTTGTCCGCTTGCTCTCGCTGCTCCTTCCAAAGACAATCCTGCAATCAAGACAAAACACTATGCATGCATGCTATTCTTCTACCTAAGGGTTAGAGATTACGCATTAATCAAATAAAATATATATCACTCACATATTGGGACGGGAAAAGTATTCTTTTATTAATCTCAAGATGAATCAACTTACAATAATGATAGAGACCGGCCACCGTTCCTCGATCCTGATCCTGGGCTCCTCCTCTTCTTTTTCCTCCAACTTATTTTCTTGAATTCTTCTTAGGCTTGAGGAAAGTCTAAAGGGTTGGGACAAATGGATTCGACAATTGGGCAGAGTTTCTTTGCTATCTTTTTCCTCCTCCAAATAGTACCCCTACCCCTTCTTTTATAGGCTAGAAGGAGCTAGGGTTTTGGACAAACTCTCGACCATGCATTGCTAGGAGTTCCAGTTAACTGACCCAAATATTTTTGTCTCGTCAACAACTTTCCTATTTTTGTGCTTTTTTAGGTAAACACGGGCTATAGTAGGCCAGCCAGCGTTCCAACACATGCAGTAGTGAGCCTGACAGCGTTCCAATACGTGCAGTAGAGGGTTAGGGCGCGTGCCACTTCTTTTTAAGAGGTTTTTTAAGATTTTGTTCAGCATGGCTTTGCCAATGAAGGGCAATGAGTTGGCCTGATGCCAGGTAAGCATGGATGGTGTAATTTAGGGTTATAACACTGATGCATTCTGACTGATCTTGAGTCTAAGGAAGAAGTGTAGAGAACCCATGTCCATCATCAAAAACCTATCATGTAGAATCCTATTGACTGTATAAATTGTTGAAATCAATCAACCAGTGATCAAAAAATAATCAACATACATAACTAATAGGAGAAGTGAATCAACTGTCTTGAGCATGTAGACATTCAGGTCTGATTTACAACGTACAAAGTTCTATGAAAATAGGTAGGAGTCCATTTTGGAATAACATGCTCCCGAAGCCTACTTGAGGCCATAAAGAGACTTCTTTAGTCGACAGACCAAAGATGAATCCTGCATAAATCCATGGGGTTGCTCCAAATAAATATCCTCAAAGAGATCAATGTGAAGAAATCAATTCTTCACATCCATATGATGGAATTCTCATCCCTTGTTCGCTACAATGGAAAGTTCCAAATGTATGAAATCCATATTCTCTACTAGAGTGAAGGTCTCATCATATGTAGTCAATGTCATGCAATCACTGAAAGCCTTTGGCAACAAGACTGGCTTTGTATCTGCTAATCTGTCCATCCTCTTTTCTCTTGGTCCTCTAGACCCCTCTACATCTGACCAGTTTCCTTCGATAAGGAAGGGGAAACAGATCCCAAGTTTGGTTCTCAAGGAGACATTTCTACTCCTCCTTCATGGTGGATTTCCAAAAGGGATTTTCAGTAGCCTTGCCATAAGACTGTGGATATGAATACTGAACCAAGAAAATATGCCTGGAGGGCAATGGTTCAGTGGAAGTGAGTAAAATAGGAGGATCCTCAAAATCATATCGAGTCCTCCAAGTATCGTCTAGATCACAAACAAGATCCCCTGCATCCTAAAGAGTAGTTTGTGCCCACTTGGGCCTCTACTCTAAATCTACATCATCATTTGGATGATATGACTTTGCATGTGACTGTACTAACTATGTATATGGATTATATAAGTCCTCTGAATCTGAACTCTCATCTGAAGAAGATTCAACATGTGCATGCTCATCATCTCGGACATGTGGAAGAATGAAGGTGTCTGCATGCAACTTCTAAGGTACATGTGAGACACTTTCCTCGAATTGGACACTTCTCTCAATGATGATCCAGTCCAAGGAAATATCAATAAGTCTGTATCCCTTCACACCATCGGGGTATCCAACAAAGCTATAGTTTTTTCTCTTTGGATGAAGTGCCTTCCTCTTTTCAGAGGGAATCCGAGCCCATGCACGTGAACCGAAAATATGAAAGTGGGTCACTTCCGATTTGAGGCCGCTCCAAGCCTCGTAGAGGGTCTTATCCTTGAAAAATATATGGGGAGATCTATTTCGGATGTAGGTTGCACAATTAAGTGCTTCAGCCCATAGTCTCTATGGTAGTGACTTTCCATGTAGCATGCAAGATGCCATGTCTTTTCAAGATCTATTTTTTTGCTCAGCAACTCTGTTTTTCTGTGGAGTATAGGGAACTATGTGATGCAACTAAATCCTTGTCTCATGAAAAATATTCTAGATCTCATGATTGACATACTCCCCCCGTTATCAACTCAGAGGACTTTGAAATTTTTGAGATGTTGAAAGACCTCTGATTTTTTCCTGAGAAAGGAAATCCATGTGAAATGTGAGAAATCATCAACAAAACTGAGAACAAACCTCTCTCTGTTGATTGATGGATGTGGAAAATGACCCATGAGTCCACTATGGATCAGATTTAAATGAGATGAAGCTCTGTGAGTTTTTCCTTTGTCAAATTTCTCTTGAGGGTGTTTTCCAAGAACAAATTCCTCACAAATTCCTTTGGAGAAATGGATGTCTGGTATACCATCAACCAATATTTTCTTGCTAATATGTTGCATATATCTAAAATTCAAATGTTTGAACCTTTCGTTCCATACCCTACTACTTTCGTCATCATGGGTAAGCAATAAAGAAGAATCTGATTCAATAAATTCAGAAAATGTACACAATCTAGATTGATGATTTACCTCGCCGGTAGCAACCTTGGAATTTCTTTGCATGTCATAGGTGTCAACTACATTTGGTGTGAATATGAATTTCTTTCTAGTGTCAGAATTCATCATCTGATAGATAGAAAGTTTGGGAACGTGCAACACATTCTTGAAGCTTTTGTTTGTGATTTCAATCCTTCCTTTTCTGGTGACCTCAACTAGAGAGTTGCGCCCCATAAGAAGAGGAGGAAATTTGCATGCATCGAATGAATAATAGACTAGTTTTTTGGAATCCATGTGATGTGATTCTCCTGAATCTACGATCCAAGAATAAAAAAAGGAGTTGATGGCAATCAAGGAATGGCTATAATTTCCTTTCTTGGGATTCTAATCTTCTGGCTTCTTCTTCTTGGAACCCTTGAGGATGCGATCCCCTAGGTTGTTTTTATGAATATTTGAGTCAACAGATCTATTTTTTTCTGCATGCATGTAGATTCTGGATAAAATCCTTTATGGAAGTATGTGCATTTCTCACCTTTTCTTCTCTTTCCACCTTTGGATCTGGAGGCATCGCTAAAGGGTTTTGAGTACCCTTCCTTTTTCAGATTCACATGAGATTTCCTTTTGTATTTATATTTATATTTGTGATATTGATGGATTCCATATTGCACAGTAAGTGCATGTGTCGTTGGGACTTTTATTTTTCCCATGTTGATGAGATTGGTTTTCTCTTCTGTCTGGGATTCGATAAATTCCTCAAGAGAAGGCATCTTCCAAATGGCTCCAGAGGAGAGTTTGACTGAATGGAATGTGGATACGAACATAGAGAATTCAATACTGAGTTTGGAGAGAATGGTGAGAACCATTTTTTTCTCCTTCTTATATTTATCAACCCCACAAGTTTTGAGTTGCGATAGTAAATTCTTGAATTTTGTAAAGAAATCTTGGAGATTGTCAATGATTTTTGGATCCAATTTGAGCAATTAAACCTCGAGAATGTGTCCCTTATCTCATCCTATTTTCCAAATATCCATTCCAAGGTGTTCTAGGCTTCATTGGGGGTTTTACAGGAAGATATGTGAAAAAGGAGATCGGGAGAGATGAGACTGCAAATTGTTCTGAATCCTTCATCCATTCGATTTACATACTTGTATTTTTCTATGGATGATATCAGTTATGTGTCTATATTAAAGGTTAACCTATACAATCCTCTAGTTTGGAGATGTATGATTATTCTCTCCTTCCAAGCAAATTAATTTTAAGGTGTAATAATGAATTATTTTGGGAATTCCATATTTCCATTGTCTCCAATCTTTTGTACCTGCAAAAAATAATTTGGTGTAGCTTTTCTTAGAAGTACATCCACTCTGATAACATGTAAATGTGTTGAACCTAGATAGAATAGATCTATCTATAAAATACCATATGCATTTGCAGAGACAAATTGAGAGAGAG
Organism: Picea glauca; assembly: GCA_000966675.3. Lineage (NCBI taxonomy): Eukaryota > Viridiplantae > Streptophyta > Pinopsida > Pinales > Pinaceae > Picea > Picea glauca. Next base: position 700,477 of record JZKD02S1955283.1, on the reverse strand, counting down.
GAAGCAAGAGAGAAAGAATGGAAGAATTCTCATTAACTGTAATGAATAATGAATAATTTACACGTGATATGCTCTGTATAAATCAACCAATGCACACTGGAGGAGAATAAAATGTGCCATAATAGTGGCATATAGTGATATGGAAACACACCAATAGTTACAAGAGTAAACTTCCATCTAATCTATTCTTATAGGCAGTTATGAGAGTGAACTTCCACCTAACTAAGTTAACTAGTATACCAGTCTTCAATTAACTGACTGAAACATAGTGAAGTGAGGAAGAGATTAGGGAATCATGGGTAATGTGCTAGTTTGGTGATAATACCAAGGATAATGCGCATTATATGGTGATGATCCCAACGTTTCATGGTGACAAAACCAATTCAGCATCTAGACTCAACTCAACTAGTCAAACTGAAGTGAAAACTAAAGAGAATATTCTCCCTAGAGGAATATTCTTCCTAAAATATAGGAGACTAGATAATGACTAATAATGACTAATAAACAAGGAAAAAACTTAGGAAAAATAAATACTAGGTGTGTGTGAAGTAACTCCAACATGAACATCCCTTTCTACCACTGCATATTCTTCACCAAACCCCTTCCTCGATCTCCTTTTGAGTTCTATCCAAAAATAGAACCATTTGTTGGACTTATGGAATGACCTGATTTATACCTTAGTTCTCATACAAAACTCTTATCACCATCGACCCTTCTGGTAAACCATAAGGCTACACCATGCACAAATTGCATAGCACAGTCTCACCAGAGATGGTTTATGGGGGACTGCAGGACACAAGTGTCTGTAGTCATGGAAGGGATTGGGGAATGTTCTTTCTTACTTCTTATTTCTACTTATCAATGCATTTGACTACAGTATTATCATATATTATTCATTCATTCATTAATTTTCATATTTAATCTAGTGCATGCTGTAAATAAATCATCCATTCATCTATCTAACCATTCAATGATAACTGAATAAATAGTAAAGCATTCACACACATTGCACCCATATTTTTAGAGTGGTTCACCCCACCTAGGGCTATTTCCACAAAGATCTTATGATTCTTTTCTTATTCATCAAATGGTGTTGCACGCATTACATCATAGTATAAAGTAGTGAGGCAGACCAGGATTGCATCAAGCTGCACCGCTTGTGACCTGACCCTCATCTAATTCAACCTCATCTGAGATCTACAACTCTCAAAACAAACTTTGACTTACAAAGAATCCAAAATAGGTTCTCCAAAAAATATGAAAATATACCTCTAAGGATCGATAGATTCCTCCACCTACCTTCTATCTCTTCTATTTATATTAAAAATTTGGGTTAGAAACCCTTACAATACAACTCAATAACCCTAAACCTAACATGGATAGTTGTCTCCACATGTGTGCCGGATTTATGCAAATCCTACTACACGTGCTATGTTTCCTCAAAATATGGTGCACTCTCCTTCTTGGTCTAATATTCCTTGTTTTCTGCACTGTTCTCCCAAACATTCCTGCTCCAACAAGGTCGTAACAAAAAATTTCAAGAACCCCTAAGATGAAGGAGATAAGTTACTTGAAAAAAGTATAAATACACCACAAGGAGTCTCTTATAAGAACATACACACGTTCAATGAATATCTATCTTCTGAGAATATTTTGGTCTATTGGAGAATCTGAGATCAATTATGAGTAAACAAAGAAAGTGTGAAGGAAGAGAGAAAGTTTCAGAGCTACAGAGAGAAAGGGTATTTTGTAACCCTAATTAAGGAGGCCACCATGGGTCAGCTTGAGTGTTTCATGCAAGGCACTTGAGTAGGTTTTCTAGGTCTCGTCACACAAGGCCCCGCTAGAAAAAAGGTATTTTTCCCATGAGGACAAGAGAAAACTAAGGAGAGATGATAGTGCCAGGTTTTTAATGCCCATGTTGGTCTACTCATCTATTATTTGATAAGACAAAGTGTCTACAAGTTACAAGTATGTTTATGTTCTTGATTTGAAAGTTACATGCTATGGTTATGGTTCTTGCTTGATGCAACATTGGTATATTGTTGAGACATTGGCATATGATTGAGGCACACCTTAGATGCATGATGTTGGCACTTGAATGAAGTACAATTCTGGATGATGTTGGTGCATGGTTGAGGTAACTCTTTTGTTTTTATGGTACATTCTTGAGGCATGTCATGGTAGTGATTATGCATGTTACACTTTGGTGATGATATGATACATTATTAGAATCACATTCTTGGTTATCTTGGTATCTAGTTTAGAATGGTTATAGTAATTGGTTGAGGCATATCATGAGTGATATGGAACCTATTTGAGGTACATGGTCTATGGATGATTGGGATGTTGTTTGAGGTATATGGTTGATGATATGGTGCATGGTTAGAGGCATATGTTGGTCATCTTGGTACATGGTTTCGTACCTTGTCGACGGACTTCGTTGTTGATATCTTAAGGTACATTGTGTATGGGATGATTCAGACATATCATGAGTGATAAGATATGTCATTGATGCATGATTTGGTACAAGTTTTGGTTCATGGTTGATGCACGGTTTGGTACAAGTTTTGGTGCATGGTTGATGCATGGTTTGGTACAGGAGTTGGTGCATGATTGATGCGTGGTTGATACAGGTTGATGTACATGGTTGATGATTGATGTATATGGTTTATGTACACAGTTTATGTACATGGTATGGTGATGGTTTTGGTATCCATGTGACTGGACCTGGTTACAGTTGGTTGATGATGGTATATCAGTGACAAAGTAACCGTGATTGGTTGATGTGATAGCCTGACACTCATAGGTTGATGTGAAAGGTTGGATGTTTGGTTGATCATTTGTTACAGGTTCATGTGATAGTGACATATTAGATAGAATGATAGGTTGATGTGACAGTGACAATGATAGTGGCAGTGATTGTGGTAGTGACAGTTTGGTATACACTTATATTTCAAGGTGGTAGCACATGACAAGGAAAGGGGGTTGTAGCCTCCTTCTGGTTGGTGTCAGAGAAGATAGGGAGTTGGAGATTCCTTTAGGTTGGATTCTGAGAATCAGGGGGTTTTGGTGTAAATTTGTTAGACTAGGGTCCTGCGCAAGCTACCAACAAAAGGCTACCAAGATATATTGTCTAGTGGGTTGGCATTTTCATCTTTCTGAAAGGAAATAAGTCTCACCCGAAGCACAACTGAAAAAAAAGAGATAAGGGAAGGGTAAGAAGAATTCTATATAGATCTATAATCCATCTATAGTGTTACCATTATAGTGCAAGATATATACTTAGCTCATATCCATAACACAACATACACTAATAAAAAAGAACATAACTACATAAAACATTAAGATGGGATAACGACATGTAATTCATAATAGATAATGCATAATGACATTTGAGATATACAAAAAGTAATATGAACTAGGAACATTTTCAAAATTTGATCTCCAATATCTTTCTATTATATAAGAAGTATTTGGACAACAAGAATTCACATCTTTACATTAGACATCCATCCTACTCAGAATAAGAGATCAATAGGTACATATTATTATATTACTACAACTAATCACAATGAGTCTAGGATCTTTTCTTCCTAATTACAATCTATATATGGAGTATAGATGTAGTTCTTGCATCTCCCTATATCTCACACACTCATTACAATACAATACAATACTAAAGAGAACATACAAAAGAGTCACCCAAGATGAGAATCATTTGCGAGAGAATCATCATAAAGAGAATCATCCTCATTCAAAGAATCTTCCTTACAATCAGTTCCTTTATTCCTCTTGTGAACCCATTGACCCTCTTTTGTTCTTGATTCTGTTGTAATTATATTGGCTCAAAATGGATTCTGCGTTGGCTTCAAACTATGTTCTGTTTCAATGTCTTTATGTTGCACGTTTCCTTTTTCAACCTTCTTCACCTGTTTGGTTGTATTTTTTTTGGGTTGTGAAACCTCTTTTATCAAAACGAAGGGCCCAACAGGCCCCAACCACAATCCTTGATGCCCCGAGTCAAGTCTTTGATTTTTCTCTGCTCTTTGATTTAGCCTGTTGTTCTTTGGGGGTTTTAATTTCTTCCACATTGGCTCCTTCAAATGAATCACCCAACTCTGGCACTAGCTCAAGCACTTTTTCTTTGACCTCCTGGAAATGTTCAAGTTTATCTTTCCATTTTCTGGAAAGAAATGAAGCTTCTGCAACAAATTGTTGTGTTTCACTGAGGTTGAATTCCTTCATCTTAGATGCAATAAGATCATCCCATTCTACATATACTAATGTCTCAACCTGATTCATCTACATGTATGTAGTTTGAATGATAGACTTGAACAATATGAATTCCCTCTTTTCTACTATTTGAGCTTTAAACAAAGCGTTCAGAGAATTGTCTACCCACTGAATTTCATCAAATTTTTCTTGTTGCTCCAAAGGATCATGTATTTTAGTTTCTTCTTCATTGAGTGTAAGGATTCTGGTGCAAAAGTCTTCAAGTTCATGGTTACGACAGGTTATAACACCCATACGGTCACTGACTTCATTGAATATGGTGGTACATTCAATAGTATTTTTGGGCAACAAGGCTCTCACATCATTTCCTTCCAAGACAAATCTTTTTGGATGATGCTGAAGTTCTTTGGGAAATGCCTCATCCTTCAACTTCTTTCCCTCCAAATGTGTGTCATGATCCTCTTCTCAATTTGTTAGTACCTACCATGCTTGTTTAACCAATCCAAGATGTTCCTATGGTTATGCAGTGGTGTTGTATTCAGGAATCTGAGAGGCTACTTTTCTGAAAGTTGGATAGATATCTGTGTGCTTTCCCTTCATTTTCTCCACTTTCTCTTCTGCGTGGATTTTCAAGTAATCTTCATGCATTATTTTTGTCTATTCCAACATTCCTTCATGTATCCAATACTCGTATTGTGTTTCATCTTGTTGAAACCGTTTCTCTAGGTGATCGCTCGAGGCTTTGATCTACCCTACCAATTATGATTTACAATGTACAAAGTTCTGTGACAATAGGTAGGAGTCCATTTTCGAATACCATGCCCTCTGAGCCTACTTGAGGCCATAAAGAGACTTCTTCAGTTGACATACCAAAGATGAATCATGCGTAAATCCATGGGGCTTCTCCATATAAATATCCTTAGAGAGATCATCATGAAGAAATGAATTCTTCACATCCATCTGATGGACTTAGAATCCCTTGGCCACCACAATGGCAAGTGCCAAACGTATGGAATCCATATTCACTACTGGAGTGAAGGTCTCATCATATATATTCAATGTAATGCACCCACTGAAATCCTTTGGAAACAAGCCTGGCTTTGTATTTTCTAATCTGTCCATCCTCTCTGCTCTTGATCCTCTATACCCATCTGCATATGAGAAGTTTCCTTCGATAAGGAAGGGGAACCATATCCAAAGTTTGCTTCTCAAGGAGGGAGTTGTACTCCTTCATGGTGGATTCCCAAAAGGGATTTTCAAGAGCCTCGCCATAAGGTTGTGGATCTGAAGACTGAACCAAGAAAATATGCTTGGAGGGAAATGTTTCAGTGGAAGTGAGTGAAATAGGAGTATCCTCAAAATCATATCGATTCCTCCTAGTATTGGCTGGATCACCAACAATATCCCATGCATCCTGAAGAGTAGTCTGTGCCCACTTGGGACTCTTCTCTAACTCTGCATCATCATATGGATGATCTAACTCTGAATATGACTATATTGACTCTGTATCTAGATCATGAGAGTCCTCTAAATCAAAACTCTCATATGAATAAGAGTTAGCATGTGCATTCTCATAATCTCGAACAGGTGGAAGAATGAAGGTGTCTGCATGCGAATTCTGAGGTACATGTGAGACACTTTCCTCGAATTGGACACTTCTCTCAATGATGATCCAGTCCAAGGAAAGATAAATAAGTTTTTATCCCTTCACACCATTGGGGTATCCAACAAAGATACATTTTTTTCTTTGTGAATGAAGTTCCTTCCTCATTTTAGAGGGAATTCGGGCCCATGCACGTGAACCGAAAATATGAAAGTGGGTCACTTCCCACTTGAGGCTACTCCAATCCTCGTAGAGGGTATTATCCTTGAAAAATCTATGGGAGATCTGTTTTAGATGTAGGTTTCACAATTAAGTACTTCAGCCCATATTCTCTATGGTAGAGACTTTGCATGTAGCATGCAAGATGCCATCTCTTTTAGAGATCTATTTTTCTGCTCAGCAACTTCAGTTTTCTGCAGAGTATAGGGAACTGTGTGATGCAACTGAATCCCTGCCTCATGAAAAATATTTTGTATCTCATGATTTACATAATCCCCCCATTATCAGTTCAGAGGACTTTGATTTTCTTTCCAAACTATGTCTCAACAAGGGCTTTGAAATCTTTGAGGTGTTGAAAGACCTCTGATTTTTCCTTGAGAAAGTAAATCCATGTGAAATGTGAGAAATCATCAACAAAACTGAGAACAAACCTCTCTTTGTTGATTTATGGATGCGGAAAAAGACCCATGAGGTCACTATGGATCAAATCTGAAGGATAGGAATCTCTCTGAGTTTTTCCTTTGTCAAATTTCTCTTGAGGGTGTTTTCCAAGAACACATCCCTCACAGATTCGTTTGGAGAAATGGATGTATGGTATACCATAAACCAATATTTTCTTGCTAAGATGTTGCATACATATGAAATTCAAATGCCTGAACCATTCGTGTCATATCATACTACTTTCATCATCATGGGTAAGCAGTAAAGCAGAGTCTGATTCAATAAATTCAGAAAATGTACACAATCTGGATTGATGATTTACCTCACTAGTAACAACCCTGGAATTGGTTTGCATGTCATAGATGTCAACTACATTTGGTGTGAATATGACTTTCTTTCTGGTGTTAGAATTTTTCATCTAACAAATGGAGAGAATATTGACGGAAAGTTTGGGAACGTGCAACACATTCTCGAAGCTTTCATTTGTGAGTTCAATCCTTCATTTTCTGGTGACCTCAACTAGAGAGTTGTTCCCCATAAGAATAGGAGAACCTATGCATGCATCCAATTAATAATAGACTACTTTTGTGGAATCTGTGTGATGTGATGCTCTTGAATCTACGATCCAAGAATCAGGAAAGGAGTTGATGGAAATCAAGGCATGGCTAGAATTTCCTTTCTTGGGATTCTGATCTTCTAGCTTCCACTTCTTCGAACCCTTAGGGATGCCATCTCCAAGGTTGTTTTTATGAATATTTGAGTCAATAGATCTATTTATTTCTACGTGCATGCAGATTCTGGATGGAATACTTTATGGAAGTATGTGCATTTCTCCCCTTTTCTTCCCTTCCAACCTTTGGATCTGGAGGCATTGGTGAACGGTTTTGAGTACCCTTCCTTCTTCGGATTCGCATGAGATTTAATTTTGTATTTTTATTTATATTTATGATATTTATGGATGCCATATTGCAAAGTAAGTGCATGCTCCTTTGATTTTTCCCATGTTGATCATATTGGTTTTCTCTTGTGTCAGGGATTCAATAAATTCCTCAAGAGAGGGCATCTTCCAGGTGGCTCCAGAGGAGAGTTTGATTGAATGGAATGTGGATATGAACATAGATAATTTAGGACCAAGTTTGGAGATAATGGTGAGAACCATTTGTTTCTCCTCCTTATATTTATCAACCCCACAAATTTTGAGTTGCGACAATAAATTCTTGAATTTTGTAAAGAAATCTTGGAGATTGTCGAAGCTTTTTGGATCCAATTTGAGAAATTCAACCTCAAAAATGTGTCCCCTTATCTCATCCTATTTTCCAAATATCCCTTCCAAGATGGTCCAAGATTCATTGGGGGTTTTACAGGAAGATATGTGAAAAAGGAGACCAGGAGATATGAGACTGCAAATTGTTCTGAATGCTTCAACCATTCGATTTAGATACTTGGATTTTTATATGGATGATATCGGTTCTGTGTATATATTCGAGGTTAAACTATACAATCCTTTTTTTTGGATATGTATGATTATTCTCTCCTTCCATGCAAAGTAATTTTAAGGTGTAAGATTGAATTCTTTTGGGAATTCCATATTTCCACTGTCTTCAATCTTTGGTTCCTGCAAAAAATAATTTGGTGTAGATTTGATTAGAAGTACGTCCACTCTGATACCATGTAAATGTGTTTAACCTACATAGAATATATCTAGCTAGAAAATACCACACACATTTTCAGAGAAAAAATGAGAGAAGAAGCAAGAGAGAAAGAATGGAAGAATTCTCATTAAGCGTAATGAATAATGAATAATTTACACATGATATACTCTGCATAACTCAACCAATGCGCGCTGGAGGAGAATAAAATGCACCATAGTGGTGGTATAGAGTGATATGGAAACACACCAACAGTTACGAGAGTAAACTACCATCTAATCTATTCTCTTAAGCAGTTACGTGAGTGAACTACCGCCTAACTGAGTTAACTAGTCTACTAGTCTTCAATTAACTGACTGAAACATAGTGAAGTGAGGAGGAGATCAGGGAGTCATGGGTAATGTTCTAGTCTGGTGATGATACCAAGGATAATGCACATTAGCTGGTGATTATCCCAACGTTCCATGGTGAGAAAACCAATGCAACATCTAGACTCAACTCAACTAGGCAAACTAAAGTGAAAAATGAAGAGAATATTCTCCCTAGAGGAATATTCTTCCTAAGATATAGGAGACTGGATAATGACTAATAATGACTAATAATGACTAATAAACAAGGAAAAACCTTAGGAAAAATAAGTCCTAGGTGTGTGTAAAGTAACTCCAACATGAACATCCCTTTCTACTACTGCATCTTCTTCACTAGACCCCTTCCTCGATCTCCTTCCAAGTTCTATTTGGAAATAGAACCATTTGTTGGACTTATGGAATGACCTGAGTTATTCCCTAATTATCAAACAAAACCCTTATCACCATTAACCCTTCTATTAAACCACAAGGCTACACCGTGCACAAAGTGCATAGCGCAGTCTCACCCGAGATGGTTTATGGGGGACTGCAGGACACAAGTGTCTATAGTCATGGAAGCAATTGGGGGATGTTCTTTCTTACTTCTTATTTCTACTTATCCATGCATTTTATTACAGTATTAATCATATATTATTCATTCATTCATTCATTTTCATATTTAATCTAGTGCGGGTTGTAAATAAATCATCCATTCATCTATCTAACCATTCAATGATAACTGCATAAATAGTAAATCATTCACCCACATTGAACACATAGTTTTACAGTGGTTCACCCCACCTGGGGCTATTTCCACAAATATCTTATGATTCTTTTCTTATTCATCAAAAGGTGCTTCACGCATTACATCATAGTATAAATTAGTGAGGCAGACCAAGATCGCATCAAGCTCCACCGCTTGTGACCTGACCCTCAACTAATTCAGCCTCATCTGAGCTCTACATCTCTCAAAACAAACTTTGACTCACAAAGAATACAAAATAGGTTCTTCAAAAAATATGAAAATATACCTCTAAGGATTGATATATTCCTCCACCTACTTTCTATCTCTTCTATTTATATTAAAAAATTGGGTTATAAACCCTTACAATACGACTCCATAACCCTAACCCTAACATGGATAGGTTTGCCCACATTAGCACTGGATTTCCGCAAATCTTGTTGCACACGCTACATTTCCTCAAAATCTAGTGGACTCTCCTTCTTGGTCCAATCTTCCTTGTTTTCTACATTGTTCTCCCAAACATGCCCGCTCCAACAAGGTTGCAACAAAAAATATCAAGAATCCATAAGATGAAGAAGATATGTTACTTGGAAAAAGTATAAATACACCACAAGGAGTCTCTTATAAGAACATACACACGTTCATTGAATATCTATCTTCTGAGAATATTTTGGTCTATTGGAGAATATGAGATCAATTATGAGGAAACAAAGAAAGTGTGAAGGAAGAGTGAAAGTTTCAGAGCTGCAGAGAGAAAGGGTTTTTTTTAACCCTAATTAAGATGGCCCCCGTGGGTCGACTTGAGTGTTTCATGAGAGGCACCTGAGTCGGTTTTCTAGGGCTCATCACACGAGGCCCTTCTAGACAAAAGGTATATGTCCCATGAGGACAAGAGAAACCTAAGAAGAGATGATAGTGCCATTTTTTTCATGCCCGGGTTGGTCTACTCATCTATTATTTGATACGACAAAGTGTCTACAAGTTACAATTATGTTTATGTTCTTTATTTGAGAGTTTCATTATATGGTTATGGTTCTTGCTTGATGTAAGGTTGGTATATTGTTCATACATTGACATATGATTGAGGCACACCTTATATGAATTATGTTGGCACTTGAATGAAGTACAATTCTGGATGATGTTGGTGCATGGTTGAGGTAACTCTTTTGTTGTTATGGTACATGCTTCAGTCATGTCATGGTAGTGATTATGCATGGTACACTTTTGTGATGATATGATACATTGTTAGAAGCACATTCTTGGCTATATTGGTATCTAGTTTAGAATGGTTATGTTAACTGGTTGAGACATATCATGAGTGATATGGAACATATTTGAGGTACATGTTCTATGGATGATTGACATGTTTTTTGAGGTATATGGTTGATGATATGGTGCATGGTTAGAGGCATAGGTTGGTCATCTTGGTACATGATTTAGTAATTTTTTGAGGCACTTCATTGTTGATATCTTAAAGTACATGGTGTATGGGATGATTGAGACATATCATGAATGATATGGTATGTGGCTAATGCATGATTTGGTACAAGTTTTGGTGCATGGTTGATGCACGGTTTGGTACAAGTTTTGGTGCATGGTTGATGCATGGTTTGGTACAGGAGTTGGTGCATGATTGATGAATGGTTGATACATGTTGATTTGCATAGTTGATGATTGATGTATATGGTTGATGTACACTATTGATGTACATGGTATGGTGATGGTTTTGGTATCCATGTGACTGGACCTGGTTATAGTTGGTTGATGATGGTATAACAGTGACAAAGTAACAATGATTGGTTGATGTGATAGAGTGATAGTTACATATTGATGTGAAAGGTTGGATGTTTTGTTGATCATTTTTTATAGTTTGATGTGACAATGATAGATTGGATACAGTGACAGGTTTTGATGTGATAGTGACAATGACAGTGATAATGACAGTGGCAGTGATTGTGGTAGTCATAGTTTGGTATACACTTATATTTCAAGGTGGTAGGACATGAAAAGGAAAGAGGGTTGTAGCCTCCTTCTGGTTGGTTCCAGAGAAGATAGGGATTTGGAGCTTCCTTCAGGTTGGAGCCTGAGAATCAAGGGGTTTTAGTGTAGAGTTGTCAGACTAGGGTCCTGCGCAAGTTACCAACAAAAGGGTACCAAAATATACTATCTATTGGGTTGGGATTTTCATCTTTCTGAAAGGAAATAAGTCTCACCTGAATCACAATCGAGATAAAAGAGATAAGGGAAGGGTAAGAAGAATGATATACATATCTATAATTCATCTATAGTGTTACCATACTAGCACAAGATAGATACTCAACTCATATCCTTATCACATCATACACTAATAAAAAAGAACAGAACTATACAAAACATTAAGAAGGGATAACGACATGTAATTCATAAGATATAATGCATCATGACATTTCAGATATACAAAAAGTAATATGAACTAGGGACATTTTCAAAATTTGATCTCCAATATCTTTTTTATTATATTAGAATTCTTTGGACAACAAGAATTTACATCTTTACATTAGACATCTATCCTACTCCATATAAGAGATCAGTAGGTACATATTATTGTATTACTACAGCTGATCACAATGAGTCTAGGATATTTCCTTCCTAATTATAGTCTATATATGGAGCATAGATGTAGTTATTGCATCTCCCTATATCTCACACACTCATTACAATACAATACAATACTAAAGAGAACATAAAAAAGAGTCACCCAAGATGAGAATCATTTGTGAGAGAATCATCATCAAGATAATCATCCTCATTCAAAGAATCATCCTTACAATCAATTCCTTTATTTATCTTGATAACCCATTGACCCTCTTTTCTTATTGATTATGTTGTAACTGTATTGGCTCAAAACGAATTCTGCATTGGCTTCAAACTATGTTCTTTTTCAATGTCTTTATGTTGCATGTTTCCTTTTTCAACCTTCTTCACCTAGTTGGTTGTCTTTTTAATGGGCTGAGAAACCTATTTTATCAAAACAAAGGGCCCAACAGGCCCCAACCACAATCCTTGACTCGCTATGAGTCAAGTCTTTGGTTTTTCCGTGCTCTTTGATTTATCCTGTTGTCCTTTGGGGGTTTTAATTTCTTCCATATTGGCTCCTTCAAATGAAGCATCCAACTCTGGAACTAGCTTAAGCACTTTTTCTTTGACCTCTTGGAACTGTTCAAATTTATCTTTCCATTTTCTGGAAAGAAATGAAGCTTCTGCAACAAATTGTTGTGTTTCACTAAGGTTGAATTCCTCTAGCTTAGATGCAATGAGATCATTCTATTCTGCATATACGAATGTATCAACCTGATGCATCTATAGATATGTAGTTTGAATGATAGAATTTAACGATCCAAGTTCATTCTTTTCTACTATTTGAGATTCAAACAAAGCATTCAGAGAATTGTCTGCTCATTGAATTTCATCAAATTTTTCTTGTTGCTCCAAAGGATCATGTCTTTTAGTTGCTTCTTCATTGAGTGTATGGGTTCTGGTGCACAAGTCTTCTAGTTACTAATTACGATAGGTTATAACACCCATCTAGTCACTGACTTCCTTGAATATGGTGGTACATTCGATAGTATTTTTGTGCAACAAGGCTCTCACATTATTCCCTTCCAAGACAACTCTTTCTGGATGATGTTGAAGTTCTTTGGGCAATGACTCATCCTTCAACTTCATTCCCTCCAAATGTGTTTGAAGGTCCTCTACTCGATTTTTTAGTACCTACCATGATTGTTGAACCAATCCAAGATGTTCCTATGGTTATGCAGTGGTGTTGTATTAAGGAATCTGAGGGACAACTTTTTTGAAAGTTGGCTAGATATCTGTGTGCTTTCCCTTCATTTTCTCCACTTTCTCTTCTGCCTGGATTTTCAAGTATTCTTCATGCATTCTTTTGGTCTATTCCAACATTCCTTCATGTCTCCAATACTCATATTGTGTTTCATATTTATGAACCCATTTCTCTAGGTGATTGGTCGAGGCTTTGATCAACCCTACCAGTTGTGATGTCGACAACTGAGCGAGATCTCTGGATGTCACTATGGTCTCCACCGAGAGTATGATATGGACGAAAATCCCACTATCCATGGATTTATCAAATTCCTCTTCTCCCTAGAGTAACCCTCATAATTTTTGTGCTAATTTAGTCTTCAGGGCTAGTGGAAGAAAAGGGATAGCTTTCACTTGTGTTGGGTAGTGCTGTAAAAATTCTGAAAATTGTTGTGGATATTACAGGATGGGTTCCAATTGTTATTTTAGTGAGACTTTTCTTTCTCATGACTGAGTCTCTTGTGGTTCTTGAGACTCTTCCTCTTTTTGCATCATGAGTTATGTTATGGGTGGGAATTTAGGGGTTTCACTCTGATCCTTCAGGACTTTTGTGCCTCTCTCTGTCCTCAGAGACTATTTATCCAGAGGGGGACAAGTTAGAGTTTCGTAAGTACTGGTACTATGGATGGTTGGATCTCTTGAACGAGAACCATTTCTAGAATATCAATCTACATAGGTTATGGGGAATTAGGCGATAGCGACACTGTTGTATCTACAATTGGCGACAATGGTTTTTTCTTAATGACTATGGTGGAAGGTATACAAGGTTTAGACTCAGGGTCATCGACTATATGGATAATAGTTTGAGTTGCTCAAGTGACTTCTTGGGTGTGAGGCAGCGCAATCGATATAGGCTGGGGTTTGATAATTTTAGATGGGATGACTACTGGGGACACATCGTTTCTTGGCTTCTTATCCAGAATCTCTTGTATAAATGAGGAAGATAATATTTAATTAATGGTTTTAACTAAGAATATGGCCTCGTCTAAAAGATTGAGACATCCTGGCAAAGGCCTATTTTTCCTTTGCAACTGTTGTTCTTCCTCCTCCTCTAATTCTGAGGCCATTGGCGACTTCTGGGGATGTTTTACCTTTCTAGAGCTCGACCCTACTTCTTCTATTGGATTATTTTTCTTTAACAATTCTAGTGGCAATGAATGGTGGAAACCTAACTTGTGCAAGGTGTGTTTAACTCATGTCCAAGAAAGAATTTCATTGTCTAATATATCCTCTTCCCAATAGAACAATATTGGCCTTGTATGAAAGTATAAAGGCTTTGTGTGCCTTATCTAGACGAATGTAAATTGGCAGTTCATAGAAACTGAGATGTTCCTCATATGAAAATTCATAAGCTCCTTTGGTATACACATCCTTTGGGTGGTGTCATTCAACTTATTGTACCATTTTAGGAATGCAACATTGTTGAACTCCATGTTTACTGAGTCTTCCCTTGAACTCCAAGGCTAAAAAATCTTGGCGAGGAGACCTTTGTCAATAGGTGATAAATATATTCATGTGGGTAGATTCCACTTCATTATTGCAAAATCCAAAAGAAGATATCCATATGTGAAGTTGCATCCCTTCTCTTGAACTTCCTCGCCAGCGACGAGGAGTTCTTCCAAAAAGTAACTACACCAATTGAACACTGCACCATTTGCATAGAAGTTAGCCACTCACAAGGAATCTAGTGTAAATTCACCCTTATAGTAAGAGCACATGACCTTACTAGCGATCACATAACATGTCATTCTAACCATCTCAAGGAGGATTGGTTCGAATTTTGCTCTGTGACCTCCCCTCTATGTATGGAAATGCTCATACAGGCTAATATCGCCCTTCCTCTTTCCATGTTTGCTTGGTCCTTGAAATCCTTTGGAGACATATTCACCCTCCAAATATAGTCTTGTCATATGGTTAATATCTTTAGCATGAATGGTATATCATTTGTCGAGCGATAAAATGCAATCATTCACCCTGCTAATCAGGAACTTAGTGCATCACACAACTTCTCCAGTGGTTCCAAATAATGGGAGGTCCGGAAGGTTCATGATTGTCAAGTGGAACAGATTCAAAAAATAATCCTTTGGGAGGAACAATATTTCCCCATTCAGCCCATATTCCATCTCACAGAACACGTCGATG
The DNA here is from genome assembly GCA_000966675.3 of Picea glauca. Lineage (NCBI taxonomy): Eukaryota > Viridiplantae > Streptophyta > Pinopsida > Pinales > Pinaceae > Picea > Picea glauca. Next base: position 685,237 of record JZKD02S1955283.1, on the reverse strand, counting down.
TTCATTTGGGGGAACAATTCCGTGTCCATGAGATCCAAGTCAAGGAGTTTTGCCTGCTCAGATTTTCCTTTGACATCACCCAAGACCTCAATTATGGGATCATAGGGCTCATCTTTAACTAATTCCTTCGATATAGAGCCTCATCATCTTGATAATCTTGACATTTTCTCCCTGGAGTGCTAGTAGCGACATTGGATCAAGAACTGGGTGGCAACCGACTTCGCAAAATGCGTCAGGATTCAAAGACTCAACAAAAGAAGACAAGAAGATGAATAGAATGGTGTTCTGAACAATATTATGGAGAATTATAGATAAGGTAGCGGGATAGACCATTAATGGATCATCACTGAATTCATAATGAGGCCAACAGTGAAATCTATGGCGTGGATGTGCGACGAGACTGGTAATGGGGTAAAATCTTCGAGCGTGATTCTAACTTTAATGGGTCTCTTACTAAATACGTGGTTAGTGTGAGGGTATTACCATTTCAACGGATGATAATAATAGAAATATTATCAACATGTTCTATGTGGAAAAGTAATTTTAAGACTTGACGGGACATGCTAATAGTTCTTGGTAGTTACCATAAAAGATACAATTGGAACTGGCGTCACCTAGACTTAGTCGTTAATAATTTTCATATTTGATTCTCCCCTGAACACAAAGGTTTTTCGACAAATGTACTTATATGTATGAGTATATTGAAGACACGTTTGATATCGCGTTTCTACGTGGTTATGTTACAAAAAATACCTAACAACGAAAAATGAGATGGATATGTCATGGCACTCCTAAGCACACTTCGACGTTATTACATAAAAAAAAATTCAACATTTCTACAAACTTCAACATAAAATCAAAGTCTACCTATTGTACATGATCCCTTGGATTGGAAAAACCATGGTTCATTTTAATTGTGTGTAACGTAGGGTTTCAGACATGCTCCATTCACCCACCTTGGTCGAAGGAGACCATCTAGTTGCACTAGCTTGACTGCACCAAACTTTCTGATCTCGGCCACTAGGAATGGCCTTAACCAATGCATGCACAACTTGCCTAGATGTTTATGATAGAAAATTTCATAGAGGAGTAACTTATCTCCTTGCAAAAACCTCTTAGTCTTAATGTGTCGATTGTGCCAAGCCTTCTACCTAGCTTTCTCCACTGACTGATGAAATTTAGCAAGGAACCTTTCTTCTTCCAGTTCCTGCGGTTCTGCAATCCTTTGTCCAATGGATGTGTCATCCATCATGTGTGTAGCCTGAGATATATAGAGACCGAGGTTAATAAACTCTGCAGGTACCACAACTTACTTTCCATAAACCAACTGAAATAGGGTGTACTTGTGCAAATTCATTTTGGTAGTCCTATACGCCCATAAAATTGTTGAAACTTGGTCATCCTAGTCTTCCATGTTTGCACAACACACATTCATCATCCTTGTCTCCAAAATATTGTTGAATGCCTCTACTATACCATTATCTTGTGGATGATAGGGACTGATTTTATGGTGCTGAAAAAGAAATTGTGCCATTAGTGTTGAGATTGTTCTAATCATGAGGTGGCTCCCGTGGTCACTAGTCAGGCTCCTAGGACATCCAAACCGAGAAATAATATTTTCAAATATAAATTTATCCATTGTATCTACTGAACAATCATGGACTAATTCTTCTTCATCCCACCACATAATATAGTATGTTGTGGTAATGATATATCTGGCCTTTGAATGTCTTACGGGCAGGTTAATTGGTCTAATAAAATCAACATCCCACTTCTCAAAGGCTTGAAGTTCCCTAACCAACTGAAGAGGTAATTTGATCTAGGTGGATATTAGTGGCCACCCACCTTTTCCAACTATCCCAAAATATGTTTCTAGCAATTTTGGTAATTTACTATCTTTAGCAGTTTTTCAGGTCCTGAACTTCCAGAGCCGTTTTGAGGCCCTAAATGACGTTTTTTGGGAAACCATGGAGAAACATGGAAGTTCCTTTTCCATGTTTCTCACATCAAAGTTGTATTCCTCAGATAGATCTTTCCAACAGAATATCATGCACCTAAAATGGACATTGTATGCAAAAGTTACAGCCCCGAAAAGTTGATGTACTAACTTACCCAAACGGGGCCCACATGACTTTTGGCGCTTCATCTCCTAGGGTTAGGTTTTTGGATGTCTAGGGTGTTTGGCATTATTTTTTATTGTAAAAATGCCTTCATAGCCTCATTGTAACCATATTCTTGTGAATGAGTGCAAACTTCACATCTCTTCTTAGAGATAAGCCACCACCATTCTAGCAAGCTTGTTTTCCACTACAGTTTATAGTTTCATATTATTTCCTTATTGAATAGAAAACCAATTTTATTGTATCTCTGTTATTTTGTGTTAAGCATCTGTTAATAATCTGTGGTCATTTTTTTCTGCTCATAAAATCTAGATCAGTGGTATCAAAGTGGTTGTCTCATTGTCGTCTTAATGCATGTACCCAATGAGGTCGGAGTACAAAGAATTGGGTCTCGAGATTGTTTCTATTGAGGACAAAATCTCTCACACGCCCAAGTGACCTCTCATGGTAGGAGAAAATAAAGATGACATGATAGGAGATCCTTTCAAATTGTTTCTTGAGGAATCCCTCACACAATAGAGGAACGCGATGATGGATAATTTCACGCAAATCCTTTGACGACTACCAACAGGCGATGCATCTTCTTCAAGCAGAGGTGCCTCCCCCTTCAACGTAGAAATTAACTTCGATATTTCTGTATTTGAAGGTCATATAGATGCAGATGTTGTAAACAAGTGGTTGAATCTACTGGAAGGGTATTGTTTTGTCCATAACTTTTCGAATAGAGAAAAGATTACTTTTGAATTCCTCAAAGACGTTCCCCATGTCAAATATTGGTGGGAAACTTTCTGTGAGCAAAAGGAAACATAGGAACTCTCATTATTTACAGTCACAACTATATGGGAATCCTTCAGGTCTGATATTAAGGAGGAATACTACTCTGTCAGAAGTTATGATGACTTGTATACCAAGTGGACCACACTGTGGCAAGAAAGAGACCAGGCAGTGCCAAAGTTCACAAATATCTTCCATACCTTGCACACCAAGCTGGGTATCAAAGATTCAGAGCGACATCTAGTGCTCAAGTATTGCGGTTCTTTACATAGATACATCCATAGAGAAATGGAATTTCTAGACATCTTATCCTTGGGTGCGGCCTACCGATGTGACTTCAAAATCGAGCAGAAGCTCAGACAAAATACACGACGATTTGGGCATGGGAACCCCTCTCAGCAAAATCCAGGAAAGGGCAACCCCAACCCACATAACAAAGGATAGTTAAAATATGGACATTATTAGGACAAACAGTCCAAGCCACAAGAAAACAAGGACATCGAAAAGACAAAGAAAGATACCGGGAACAAATTCCATACAAGCCCTTGGCATAACATTGATGAATTCCACTCAAAGTTGTCCTTGGTGTTCGAAGTGAAATCCTCTGAATCAGATGCGGGTTCTGACAATGAGTCAGAACTAGAAAGGGGAAGATGAATCATTGACACGGAACCTTGTGCCACCGTTGCTACCACCAAGCTCCAACCTGGTGAACCAGACGAGCCAGAAGAAGGATAGTGCCTCTTCCATTCACATATGTGGGTAAAAGGAACCCCACTACACTTCATCGTTGATAGCAGTAGCCAGAAGAACCTCATCTCAACAGAGGTCGTCGAGCAGTGGCCCTGCCAACAACACTGTACCCACAACCCTACACCATTGGATGGCTTCGCCAAGGGAGTGATCTCCATGTCAACCAACAGTTTCGACTGTCGTATGACATCAAACCCTTCAAATAAGAGATATTGTGTGATGTTGTTCCTCTTGAATTTTGTGATGTTATTTTGGGCCAAACTTATTTATGGAAACGTCATGTTGTATATGAGTCTAGGCCTCAGAGTGTTATTATTACTTTGAATAGGAAATTGTACAGGATACCCAAAGTAGTCCCACCTAGTGTTATTTCCTTGATCTCTGCTAAGCAATGCAGGATGGTCATCTCTCAAACGGGGAAGTTTGTATTCTTAGTGATTCTCTCTCAGAATGAGAGAAATATCACAACCACATCTAGGGTCTCTACGACCGACAGGGATGATTTTAAGGATGGAAATTTATTTTAAAATGTAGAACCCTTAGCAAATGTTACTAATCCTTCATATGCCAAATATAAATGATTGGCGATATTTTTGTAAAAATATTCAAATTTGTAAGGATTTTATATAGTTTTTATAAAATTTTGGCAATTTTTAAGGTAAAATAATTTTATCCTTTAGAATTTGGGTGAATCATTTTTAAAATAGCGAATCTCATTTTTGGAAAAACCATATAAAATTAGCCCACGAGAAAAATTTATCTCCTAAAATCATCCCTAATCAACCGACCTCTCCACACAGCAGAAGCAAGTAGATAAGTCCATGGAAGAATACTCAGATATATTCTCCTCACCTACTGGGGTACCACTGCACTGCCAAGTCAAGCACCCATCTATTTGACCCCTAGCACACTGCTTCCCAATGGGCCAGTATATTGTCGCTCTCTGTTAGAGAATGAGGAGATCAAGCGAAAAATCCAAGAACTACTCCACAAGGGGAAAATCCATCCTAGATCATCACCTTGCGGGAACCTAATAATATTGGTACAGAAGAAAGATGGAACCTGTATAATCTGCATTGAATACTGAGGTCTGAATAAAATTACAGTTAGAAAACGGTACCCGATTACCTGAATCAACGACCTCCTTGATCAACTCACGGGGGCCAAATACTTTGGTAAGATTGATATGAAGTCTGGCTACCACCAGGTGCTGATAAAAAAGATAGATGTATGGAAGACCACCTTCAAGTCAAAGGAAGACCTTTTTGAATGGTTGGTCATGCCCTTTGGTTTGACAAATTCTCCTGCCACTTTCATGAGGATGATGGACGATATCCTGTGACCATTAACCAATACTTTTGTAGTGGTATATCTTGATGACATTCTCATTTACAGAAAGACTTTGGAAAAACACTTGCAACATATTCAGTAGGTTCTGCGCACCTTGCGACAACACAAGTTATACACCAACTTGGAAAAATGCTCCTTCGGCATGGATAGGGTCCATTACCTGGGATACATCATTGATTATCATGGAATACATTTGGATCCAGACAAGATCCAAGTCATTTGTGACTGTCTATCCCCAGCCACACTCACTAAGCTTCAGAGCTTCTTGGGCCTTGCCAATTTGTACCACAGGTTCATGATGGGATTCTCCCATATTGCATGATCCCTAAGCCAAATAACCAGGGGTGGTGGTAAGGATAAATTTGTGTGGGGTTGGTCCCAAAAACAAGCATTCGATGATTTGAAGCAGCACTTGTGCTCAACCCCAGTACTTTCACTACCATACCTACAACACCCTTTGAGATCGAGACATATGCTTTAGACTATGCTGTGGGCACCGTTCTCACTCAGCATGGCCACTCCATGGCCTATCATAGTGAGACACTATCAAATGTTGTTCGTAAGTACCCTACTTATGACAAAGAAATGTACTCCATTGTGCAAGCCTACTTCCAGTGGAAACATTACATTCTTGGGAAGCAGATAGTCATCCACTCTGATCATAAACCACTACAATTCATGCAAACACAAGGCAAATTCCAGAATGACCGCCATCAAAAGTGGTCCACATACTTGCAATAATTCCACCTCAACATCAAGTATAAAAAAGGAAGCACCAATCACATCATTGATTTCCTCAGCAGACCACCAATCGTGGAACTCACCACGGTGCTAGATTCTTGTGTCCATGAGACCTATGGATGGCCCCAACTCTATGAGATAGACTTGGACTTTGCCACCACCTACCAAATGTTGGGTGCAAACACAGTTGTCGATAATTTCCATCTTCAGGATGGGTTGTTGTGTCGTTTGGGCCATATCTGCGTTCCATCAAGAGAGCGAGTGAAGATGATATGGGAAGCCCACTACAGTCGGGTGGCTAGGCACTTTGGCATCGAAAATACAATGACGATGCTACTTAAACATTTCTACTGGTCGAAACTTTGACAGGAGGTCCACAAGTATATAAAGTCTTTCACTGCCTACGTTATTGCCAAACCGAACACTAATAAATAGGGCATGTACACCCCTCTTCCTACTCCTGACAGGTCATTGGAATTTATCTCAATGGAATACATGTCGAGCCTCCTGTCCACCAAGCAGGGAAATGAATGTGTTTTTGTGGTTGTTGATCGCTTTTCTAAGATGGTGATTATGGTTTCCTAGAAGAAGAGCATCACATCATAGGCCACTTCCAAGATCTTCTCTGAACGAGTCTGGTTACATTTTGGAATCCAACAAACCATTGTCTCATATCGGTATAGTTGATTTCTCAGCACATTCTGGTCGAGCCTCTGGTCACTTCTAGACACCAAGCTCACCAAATCCATGGCCTTCTACCCCTAGACATATGGCCAAACCAAGGTTGTAAATCGAATGATTGTGCATATATGACACATGTATAATTCCAAGAACCCTCACACATGGGATGAGATATTTACCTATGTCCATCATAGCTACAAGCGAGCCTTGCATAGCTCAAATGACCATAGCCCCTTTCAGGTGGGTTTCAAATTCCAACAATTGGGTCCCATAGATGTTGCACTTCCCCTTGTGGTCACCTTGACCGACTCATCTCTTGCTCCAACTAAAGCTAAAAAACCACCTAGTTCATTGAGCGGATCTAGCACATCTGCCAACATGTTCAGGATATCCTACAGAAGTCCAGTGACAAGTACAAGAAACAACATGATCAACATTAGGTGCCACATAAGTTTTAGGTGGGCAACAAAGTTTGGTTGCACTTACAGAAATAATTCCTTACAATACCCCATCGGAAGCTTCACCCACTCCATTATGGTCTATATACTATCAACAAGGTTACAGGGGATAATGATTTTGAGCTCAACATTCGTCCTTTCCTTGGCCTGCACCTAGTGTTCAACATAGATCTCCTTCAACCTTATTTCCCACCATTATTAGACACCTTAGAAGTAGAAGAACATCTGACACCAACAGAGCTCAACCCTGATTGCACATAACAATAATCTAGTGATCAGAATGTGGACACAGAAATCAAGGGAACTCGAAAGCAAAGGATCCATCTTTATCGAGTCATCAAAGCAGGGAAACTCCTACACCAAGGTGAGTGGCTCACCCGGGGAAAACTTTAACATAAATTTCCTTATTTGATGGGGGAACTCAACGCAATGGAGACCATTTATTCCTGAGGGAGGATTGATCCAGGTGAATATCAGTGGCCACCCACCTTTTCCAATTGGCCCAAAACAATTTTCTAGCAATTTTGGTAATTTACTATATTTAGCAGTTTTTCGGGTCCTGAACTTCTGGAGCTATTTTGAGGCCCTAAACGACATTTTTTGGGAAAATAGGGAGCAACATGGAAGTTGCTTCCATGTTTCTCACATCAAAGTTGTATTCCTCAGATATATATTTCCAACAAACTATCGTGCACCTAAAACAAAGATCGTATGAAAAATTTACGACGCTGGGAAGTTGATGTACTAACTTACCCAAAGGGGGCCCACATGACTTTTGGCACTTCATCTCCTAGTGTTAGGTTTTTGGATGTCTAGGGTTTTTGACATTCATGTTTATTGTAAAAATTTCTTCAGAGTGTTAAGAACCAAACATCAATATAGCATAGAAAAACCTCAAGAAAAGTACTCAACGCCTTGAAAAAGAGATAATATCAGATAATAAGCCTCTTCGAGGGGGCAACCTCCT
>JZKD02S1955283.1:627943-661184 GCA_000966675.3 Picea glauca | reverse complement strand
GGGTCCATTACCCAAACCTGGGGTCTCCAACTTCTCATGGCCATAACTCTCTAACCGTGAGGAATTATGTGACGTTCCACATACCACCAAAAATGACATGAAAAACACTATCCATATAGGATATTGTCCCTGAAAAATTCACATTCCTTCATCTCATTATTCCACAATTAATCATGGGTTCTCTTACTCCACAAAATGTCTTCCTGTGAGGGCTTTCACCATAACAGGACCACTTTGGAGTTCATCCATATTTACTTCTTATCAACCATGAAGAAACATTAATGAGTCATATTTACATAAAAAAATATTGGGTCCATTACCTAAACCTTTGTGCTATGGGGCTTTCTTCAAGGGTTGACATGAATGACAACCAACCTTAATCAACAGTTTCAATCCTAAGAATTTAAATACTCTTTGATGAGCATGGTGCTCCCACTTTGAGATCAGATATGGGCATTCTTCAGTTGCATGGGAATTAGTTCTAAAGTGTCAACACCATGGTCGTCTTAGATGGGGACAATCTCTGGCCATATTTCCTTGTTCATCACAATTGTAAAATAGACCTAGTCCTCGTCCTCCATTCCTCCATTCTCTAAATCCACCAGCACTGCCACTTCCTTGGCCTCTTCCTGGCCCTTACAATATTTTGTTTACCCTGAATGCAGTCTGGTCCAGTCTGTCAGAAAGTGCATCTAATTCCCTACATTGGTTTGTATCATACATCATGGACCCACAAACCTCACAATGTATTGTATTGGGTGATGGTGAATACTTTTGTAGGATGGGGCAGTGTCTTGGTGCATGCCCCCAAGTCTAACAAGTTTCATAGTATTCAACCATCTAAGTGGGTTGGACACTTGGGAAAGCATTATATTGAACTGGTGCATGAGATGGAGGATTTGTTGATATATTCACAACTCCTCCCATTGGTCCTATAGGGGGGTGGCCTATTCCCCTTATTCATGGACACTTATTTTCTAAATGCCCCTCTTTATAGCATCATGTTCACCAAACTTGAGGTCGCACTGTCTAGAGTAGAGTTAATTCCTTAATATTTTCCATGAGTGCAAATATTTGTCCTTGGATATTTGACATGTGTGAATCTACCGAAGGTATGGTTATCCTCAAGCTCCGTGGCTATCCCTCCATGGATTCAATCTTCATTGATTGTTCCAAATCCTCTGTTAGTGTGTCTATTCTATGGTGTGTCAAGGGGATTCTATTCAAGGGTAAAAACACTTGGATATACCATTTACTTTGATGGTATTCATGAATTGGGTGTGCCAATATCCCAATAGCATCCTTAAAATTATGAATGTATTCCCAGGCAGACGCCTCCCCTCTCTATTGAATATCGAGAAACTCAGAGAGAGATTATTGTTCTGACTGAGGTATATTGAATTCATCAATGAATGTTTGACGCACCTGGTCAAGGTTAAAAGAATGTCCTTGTACTCTAGGCTCAATATCCTTCATGTACCATTTGAGGGCATGACTCCTCAAGGTAGTCTGGAATTTGACTAAATTGTTTGCATCCAAGGTCCCTCTGAACCTCCAGATGGCCTCACATAGAAACCAATTTTGTTCTACATCCTTATCCCCTTTACCCCAGAATTATGGGTATCAAATGATCGATCCTTCTTTGTTCCCAGCCATTGTCGGTGTTCTTGTTCCTATAAAAATAAATCCTAATGGCCTTGGTTGCGATTTACCAGGAGACCTTACTATCCTCCCAATTTTTATAGTTGTGGGCCCTACTAAACTGACTGAATTCAACAAAATAGGATTTACTTGAGTATGAGGTACTAATAATACCGAGGGTATTGAAGGTTCCTAGGGGATGGGTAACTTGAGGCTGGTTCCATTGACTTATGGGTGGGTTTCTTTGATCTGGGCAGTCTCATTTTCTTGTACCGAAGCAACCTGATTTGCTTCATGGTCAAATCCTCCTGGGATAGGGAGAGAATATTCTCTATCTTATGAAATATCTAGACGTCCCTTGTCCTCTCTTGCTTCTACACCTTCTTCATCTCATCCACTCTCCATGGGACTTCATTATTTTTGTGATTCTCTTTCTTGCAACCTTAGACTATACAATCTTTCTTGTCTTCACAAATTTTTCAACTCATACGTCTTCCTTTCATCTGATTCTCCATGTATGATTTATTTTCACAACACTTTGGACTACTTTGATGCTCTCTTTACCTTTCCCAGCCACCATTTCTCAAATACGACTTCTCTCCTCAGGGAACACTCACTTATTTCTATTTTGTCTTCCCCCATATGCCAAAGAACTTTTTCCCCTTCGTAGGTCATGAACCTACCCCAAAACTACCCCAACCCAAGAACGTGGGTTTAGGTTTCCATATCAAGCAAGGGAATAACTAGCATCCCCTCCTCCACCAAAAGGAACTTAATCCAAAAGGGAATTTCCCTCAACAATCTTCCATGTACCCCTTTCTTGAATATTTCTTTGGCTCATGAAAAAGACTAGTGGTTCTCCAGTGAAAACTCGATGATATAGCCTTCTAAAGACATGTCAACCCAGAAATCCACCACTCAAGTGATCTGGTGATCCATTCGGTGAAGATTTTCTATCTTATTTGTCTCCCAAGAACCAATTTATTTTACCCATTATTTGAATTATGTTTCTTCTTGTAGACAATCTACCCACTGGAACATCTTTTCCAGGATTTCTACGTAGAAAATCTTGTACTGGTTGCTTGATATTTTCCAGTAGAAGACAAGACTGACGCAGACCGCACTCCATAGAGCACGTCCTCTTCCACTAGGACCTTCTTTTCCTTAGGCCTGAAGAGCTAAAATTCCCTTCAACTCCCTTGTCGGAAGTTTTCTGTACCCACATAATGCTCGTGGTGATCTCCCTTTATCTTATCGGGAAATTGGACCTCGCGTGGTCACGAGTCCTATGCTCGGGTCTCACAATTCCCGAAACCTGATGAGATATTCACTTTATGCCTTCCTTTCTTCTGTCGGGAATTATTCCGTTGCGAAATCTCCCTTTGCGAGGTAGTGAAATTCTTGCCTCAAGGATTCTCGATCCTTGATCCGCGATGGCACCTGTCCTCCACTATGCCCTTACGTTGTCGGGAAATCGCGTGTCGGAATTTCATGATTCCCGTTGTCAATATACACAGGACCTCCAAACCTCTGAACCCCGATGCGCGACAACACTTGTCTCTTATCTCACCTTTCAGGGCCCACAACTCTGACTCTCGGGATATCGCGTTTTGCGATATCGCGATTCCTGGGGTGATGGTTCCTTTGTCCTCGAAAACCCCGAAATGCTGAACTCTGATTCCACTGGATCCTTGGACACGCATCCTGCGGATCAACAACTCCGATCATGTCAGGAAATTGCTAATCGCAATTTCAACGTGCCAAGTCCCTATCTCCGAAATCCCGATTCTCTGATTCATGACCCCTGGGATCTCTTCCCACGTACCCCTGCTGCAATCAACAGTTGAGATCCTTCCGGGAAATCGTTGGTCGCAACTTTAGGCACGAGACTCTTGTCTCTGGAACTCCGATCCTCCGATGAGGTGAGTCTCGATGACCCTCGGGCTCCTCCCCTGCACGCTAAGTCTTAACCCGTCCGCAACTTTCCCAGATCTGACGGTGGATAGGATTTCACAATTTCTCTCAGCGAATCCTGACCGTCGATTCCTCCTCCTTGAGGATTTCTCAAAAGTGACTAAGTATTCCTTCTCACACTTAGCCTTTCAAAGTCTGCGCTTGGAACTCATTCTTGAAACATCCATGCACAACTCCCAGTGATTTTCTTTGACGATACCATGAAGGTACTATACCTTCTGAGATTTTCCACTCTGACTCCTTCTGAGGGACTCTGCGCGCAATCCTCGTGCTCAACGTCCAACAACTTCTCAAGTGTCGAATAATTCAGGCTCTGCGCACCCTCTGCAGCAGTAGTCATTTACTTCCCTTGCTCAGATTTACAACTGAGGCTTCTTCTTCAGCCTGCACACTCCCTTCATGGCTTCGACGACCTAATTCCACTTCTAGGTGAATGAGAACAAAGTCAAACTGCTGAGCCTTCATCAACACACTCCCTTGCGGATGAATTCCACTGCACACCTTGCAGGAATCTCCTGGCTCAGACAGAGAAACAATTGAAACTCATTCACTCTCTCATCCAGATTTCAGTTTCAAACCCTGAAATCACATGCATAGCATACACAAAGCAAATGCATAACCAGAGACAAACATTCATGAGCACATAAACAATATACACAGAGAAACAACACCAGACATGAGTTTGAATCAAATACTCTCTTCTATTAATTCAAATCTGTACATGAGTGTTCTTCACAATTTCTTTGCTTGCTCTTCTCTCCTGAATGCTTGATTATTGATACAAAGATACAAAGGAGGGTGTCTATATCCGTTTTCCCTCACAAACTCTAAATTGTCTAATCTGGAAATAAAATCCTATATACCTGCATTAACTAAAGTAAATGCCTCCTATCTACTTCAGACAAGAGCGTAAGGCTCGAGGTCTGCTACAATACAACAGGTGCTCCTTCATAATGTCTCATTGAAGGATATGGCGCTTCATCTTAAATGAAAATTCAAAAATTTATCAAGCTTATATGTCATGTGTTTAAAAACACATGTGCTGGCTCCATGCTTGCTTTGGTAGTCGCGATGCTCCTGCATCATACTCCCCTGCTTGAAAGATTTCATGGGCTCCTATCCATGAGCTCCTACACGGTCTGTCCATGCCTTTGAATCACTACTTCTGTTTCCCAACTGGCATCCTCCACTGGATGGTTCTTCCATTTGACTAGATACTCATAGTATTCTCTTCGTCTGGTCTTTTTGCTCACCCTTTTGTCAAGTATACACTCCATCTGTGGCCTTTCTGTAGTCGACATCTGCTTCTGCCACTTGATTTCTGGTTGTTTATCACTCTCAACTCTTGCTTCCTCTGCCTTGTATGGATATAAGTCTGAGACATTGAAGTTCGGAGATATTCTGATCTCATCCGACAATTCAATCTCATAAGCATTTTCTCCCAATTTCTTTAGGACTCTGCATGGTCCAATTTTCTTCATTTTCAACTTGTTGTATGTTCCTCTCGGGAACCTTTCCTTCCTCAGATGTGCCAGAAATAGATCGCCAAATTCAAATTGAGGTTGTCTCCAATGCTGATCCTCTCTGCGCTTGTACTCCTCATTTCGTTCTGTTAGTTGTTGCTTCACCCTGCTGTGAAGTCCCCTCATCACCTCAGCGAATTCTTCAATGCTTGCGCTCTGAGTCATTATTTTCTCTGAATCCCTCAACTCTGAAACACCTTTCGGCTGTCTTTCGTATACTATCTCAAACAGACTTTTCCCTGTGCTTTGATTCACCGAATCATTGTAAGCGAATTCTGCTTGTGGCAATACGCTATCCCAGCTGCTGTGGTGCTCCATCACTAAGCTCCTTAGCAAGTCTCCTAGACTTCTATTGACCACTTCTGTCTACCCATCTGTCTATGGATGATAGGCAGAACTAAACATTAAGTTAGTTCCCATCTTCTTCCAGAGTGTCCTCTAGAAATGTCCAATGAATTTGGTATCCCTATCCGAAACTATGCTTTTCGGCAGTCCATGAAGTCTAACAACCTCCTTGAAAAATAAATTTGTGATGTGAGTCGCATCGCTTGTCTTCTAACACGGGATAAAATGTGCCATCTTTGAAAATCTGTCAACCACCACAAATATCAAATCATGTGCTCTTTGCGTCCTCGACAATCCCAATATGAAATCCATGTTGATTGCCTCCCATGGACTTTTTGGTATGGGCAATGGCTGATAAAGACCTGCATTCTTCTTTCTGCCATTAGAATGTTGGCAAATTCTACACCTGTCAACAAACCTTTTAGCTTCCGACCACATCCCTGGCCAAAAGTATGACTCCCTTAGCTTCGCGAATGTCTTGCCATGGCCAAAGTGCCCTTCTAATCCTCCGCTGTGTTTTTCTTTCAACAAGTTCTCCTTCATGGACAAATTTGGAATACACAACTGATTTCTTCTGAACAACAATCCATCTTGGATCATGTAATCTATCCATTGACTTCTGTCTCTGAGAACTGGGTTCTTAGCTGCTCGATACACCTCTGCAAAATATGCATCACCTGCATACATCTTCCTGAGATCATCAAAGCCTAAAGTCTTGACTTTGAACTCCTGTAACAACAAACATTTCCTGCTCAAAGCATCAACCACTTTGTTAGCAGTACCTGAAATATGTTTGATAACAAATTTAAAGTTCTTCATGTATTCTACCCATTTAACATGCCTCTGATTTAATTTCTCCTACTGAGTTACATATTGCAATGCATGATTATCACTATATAAAATGAATTCCCTTGGAATCAAATAGTGTCTCCATTTTTTCAATGCCTGTATGATGGCATACAATTCTGTATCATATGTGGAGTATTTTTCCTTGGCCTCATTCAGCTTCTCACTGAAATAAGAAATTGGTCTATCATCTTGACTCAAGACCACTCCTATGGCAAAGCCACTTGCATCACATTTCACCTAGAATGTTTTTCGAAAATCCAGCAACACCAACACCGGTTGCTCTGTGATCTTCTGCTTCAACAGGTTGAAGATTTTCTCAGCTTCTTCAGTCCAATAAAAATATTTATGTATTTTCCTGACTGTTTCCATCATCGCTGCACCGATTCCACTAAAATTTCGGATGAATTTCCTGTAGAAACTCGCCAGTCCATGAAAACTTCTCACCTCGAAAACATTTCTTGGTGATGGCCAATTCTTTATTACATCCACTTTACTTGGATCCATCTTCAATTCATTTTCCGATATGGAAAATCCCAAGTAAATGAGTTATGTCTTCATAAACAAAGATTTCCTCACGTTGATCAACAACTTCTCTTGTTGTAGCTTCTTCATTAATGCAGCTAAATGATTCAGATGTTCGACCTTAGTTTTACTGAAAATCAATATGTCATCTAGATAAACAATGACAAACTTACCTATAAATTCTTTCAGCACTTCATTCATCAATCTCATGAATGTACTTGGCACATTTGTCAAGCCAAATGGCATGACTAGCCATTCGTATAACCCTTCGTTGGTCTTGAAGGTTGTCTTCCACTCATCGCCTTCCCTCATGCTAATTTGATGGTATCCGCTTTTCAAATCGACCTTTGAAAAATAATCGGCTCCGCTTAAATAGTCCATCAAGTCATCCATTCTTGGCAATGGGAACCTATACCTGATGGTGATCTTGTTAATGGCTCTAGAATCAGTGCACATTCTCCAGCCTCCATCTTTCTTTGGGATGAGTACTGTTGGAACGGCACACAGACTCAAACTTTCCCTGACCAATCCCTTGTCCAATAACTCCTAGACCTGCTTCTTAACCTCCTCGTTCTCCTGAGCCGTCAACCTGTATGCAACCTTGTTTCGAAAACTAGCTCCTGGTACAAGGTCTATGTGGTGACTTATTATCCTCATTGGCAACAATGAATGAGGAAATTCGTCTACCAAAATATCAGTGAACTCTTCATGTAGCTCCTGAATTTCTTCCGGCAAATAATCCACTCTTGTGCTGGTCAAAATGATTTTGGGTTTTCTGACCACAAAGAGTTGTGGATCCTCCTTCTTCTTAACTTCTGTAAGAAGCTCCTTCCCACTCATGAGAAGTACCCTGTTGTTCACTTTCGGCTTTACCTCCTTATCTCTTATTGGAAGTAACATATGTTTTCTCCCATTCTTCTCCAGGGTATATGTATTCATTTTCCCATCATGAATTACGTTTCTATCATACTGCCATGGTCTTCCCAGCAGTAAATGGAAAACATCCATAGGAATGAAATCACATAAAATCTTGTCATTATATCCTCCTATTTTAGTGTCAACTAAGAACTGTTTAGTGACACTCACATGATGTCCCTTATGTAGCCATGAAACTTTATATGGACTCAGATGATCAGTCGTCTCCAACTCTAGTTTCTCCACCATCTCGGTTGAAACGAGCTTATCGGTGCTTCTGTTGTCCACAATAACTCTGCATTTCTTGTCTTTGGTCTTGCATGCAATTCTGAACAGTCTAATTCTTTGAGTTGTGTCCTCCACCTCCTTCTCGGGTGTTAAGAAAAATTTATACATCATCAATGACCTTTCGTCTTTTGTGTCTTGTGCTTCAACATCTCGCCTCTGTGCCTTGGCGATGTGCACTTCTCCTCCATCCTTCTTTCTATCCGGACAATCAACTACTTTGTGCCCATTCTTCCCACATGTGTAGCATGTGATGATTCCACCTCTTCCTCTACCTCGACCTCTAGTACAAGGAAAGGTGTTTTCATCAGCATAATCTCCTCGCTGATCATTTTGCTTCCTTCCCTGTTCAGCATGTGGCCCTCGCTGTGAGGTTCCACCTCTTTCCACTTTACCCTGAGGCCTCTTCCACTCCTCCTTGGGCTTCTGGTATTTATCCTGGGCAACTGAATTACCCTTTCGCTGACTTCTACCTTGGCCTCATTGTGTTAGCTTACGACTCAGCTTTTCCTCAGCTTTCAAAGCCATCTGATACGCATCCTCCACCGTTCTGATGGTTTTCATACTCATCTCGTTATGGATATCGTATCTTAAGCCATTCATGTACCTAGCAACTTTTTCATCATCGCTCTCCCGATGACCTGCTCTGATATTCAGCCTGTAGAATTCCTCAGTATACTCCTTCACCGTCATCAACTTCTATCTCAGGTTCTGTATTCTCCTGAATAGTTTGATCAGATAGTCCCTTGGGATGATTTTTTCCTTCATCTTCACAATCATTCGATCCCAACTTTTGATCTTTTGCTTGCCCTTGGAACGTCTATCTGCCTAAATCTCGTCCTACCATAATTCTATGTGTCATTTCAATTTCGTGACACCATGCCTTACCTTTTTGTCCTCTTTGATGTCTTTGTAATCGAAGTAGGTGTCAAGAGCTCTAATCCAATCCAACAGCTCTTCTGCATCCAGACATCCTTCATAAGTTGGAATGTCCATTTTTGTCTTTGAACTCATTCTGGAAATGGCTTTAATCAATCGCTTATTGGCTGCATCTTCAGCTGCAACTTATCCTTGTGTCTCAGCTTCAACTTCAACTTCGGAATCACTAAGATCCCCTGTACCAACTCCGTGTCTTTGAGTTGTCTCCATCTCTTCCAGCCTCGCTCGAAGATCTCATATCTGCCTCTCCATTTCTGGATTAGCTACTTTTCTGCCGCTTCTTCTCACCTCCCTATCCTTGGGTTCAGATGACTGTCTTTCTCTTCTGGGTGGCATGGTGAATTTTTCCTTCCTTCCTCTCTGCTACATAGAACAAAGAGATTGTGTCACTCTGATACCACTCTGACACAGACTGCACTCCACAAACACGTCCTCTTCCACTAGGACCTTCTTTTCCTTAGGCCCGAAGAGATAAAATTCCCTTCAACTCCCTTGTTGGAAGTTTTCTGTACCCACAGAATGCTCGTGGTGATCTCCCTTTATATTATCAGGAAATCATACCTCACGTGGTCGCGAGTCCTATGCTCGAGTATCACAATTCCTGAAACCCGATGAGATATTCACTTTACGCCTTCCTTGCTTCTGTCAGGAATTATTCCATCGTGAAATCTCCCTTTGCGAGGTAGTGAAATTCTCGCCTCAAGGATTCCCGATCCCCGATCCACGATGGCACCTGTCCTCCACTACGCCCTTACGCTGTCGAGAAATCGCATGTCATAATTTCGCGATTCCTGTTGTCAATATACACAGGACCTCCAAACCTCTGAACCCCAATGCGTGACGACACTTGTCTCCTATCTCACCTTCCAGGGCCCACAACTCTGAATCTCGGGATATCGCGTTTCACGATATCGCTATTACTGGGGTGACGGTTCCTCTGTCCTCGGAAACCCCGAAATGCCGAACTATGATTCCACTGGATCCTTGGACACGCGTCCTGCGAATCAACGACTCTGATCGCGTCAGGAAATCGCTAATCACAATTACAACGTACCAATTCGCTATCTCCGGAATCTCGATTCTCCGATTCACGACCCCTGGGATCTCTTGCCATGTACCCCTGTTGCAATCAACAGTTGAGATCCTTCCGGGAAATCGCAGGTCGCGATTTTAGGCATGAGACTCTTGTCTCTAGAACTCTGATCCTCCGATGAGCCGAGTCTTGATGACCCTCGGGCTCCTCCCCTGCATGCTAAGGCTTAACCCATGCGCAATTTTCCCAGATCTGACGGCGGATGGGATTTCGCAATTTCTCTCAGTGAATCCTGACCATCGAGTCCTCCTCCTCGAGGATTTCTTGAAAGTGACTAAGTATTCCTTCTCGCGCTTGGCCTTTCAAAGTCTGTGCATGGAACTCATTCTTGAAACATCCACGCACAACTCCCAGTGCTTTCCTTTGACGATACCACGAAGGTGTTATACCTTCTGATATTTTCCACTCTTACTCCTTCTGAGGGACTCTGCGCGCACTCCTTGCACTCGAAGTCCAACAACTTCTCAAGTGTCAGATAATTCAGGCTCTGTGCACCTTTTGCAGCAGCAGTCGTTTACTTCCCTTTCTCAGATTTACAACTGAGGATTCTTCTTCAACCTGCGCACTCCTTGCACGGCTTCGACAACCTAATTCCACTTCTGGGTGAATGAGAACAAATTCAAACTGTTGAGCCTTCATCAACGCAGTCCCTTGTGGATGAATTCCACTGCACACCTTGTAGGAATCTCCTGGCTCAGATAGAGAAATAATTGAAACTCATTCACTCTCTCATCCAGATTTTAGTTTCAAACCCTGAAATCACATGCACAGCATACACAAAGCAAATGCATAACCAGAGACAAACATTCATGAGCACATAAACAATATACATAGAGAAACAACACCAAACATGAGTTTGAATCAAAGACTCTCTTCTATTAATTCAAATCTGTACATGAGTGTTCTTCACAATTTCTCTACTTGCTCTTCTCTCCTGAATGCTTTATTATTGATACAAATATACAAACGAGGGTGTCTACATCCGTTTTCCCTCACAAACTCTAAACTATCTAATCTGGAAATAAAATCCTATCTACCTACATTAACTAAAGTAAATTCCTCCTATCTACTTCAGACAAGAGCGTAAGTCTCGAGGTCTGCTACAATACAACAGGCTCTCCTTCATAATGTATCATTGAAGGATATGGCGCTTCATATTAAATGAAAATTCAAAAAGTTATCAAGCTTATATGTCATGTGTTTAAAAACACATGTGCTGGCTCCACGCTTGCTTTGGTAGTCGCAATGCTCCTGCATCAAAGACCCTAAGCGATGTCCCTGTTTAGGTTCCATAAATATTTTTCCTTCAATATGAATGCATAACAATTACATTCTCACCATTTCCAAACATCAGACTTGTGTATCCATGGAAGCATTCTCCCTACAGGTTCCCTTGTAAAATCAAGTCCTGATAATAAAACCATTTTGTTGGTGCAAAGCTGTTCAACCAGGGTCCTACATAAGTTACCAACAAAAGGGTACTGAAGTAGTCTAGTGTGCTCACATTTTCATCTTTCTGAAAGGAAATAAATCTCACTCGAAGCACAACCGAGACAAAAGAGCTAAGGGAAGGATAAGATGAAATCTATACATATCTGTAATCCATCTATACTATTACCATTATAGTGCAATATATATACTTATTTTAGATCCTTAGAACATCATACACTAATATAAAATAAACGAAATATAGAGAACATTAAGAAGGGATAACGACATGTAATTCATAACATATAACACATAATTCCATCTCAAAGATATAGAAAGTAATATGAAGTAGGAACATTTTAAAAATTTGATCTCCAATATATTTTTGTTATATTAGAATTCCTTGGACAACAAAAATTCACAAATTTACATTAGACATCCATCCTAATCAGTATAAGAGATTAATAGGTACATCTCTGTATAATACTACAACTGATAACAATGAGTCTAGGATCTTTCCTTCCTAATTACAGTCTATATATGGAGTAAAGATCCAGTTCTTGCATCTCCCTATCTCTCACACACTCATTACAATACAATACAATACTAAAGAGAACATACAAAAGAGTCACCCAAGATGAGAATCGTTCATGAGAGAATCCTCATCAAGATAATCATCCTCATTTAGAGAATCATCCTTACAATCGATTCATGTCTTCCTCTTGAGAACCCATCGACCCTCTTTTCTTCTTTATTCTGTTGTAACTATATTGGCTCAAAAACGATTATGTGTTGGCTTCAAACTATGTTATGTTTCAACGTATTTATGTTTTGCGTTTCCTTTTTCATCCTTGTTCACTTGTTTGGTTGTCGCTTTGATGGGTTGTGCAACCTCTTTTATCAAAATGAAGGGCCCAACAAGGGGTTGTAGCCTCCTTTTGATTGGAGCCGGAGAATTCAGGGAGTTGTAGCTTCCTTCAGGTTGGAGCCTATAGATAAGGGGTCGTAGCCTCCTTCTATTTGTAGCTAGAGAATTGGGAAGTTGGTGCTTCCAATGATTGTATTCTTGACAATATATAAGAAAGAATTGTGTGGTAACTTTCTCCCATTTGGGTTTCCATGTAAATTCTGATGTATTGTGTATTTATGTGATGTTGTTGATGTGATGTTGCTTATGTTTATATGCTCATGACATACTGAATGTAATCATAGATGATACATTGATGATATACTAATAATAAACTTAAATATTATATATTATGTTTAAAATTGGTAAAAGTGATTATACTGATTCACCCACACCCCTCTCAGTATTCCAACAATTGGTTTCATATCGATGTTCCTTCAGGACAAATTTTAACCACTAGAAGGTAGATCATGGAGAGAAACAATATGTATATAAATGGAATACCACATTTCAATGGTTAGCATAGTCAGATCTATGAGATGCAAAGTATTAAGATGAAAACATTTTTACAGGCACAAGGGTATGATGTTTGACAATTAGTTGTTACGGGATACACCACTACAAACAAACTGAAGACTGCACCTAAGAAGGAATTGAAAAGAAAAAAAAATAGCAATGGATTTCATCTGGGAAGGATTACCTAATCCAGTAAGAGAGAAAGTTAGAAAATGTTCATCAACCAAATAAATTTGGGATAGGCTCCATAATCTCTACTTTGAAGAATATTCCATTATAAATCTAGAGAATGCTAAAGAAGATGCAATAACATAACAATAAGAAATATGCTCATCATGTCAAACAGATTCAAAAAAAGAATATTGTGAAGAAGGAATAATATATCTTCAAGCAGAATTAATCAATGCTTTAGACAAATTGATGAAAGAAAGGAAGAAAAACAAGTCTCTTTAGCAACAATTAGTCAAAAATAATTCTCAAGAAAGTTTTGAAGAATCCCAAGAGGTCATCATGAATCTAAAATATTAGGTGGAAGAATCCAGAAGGATTGAAGAAACATACAAAATTCAGATGGAAGAGAATAAGTGTTTCGAAGCCAAAATAGTAGCACAAATAAAGGAAGTAGATAAGAGAGAGAGAATATTTTGATATATCATCTCAAGAAAATATGTGAGGATTTAAACTATCTTGAAGTAGAATTCAATCAACAAGAAATAAGACTTAAAGAAGAAATCATCTCCTTGAAGATCCAACTTGAATAAGTAAAGATAATGAAAGAATTCATGAAGATTCAAATGATGAGGAAAGAAGAAGAGGTTGAGATATTGAATAAAACGTTGTCCCATTGGGAGTTAGAATCATCAATCTCAGGAAGCACATGGAAGATAGAGAAACATCCAAATCATTAGTAAACAAAGTTGAAGAGAAGCGCTCCAGGTTGATAGAAAAGAATAATGAACAAAATAGAAAGAGTTATGCAAAAGTACTCAAAGGAAGGAATCATGGTCAACAAGAATCAAAGAAGAATGAGTGTAATAGAGATACATCTTCAACAACACCTTCCACATTCAAGCAATAAAGAAGATTCAGTCATGATGAATGGATCAGTAAAAGAGACGATCATGATCATCCAAGGTAGGAATTTATAAAGACTACACCACAAAGAACACCATTCACTCCCAGGTATGTAAATTTCTTTTATGGCCATTGTTTTATTTGTACTAACATTGGACATAAGGCTATAGATTGGAGATCATATGGAAGAATTGTTTAGACAATAAATACCTATGTGGCTCCCCACAACATTGAATGTTATAAATTCGACAATTATGGTCACTTAGCTCAGAATTGTAGAAACATGATAGATCCCTCCATGAAAGAAAGCATTGATGTCAGATACATGCAAGTTTGGAGAAGAAAATAAATACAAGAAGATAAGGTGAATAAAGAAAATGTCCCAAAGATCGCAAGATTTGTAGTAGTGTAAGAAAGAAAAGAAGAGAAAGTGAATAAAGAACAGACCCAAGAGAATATACTCTTGGGAATTGTAGTGCAATATCATAATGAATCCATGGTAAAAAAGAAAGAAGTCAGAGTTTAGAGATATGATGAGTCTACAGAAGAAGATGAAGATTACTCCTCATTAGGGAATATTCCTCCATTCTTCTGAGACATCCGACTTGGAGACTCTTAGTAAATATAAATATTGAACATGGATAGTCTATACAGTAGCTAATAAAGATCAAAGAACCATCCTTTGAGAATTTTGAAGTGTTTGCAAAGACATATTCAGAGAAATCAGATAACAAGAGTACAAAATGACTTATTCATCGATTGAGAAGAAATGTTCCCATGCAGGTATCATAGGAATATCATTGAAATGCTTTCAAGGAAGGGATATATTCACTATATATTCAAGGATGTATTTCAGATCAATGTGCATATTTGATTCAGTTTGAGCAAACTGAATATGTGATGATCAATTAAAAAAAATAATCCTTCATGATAATATAGTAATAGATGGGTCAACATTATGGACAATTGAGTAGTATAGTTATGGAAAACTTATGACATATGGATAGAGATGGATTTATGAGATCATTGATGTTGACAATTAAAATTGCAACGAAGTTTTTTCCTGCAAAGTATTGTTAGAGCCTATTATTATAATATAATAAGATATATAATACTAGTAGGTGGGACCCCCTTGTATTATTGGGAGATCATATCTGGTTCTTATTTGGCGTATTTATTACTGTTCAACACCGCTTACAGGTTTGAGCATGATTGATGATCAATGTTGGTTCTATTCGCAACAAATGGATGATGGATAATGCACATTTGTTCTATTTCTCTAGGCTTGAATGTCATGTCATAATGGCTTATGATATCTATTGTTACCCTTGATATTTACTCCTTGATTTATTACTTGCAACACCTGGAATCGATACATGTTAGTAACGACAAAAGAGAAGTTGAAAAGAAATGAGAAATATAGATAAAATCCCAGAAAAGGGGAAATACACTATTATATGGTGCTACACTATGCATTTGAAGTTAAATTGATTATTGTTAACAGGGTTAGAGGCCACATGATTTATTGACATATATGGAAAAACATGGGATGTGCATTATGGTGAAATTGGAAGAGGTTAATGTAACATAAGGTGGCACATTGTGGATGATGTTTTCGAGGCATGGCTTAAATGAACGAACTGGATATTGGAGGTGACATGCATTTACTGCACGTCACTCCACACCCTTTCCACTAGTCGCCACCCTAGTTTGGATATTGTTCAACTATGTTTTGTTGTGGTTAGGCTCTGAATTCCAAGCAGAGGAAGAACCGATCAGACAAGCTCGCGTTTTAAGGTGATTTTGGTTATAGGTATGTCTTTTAATCATTCATGAATCTTCTATGGTTATGAAATAGATGTTCGCTCAGGATGTATGGGTCTGGTTTTTCCTTAATTATGGCAACTACGTAAATTTGTGATATTTTTCTAGAATGAATCATTGATGGTTTTCATTGCAACAATGTTTAAAGTCACAGTGATATTGGTCGTTCTAAGTCATAGAAACCATAGAGGATCTTTGTGATCCTTGTTGGTTTTAGTTGGAGGGTTTCATGTGGTCTAGACTGGCTGGTTGCCTCCATACATTCGTATCATCATACCCATTTTTTTTCTATTATGGGGTTTACTAGGTTCGAATGCCTTGTGTCACTGCGTGTCGTTTCTCTTAGGTATACGCTCATTCATATTATTGATGTTGCACAGTGGGTTGTGAAAATTTTTATACCAAAGGGATTTCTTAAGATTGATTGTTATTACTGACTCTGGTTTATCTCAACATTATTAGGTTGGTTGGGAAAAACATGAGGGTTATACCCTGCGTGTGATAAGTGTTATTACAGGACTAAAATGAAGCTTTTGCTCCTCTATTCATTCTGTCTCTTATCTCGTGAACTGTCACCCTATATGCGAAGTTATTGAAGGTGTGCTCTGTGTATGCATTGTTGGTCTCAGAAGGTTCTCACCTAATGGTGGGGGTCGACTCCAATCCCCCTGCATTGATCCATAGGGTAAACCCTTGATTACTCAAAGACCAGTTTTGATAAAGGGAACCCACTTTGTCATTTTGTATACATGGTTGATTCTTATGAGTTAATCGTGCATTTTCGATAGTTCTCTATTGTTGGCTCGTCTCTGTCGATTATCCTAACAATGGTTGTGGTTATTGGTATTTGGTCACTGCAATTGGCTATTATAATAGTCTAATTGATAAGTTCAACATTGTTGATGCATTGATTGGGGAAATGAGGTCGAATATGCAGTTGTGGTCTTTTACATTTGTTATTATTGAATTTTTAACCTAGCATTAGGTTATAATTGATTAATTCACAACAATGATTCTTGCATGATGCATTGGTATGTGTGGTTTTCGTACAACGTGTTATGTGGAGTTGATAGTTGTTGTGACTATGTATTTTAAATTTCCGAATGGAAGCATTGCAATCATGTCCTGGCTATCCACTGTATATGTTATGGAATTTGTTTGATCGCACCATCATGGATGGTCACATTTTTTTACATAGTATGGTTTTGTTTCAATTTGATTAATTTGAGGAATATTGTTGCTTCCTCTTTGTATTGGACTGATAGATCAACATCGTACAAATTGGAGTGGTGACTGCTATGAATGTGTGTTTGAATGATAAATAATTGCGTTTAATTGTCAACTATGCATGTTTGACGAGAATCATGCATCATATTAGAGATAAGCACGGGTTCTGTGACAATATGGTCTCATTACAGTTTGATTGTTAAATGAAATTGAGTGATGAGATCAGGCATGTTTTTTGTGTCTGTATCTACTTGAAGAATTAAATCATGGACAATGGTTAAATATTTTGATGCAAAACAGAGTGGAAACAAGGGAGTGTGTGCTCATTTGGAAATTTTTTGAAACATTAAATTGGACAGATGGAAGGAAAAAAAATGCTTGTCTAAGTGGTTTGGAAGGTGTATTGTCTTTTTTTGACAACACTGTGTTAAATATTTAACTGACAACAATGAACAATTTAATTCACAGAATTGATTGAATTATACACAGTAATTGTTTAATTGATCACAATGACTATTTGGTTGATGTTGGATCTTTTTACATTGATATGGAATGATTTTATGGATGAATTAATTAAATTTATGAATAGTAACCATTCTCCTTTTCAACCATTATTTATCTTTTCTCTAATTACAACCCCCTCTCCTTCCCACATTCGTTTTTCACTCCCTGTTCTAAAATTTAATTACGGTCAAGAAGAATTCTATATTGAAGCAATTTGAAGTCACACTTTCTTGGTTGGATGACAGTGAAGTTTCTTTGATTTTCTTTATAGTTGATTGTTGATAAAGTCTTTGAGCAGTAATCGTGTTTCTTTTCCCCCTCATTTTATCATTTTTCAATCAATACAAACCCCTCACATATCCCAGGACCTTTTCTGACCCCTTGCTCGGTGACAACAGTTAAACAATTTGTATGGATTGGATTGCATATGTCTGATATGTTGCTGAGCCAAATTCTATTTCATATTTTGAAAGAGTTTCCATGTATGGTTGTCAATGGAATTATTTTCTAATCAATTATTCATATGGGAATGAGTTATTCAAATAAAAGGATGAAAACCGAGTCCCACTATGCCCTTGTCAAAGAGAAAGCTACTACTACCCCTTTCTCACCTTCAAATGATTATGGTAAATCAGTGTCCTCCCTCATGCAATGGAGGGATGATTTATCTCATGTAATCAACGAGATTAGGCCAAAAGACTCCACATAGCCTAAGGCAAATTAAAAGAGTTTAAAAGGTGATAGTATTAACGAAGGAAAGATTTCCTCACAGAGTGGAAAATATGGAATTTCAATTTTATTTGATTGTCTATTGATGAGAACAGTTGACTTCAAATTTTTGGACAACAAGTTTTTTTTGGGGGGGATATATTGGTAATGTATTTTGAAAATGATTCCAAATATCATTGTGATAATTGTCAAATATTAATGTGATGATGGGAGCCACAAGGAGGGGTATTTTTCT
Organism: Picea glauca; assembly: GCA_000966675.3. Taxonomy (NCBI): domain Eukaryota; kingdom Viridiplantae; phylum Streptophyta; class Pinopsida; order Pinales; family Pinaceae; genus Picea; species Picea glauca. The sequence continues at coordinate 642,654 of JZKD02S1955283.1, read as the reverse complement.
TAATTAAATAATGATGTTATGATTGTTAAGAGCTAAAGGGAGTCACAAGGGGTCCCACCTTCTAGTTATTATTTATCTAAAACCCTTATTATGATTTATTATTTTTTCCCCCTTAACTAAAAATTTGGTTGATCTTTTAATTAACTTAACTAATGAGGTAGTTCAACTGCTTCAACCAATTCTAATTTGCTTAAAGGAAAAAAGAAAGGGAGGAACAAGAGGAGGATAGAAGGAGAAGCATTCTAAGGTTTTCTCTTTGAGTTTATGTTGAGATAGTTCAGTTTTCATTCATTCCTTAATTTATCACAAGCCTAATTATATTTTATGATAGCAAGGCCTTATTGTAGACAACAACATTCAGGGCTGAATTACATCATTCAAACACTTGTTTTTCATAGGTGTTTATCTATCTTTGATAGTCTGTCTAGACTTGTTTGTTTATCAATTAGTTTTCATGACTGACAAAGGATATTGTGCGAGTTGAGTGGGTAGAAATCTGTGGCAAGTTGATCCAACTTTTAGAGTTCATTTTTTATTTTCTTTTAGAGGTCCTTTTGTATGTTCCGTCAGGGATGTCTAAGTTTGACTTTGGTCCTAAATTTTTGTATGAGATTTTGTAAAGAAAATGACTCTTTGGTGAATTGAAATGAAATAAAGGACTTCTTTATGTCTCATATGTCTTGATTATCATCTTTGTGTCTTACTTCTGTCCTTACACTTGTTTTCAACAACTATTATATTCAAAAAATCATATTAAAATGAATTTTCCGGCAAGCTTTTATTTGTGAAAAAGACTAGCCTAAGAACTTGTAATTGATACTTGTGAGTTGGGATTTTATTTTTTATGGCTATAAACCTAGGGCGACATTCCCATCTATTTTTCTTTAGCCAAGAAGAATATTAAAATTCTTGAGTAAGATCATTTCATATCTTTTCCTCAACATTTATTTGGCGACCATACTGGGGAGATCTTTGATATCTCTCTGGTTAATTTTCATACTTGATTTTCATCGATACATATATTTTTCTAATATTGATTCTTTGACTGTTTTATTTCTTAATGACTGTGCCTATTACAAGGAAGCCGAATATTGAGCCCGATCTCCAAGACCAAACCAACATTGCTTTGAACCTATTTAACACCATTTTGGACACTGCCAATACACGTGTTGAGCTGAATCATTCATGGGAAGCAATTGAATGAGATATTAGTTCTCAAGAATGATTGGAAGCTAGACGTAGACATCATAGAAATCAACAGTAACTTTCTCGTTTCTTCTTTTTTGTCCTCTCTTTCATGTCCTTAAACTCTCATTCTTCTAGAAGAAGAAGAGGCTTATCACCTGAAATTAATCCTATTGTTGAAATAGGAAGAAGCAACATTGTGTTATCTGCCCAACAAAGTGCTCTAAGGAGAACCTTCTCTGATTCATGGAGTTCGTCTTTATTTCCCTCATCTATCATCCACAAGATCACATCTAGTGGTGGCTCTAGTGGAACTGGAAGTGCTTCCTCTTCTTAGTCTTCATCTTCGTCAGTGATTGGTAGATTTTATAGCCACCATATCCCTGTCCAATCTATCACAAATCCCACCAAAGTCATTAAAAATTATGGGATTTTTCATTTTGAAGAAGATGTTGCAAGCACACCATGGCATCTATCCTCTCCTCTTAACCTAGCACCTGCTACTCATCCACTTCCTAAATTTAAAGAGAATATTCCTAGGTTTTCAGGAAATAACACTGTCACTACAAATGAACACTTGGTGGCATTTTCTAGTGATTTTCATAACATAGGATCCAATGACAATGATACTTGCATGTGCTTATTCATCAATTCCTTGGAAGGAAAGGTTGTATCCCATTTCTTTGACTTTCCTCCTAAGATTTTGTCTACTTGGGAGGAGTTAATCTATTGGTTCCAATCCACTTATGGGTAATCTAAAAGCCCAACCAAGAAGTTACGGGAATACAATAACATCACCTATAAGGATGGTGAGACCATCAAGTTCTTAAACTTGTGTTTCACCAAGTTATACAATCAAATCCCCGAGCTCATTCAACCTCAGAACCAAGACGCTTTCGTGTATTACTACAATGCATTACCTTCCCAATACCTTCAAAGGCATGAGGAAAAATCCATTGATAATGTTGGTTCCTCTCTTCATGCTTGTTCGGAGTATGAAGAACAACTTGAAAGAACTGGTCTTCCCCAATGAGAATCAGTTAGACAAATAGACATGTCCGCCCTTTTATAGCTAGTACAAGAAATGAACAATTGTATGATAGCGTATGAGCGAAAAGGAACTGTCTCCCCTCTCACCCCTGGAACTTCATCCTCTTCTGTATCCTCCTTTAGAAATCTAATTGAAAATAATTTTCAGCCTAAAGCTATCTTGCCTAGAAGTTGGTGTAACTTTTGCTAGGAACACCACGAGGAAACCAAATGTGAGATAAATAAGAGTGCTAGAGATAATATATTTGGTAAGAAACCAGAAGCTACTATCGTTGTCCTAGATTTTTCATAGCCAAAATATGTCATGGTCATCAATACTAGGAACAAATCCTATGCTCCCAAGGGAAAATTTGATCCTCCTTGCAATTCTTCTAGTCCAATATCATCCTCATCCACTGCTATTGTTTAGGTTCCTAAGGTTCCTGACAGTCAAGGAACAACTTCTCCTCTCCCCTCTTCCAAATACAATATCTTCAACCAGTTGGCCAACATCAAAGTAGATGCAACCCTTTTGGACATGGTTGCCATTCCTAAACAATAGATGCATCTAAGACAATTCATAGAAGGAAAAGATTTTGTTGTAGCCAATCTTTCCAAAGAGGTAAATGAAGAGGATTAATCTATAAATAAAGTAGGTGTACATAAATTTAGATACCCTGTAAAAAATCCCCCTTTTTATATTTCTATAAATATTATGGATAAGATTGCCCATTGTTGCCTCATTGATGGCGGTTCGGGCCCAAGTGTGATGTCAAATATTATTATTGAAGAGATAGGCTTGTATTGTACAAATGAAAACACTAGAAGCATGCTCTCCTATAATAGTCTAGAACAAACAACCATAGGTGAGATTAAGGATGTGACCTTAGTTTTATGCGCTCATCCTAAAATAAGGACAACCCTCAACATTTAGGTAATTGATATGCATGTAAGAAATTACTCAATTATCTTGGGCAGAGATTGGCAAGACTTAACAAGTGGATACCTCTCCCTTGATGGGACAAATTTATTCTTTCCTTGGAATGGTAAGAATATTATAATCCTTAGAGAGGGAAGGATTTCACCATACATAGTGAGTGTTCCACAATCTAGTGTAAACTATATTGAAGAGGACCTAGGAGTGTATTCCATCTTTGCTGAAGAGGATAATATTCCTTTGGAACAAATTTATTTAGGTGATGATATGTGGCACATGCACTTTGATGTTTCACACTCTAATGAAGGTAATGTAGATGGCATTAGATGGGTTTCCCCGATAAGGAAAAATCATAATTTGTCTTACGGGTTGGAGTTTGCTTGTACAAATGATGTCACTAAATTTGAAGATTTATTATTAGGAATTGAAAGCACCCTTAATCTTAGTTTTCGTCACCTTTCATTTTTTGAAGATTATGAGCTTGTTGTGAACCTGATACGTAAGATATGCTCTCCTAGCAACAAGCTCATGGAACGATACACCCAAACTGTTTGGGCACTTATCTCTAACATTTTATCTTTCAACACAACTCATGTTAAGAGGGAGTTTAACATTGGTTGATCGGTTAGCTATCTTTGCATATTCTCCTAATCAACAACCTTTGCCTCAGAGGCCTGATTGTTCTTTTCAATCTCTATATCGTTCACATATCCCAGAAAATGTAGAATCTTGGAAGGCCTTCCCTAACGATGAGAGAATTTGTGCTTTCATTCAATATGACCCTCTTAAGCCAAAGTAAATGACATCCATAGAAAACAACAAAATACCTAAGGGATTGACTCCTCTTGAGAGTTCATTTTCATCGAGTGATGTAGGAAATAAAGAGAAACAGAGAGAAGAGGGGTGTTGACGAGAAACAGTGACAGGCCATCAACTGGAAGAACATGTCTGGTCCGGGGTTGTCTAAATAACCCAATTTGTTTGGTGTAACCTGTTTTGATGGGTTTAATGGATCTGTCAGCCAATCTAAGTTCCTAAAATAAAGAAAAAGAGGAAAACTATCTAGTGATAAAACTATAATAATCTATGAACTTTACTCTAATTATTTACAAAATATATTAAATGCAAAAATAAAGTATGAACATATCTCTTACACAAAGAATTTATAGGTTTCAAGTTTTAATGAAATCTTTGCAGAATCAATGTAAAAGTAACTATTTTTAGAAGCAGATAAAGAAACCACATTTTTTGTATTTTCTGTTTCCTAAAAATAAAACTGGAATTAACTAACTTATGAAACAAAGATACACAGATGGTCAAAGCCAATCTGAAACTTTGTTTTTTCAGTAATACATAAAGTGACAGAAATTAGAAGCAGGTGAAGATAACCTATTATTAGTTTGTTAAATGTGTTTGTGTTTATGTACAAACAAAGAGCATCCAGCTGCCCCACCTGTGAAAGAAATCTGCAGTAGGATTATACTAAAATTTTCCTGAATAAATTCAAAGAATGCATTGGCAACCGAGATATAAGAACATAATAGTGAACACATATAATCTAGTGATCTTATAATTTCAAATGATTACAGTCAAAGAAATCCTTATGTAAAACATTCATTTTTATCTATCAATTAAATATCAAAGAAAAATCCTGACATTAAATTGATATGATGATCACAGTCACGACATATGGAACAACAAATAATGAACGACATCTATAACATGAATATCATAGGACATAAAATTTCATTGATACTAAACCTATACAACATATATCCCAATATAAGAGAAACACAACATCAATGAAACAACATTCACGGTGGTCTAAAGCCGAAATGCTATAAGTTGTTTCATTAAGTTCTGAGAATCATTCGTCCATTATTGGTTCCAGGCCAATATGCCTTTGCTTACAAAAAGAAAAGTATTTAAAGTGTTTTGAAATCCTATTTTCCTCTCTCCTAGGATAGGATAGGATCTCATAAGATCAAAATATTACAAAATCAGAGGGCATACAACCACTCATAACTGAGATTTTAAAAATAAAAGTTTTTTACAAAGTAACAGAAAAGAAATACCAATAATCTAAATGCAAAATCGAACTTGTTTCCCCTCAGATGATCAGCATCAATATATGCCATATCCATTTCAATAGATGACCAAATATGGATCAGGGTAGCTCAAAATTGATTATGGCTTTAATACTATTTCCATTTTTTATTATTACATTCCCTGTCATCTTAAGGTGCTTAACTTTCCTCTCTGCATTTACTCCGAGGTCCTAATTTTCCTATTCTAGTGATTCACATTGAGCTGTGAGTCTTTTAATCTAAGCCTGAAGGATGGGCATATCAGTGTAGTATTGTTCAATCCAATGTAGACAAACCTCACATTGTACAGGAGGAACAATATGCAATATGTTGACGAAGTGTATAGTCAAGCCTGACTGTATCGACATTACCTGTTATGTACCCTTGACCAAGCCTAATACTAGTGAACCCATCCTTACCCTCGAGACACAGTGGAAGATTAGTAACAAAGTCATATGGCTGAGAAAGATCAGATATTTGACAATCTGGGTCTTCTAAAGAAAGGAAATATTCAATTTCGATATCTGAGACCTCATTGACCTCGATCAGGCCAAGCGAGATCAAATGAGGTCTAGTTCGATTCCTCAATTTTATTGATATAATATGACCAACTCTTTTGTTCTGAAACCCTAGAGCCATGTGTTTTTGTTTTGTTTGATTACAAGATTTTTTGATATCACGTTTCACAGTGGCGATATGGCCAGCATCTAATTCATGTATAGGGGGTTTTCTCAAATCAAAACCAATAGCCTATTGCTCATGAGAATAATGACTAGGCATTGCCTCATCTCGAGGTTTTTTATTTAGAGAGTCTGGCTTGTTATTTGGAATGTCAAACTATTTTCCTATCAGTGGTTCACCCAAAATAAGGGTTTCTACAGGAATGGTTGTAGCAAAACCATTTGTTGTTAAACATCCATCCCAACAATCAACCACGGTTGTCAAACGGTGAATCAACGACATTTTAATCAAGCCGTGGTGAAAAAGACTAGAATTGAGGCTCTGTCTCTCATAACTTTTAGACATTTTGTACAAGCTTCTCAGCAGATAGAAGAGCACATTTAATTGAAAACCTATAAAATGCATAAGAAGTCATATATGATAGATAAAAACTAAACCATAATGACCCTCATAGCTCACAAATTGTTTGAGGATAAAAAATAGACCGTGCCATCTAGCTTTAACCAAATAAATAGGGATACATTTTTCACAACAATTGATTTTCCTGGAGGTCACGAAAAGGCTCCATAGCACCTCTTCAATATTTGAGTTTTTGAACCATTTCTCACTGGTGGATGGAAGCCCAATGGCTTCACTCACAAACTGCTCAGTTACCTCTAACTGGATATCTCCAATTTTTTCCCTACATCCATCGAACGTGTGTGAAAATTACTTAGGCACACGAAGCTTATACCCTTCGAACCTTTTGATGAAGGCATCCTAGCCCTGACCTTTTAAATCTTTGACTGCATCATCGTGATAGAGAAGTGCATGGCAACCATTTGGCTCCAATCGAACAACAAGAGCCATTGCAAATATGACTGGATTGTAACAAGGGTGACTCAAAGCAGTTATGGGTTTGAATGGTGGGAGAAAAAGAAACAAATCTAAATGGATAAAATGGAAAAAAACAAAATGAAGCCTTTGTGTAATCATAGTATGAACATTGAGGGTTTGGTCTTGATGATTGATCATTCCTGGCAATGAAAAACTTGTGTACAAAGAATGAAAACCTATAACCCATAATGAAAGGCTTATTAATTCACTGTGCCAACAAGATGTATCAAGTACATGGTACAATAGTTGCGCATTAAATTCCATGACTAGAACGACCATAGTTTTTGCAACGGGTTCAAATATATCAAAACAAAATTCTCATAATTCAAATGTAAGAACATATAAGCAAATAAAAAATATATCAATACCCAAAAAATTCCAAATATAAGTCATTCAAGTGTTGGATTTAAATTGGACATAGGCATGATGACCTTTAAAAAGAATGCCCTGTATAGAAAACATAATATGAACCTAAGTTTTCATGTTTGATTCATGATTTCAGTCATGAATCAAACATGAAAACAAAATGAAAACACAAACTTAAAAGAATTAATGAACATCTTTTAAAATCCAACAATCATCTCAAAATGATAATATTTGCAAGATGAGTTGAAGGCAGCTACAAAAAGTGTAGTTTGTTGTTCAAATAATGAAATCGTGTAGGGATTCCAACAGTGGTGACTTACAGGGTGAAGAAGTTATCTATGAATCATCAGAGAATTCATGTTAGGACAGATCAGAATGGTTGAAAATTAAAGAGACAGTCGACAACACATCAAGCATCTCGATCAAAATAAAAATAAAAATGGATTCTAGTGTCATATGTGTTTCAGTCCAAATGAAAACTGGTGACAAGTTTTAATTATGAGAGAGATGATGTTTAGGCAAATGACTCCAATACTGTTGATAGGGCCACTGCTTCTAGCAGGCATCCATAGCCTCGACAGGGATGTCAATTAACCCACTTTGACACCTCTACCCTGTCCAAGAATTATCAATTCAATATGAAGGACCTCTTATGATTAATACCAAAGTTTATACCTGATAATTTTCTTGAACCCGACATTGCTTCGCTGCCAGCAGGCCTGTTCAGTACCCGAGCAAAGTTTCCTTGGCATCATGCATGCATTTACCCGCTACGAACAGACCTGTTCAGTATCTCGGTGGGTTTACAGACACTTCCCACACTTTTCAGTTCTTCCAACTCTCTAGAAGTTATTTATAATTTTGAGATAAACTTTATGATCTTTCAGGAGAGTGGGGTGATGCTGAAAATTTCAGATTTCGAAAAACTTGGTATTTTCCATTTTAATTTCTCATTTGACGGCCTTAATCATGATATGAACTTAGTTTTCTAATAAGAACAACTTTTCTAGGACAAGAAGGCATACTTGAGTTATTTTCTTTAAAAACAGGGACATCGTAAAGAGTTTCAATGATGATCATATCTTCTCGTGATTATAAAGTGAAACCATGAAGGTTATTTTGAACAGAAAGTTTCCTTTACTAGTTCGAGTTTTAACAATTTACAACATTGATTCCTTGAAATGACCTTGAATGTTGTTTTATGATGAGACTTCATGTTTCCTTTCATGAACTAAATGGTGACCCAGACATAAATGTATTCAGAAAACAAACCAAAACCAAGCAAAATGAAAAGATCCAAAATCCAAAATCCAAAAAGAAATTTAAGACAAAAACAAAGATATGTACAAAGAGGTGGGTCTAGTACCATCAGGTGAAGTATCTTTTGAGAACCTAAAAGAAAATAGAAAAAACCTCATTAATATGAGTGAAGTCCTACTCGTAGTACCTTAGGTCAGGGTTGAATCGATTGTTCAAATTTTACTTATCTCTTTACTTTCCATTTAAAATTTCATGATGATACTGCATTTTTGAAAAGAAATATTGAACGAAAAGCAGAGAGAAAAAGATTTAAAGTGGACTTCCTTGACAACATTCATATTATGGTTCTCTTGGTGCACCCACTTGTGTTCTTTAACTGCATTATTACAAAGAGAAACAATGAGAAATAAAACTAAAAGAAAACCTACTCCTAAACCTACCCTAACTACAAAACAAATCAAAATAATACGTGAAGTCATGCTTCCAATGTAGCCGTCGGAGTTACTCCAATCCTGCAATGGAAACAAAATAAAATATTACTAACAAGAATGATAGTATATCGAAAAATGACAAAAATATATCATACTTGCCTTTATCATCATCATTTAAAAATAAGGAAAGCATGATCTTACCATTCTCTTGAGCATTATTTTTGTATGAATCCTCAAGCCATTCTACAATTTTGTCATTATATGGGTTACAAAAATAAGAAAAAGTGAGATTGTGAAGCTTGTGAGAGTTATGGGGACCTGACATAACCATCGGCCTAGACCGAAGTGCCCCATCCTCCCGACAATTTTCCTTTCCTTCCATATTTTCTCCATCTGAAGGATATAAAATGAGTGTGTTAAAGTTACCTCCTTAATCTCTAAATAAAGTGAAAATAATCTTACCATTCCCTGGAAACTTTTCAAGATATGAATACTCCAACCAATCTGCAATCCTATCATAATACTTGCAATTACTAACATGGGATTGTTTGAAAGAATTCACATACGACAAATATTCCCGATGAGAATAAAGTATTAGACTATCAAGGAAAGAATCTTGTAAAAAGGTCGGATCAAGATGGAAAGAACTTATCATGATTCCTGATCGATAAAGAAATGTCTCGTTCTCTTGAAACTTTTCACTGAGCTCGAATACTTCAAGATTAAATATTTGAGGTGAACTAAATGGAAAACCCAACGTTTTTGAATAATCATCATTCGTAATAGTATTTGGTTGATTATACTTTTCAACCTTAAATAATTGATCGTGGAAAAATTTAGATATTTATTTAAACACAAATTTAGATGAATCAATGGAAGATGCAATTCGATACCCTTTCAAATCATTTCTTGATTTACCCACGGATAATTGATGAGAATAAGAATTAATATGTTCATGGGGAGAATTATTTTCTTGTTTATCTTCTATTTGGTAATATCTATTAATTTGTACCTAATTATATAATGCATAATTCATTTGAATGTGATATGGAACACATGATTGCATAACATGATCATAAAAAATATCAGGGTACAAGGAATAATAAATAGAATAATTGAGGAGACAAAATGCATCTCTTGGAACGATAGGTATATGTGTTTCAAAATCTGGTTTTGTCCCCTCTCCTTATATAAAATGATCAACCTCTTTTGTATTCTATTTTAAAGAGTACAAGACAATTTTTAAGAGACAATTTGATTCATTGTGTAAGGGAAAATTTGAGAGCAAATCACTAGAGATAAAAGATTTCCTGATGATTTTTTCTCCCACTGATTGATCATGGATCTGTTCAACTAAATTAGGGGAATATTTATCATCCACATGATTATCAACTTCACTTTCAACCTATTTTACTTTAGAAACAATTATAAAATCTATGAGAGTGTGACAACTGTCATCTTTTAAAGTCACAGTTCCTTCTTCGACAGGAGGAGACATTGTTGAAAAAGAATGATTAGAGGTGACAATTGCATTTTCTAAAATATGATGTTGCTCATGATTTTCCAAAATGAAATAAGTTGACAAAAATTGTGGTTCTTCAAAATCTTCAAGATCAACATCAAAATTTAAACCATCTTGAGATTGAGTGTTAGTGCTCAATTCAAATTGGTTAACAATTAATTGATCTTTCTTGTCTGAGAGAGAAACGAGATATTCAAACCATTCATTGATAAGTGACATTTCTTTCAAAGGGAATCTAGTATAAACATGAATGAACCTAATTGCAAAATCAATGAATGATTCACCATTTTCTTTCCTCAAGCGACTTAATTCATCATAATCATAGTTGTTAAAATATGATAAAAAATCAATTACAAACTCAAACAAAGAATGAATAGAATTAGCCGGAAAAGATTCAAACCAATATTTAACCCAACCTTGGAAGGTGAGAGCAAACAATCTGCATGTAACATTAGGATCAATTTTATTATGTCTTAAACATTTATAAAAAAAATTAGAAATATGGTCTACTGCAGATGTGTTCCCTTCACCATAAAAGGTGAGTTTTGGAAAGAGATTAGCTGTCTTGTTGGGAATAACCGGTAGTGAGAAGTGGAAAGCATGTTCCAACACAGTGATTTGGGAAAGAGCCATGAAAAATTAAGAATTTGAAGAAATTGACTCCAAATAGTTAGCTTGTCATCTAACCTACCTTGTAGTGCATTATAATATGCCACAGAAGAAGGATTTATAAATATGGAATTATGAAAGGCTGAGGGGTGAAACATTTTATCATTAAATCGACATCAGCGCTCCTTCTATCGCCATTTGTTGATGAGCAAAAATGACAAGCCCTCAACTGGAAGAACAGGTCTGGTCCGAGGTTGTCTAAATAACCCAAGCTATTTGGTGTAACCTGTTTTGACAAGTTTAATGGTTCTATTAGCCAATCTAAGTTCATCAAACAAAGAAAAAGAGGAAAACTATATAGTTCTTAAACTATAATAATCTATGAACTTTAATCTAATTATTTACAAAATATATTAAACAGAAAAAGAAAGTATGAACATATCTCTTACACAGAATTTATAGGTTGCAAGTTTTAATGAAATCTTTGTAGAATAATAGTGGGATGAAACAACATTCAGAGTGGTTATACCCTTCAAACCTTTTGATGAAGGCATCCCATCCCTGACCTTTTAAATATTCGACGGCATCATCGTGATAGAGCAGTGACTAGCAACCATTCGGCTCCAATCAAACAAATTGATCCATTGCAAATATGACTTGATTGTAACAAGGGTGACTCAAAGCAGTTATGAATTTGAATGGTGGGAGCAAAAGAAACAAATCCAAATGGATAAAATGGAAACAAACAAAATGAAGCCTCTCTGTAATCATAGTATGAACATCGAGGGTTCGGTCTTGATGCTTGACCATTCCTGGTAATGAAAACCTTGCGTATAGAGCATGAAAACCTATAACCTGTAATGAAAGGCTTACTAATTCATTGTGCTAGCAAGATACATGAAGTACATGGTACAATATTTGCGCATTAAATTCCATGACTATCATGACCATAGTTTTTGCAACGAGTTCAAATATATCAAAAAAAAATTCTCATAATTCAAATGTAAGACCATATAAGAAAATAAAAAATATATCAATACCCAAAACATTCCAAAGATAAGTCATTCAAGTGTTGGATTTAAATTGGACATAGGCATGATGACCTTTAAAAAGAATGCCCTATATAGAAAACGTAATATGAAGCTAATTTTTCATGTTTGATTCATGCTTTCAGTCATGAATCAAACATGAAAACAAAATGAAAATGCAAACTTAAAAGAATTAATGAACATCTTTTAAAATCCAACAATCATCTCAAAATGATAATATTTGCAAGATCAGGTGAAGGAAACTACGAAAAGTGTAGTTTGTTGTTCAAATAATGAAATCATGTAGGGTTTCAAACCAGAGATCAAGAAGGAAGGTGGATGAAACCATCTCCTCAAATATTGGGGCACATGAATATTCAATGAATGCTAAAACAAGTGTCCAATGTTCTGATAAAGAAGAAACGAAGTTTGCCAAGCTACTTGGTGGATTTCAATTTTTGTTTTCTTGGTCCTATGAGGATCTTCATGGTTTTGATCATGGTATTACACAACATTCTATCCCCATCAAGGAAGGCATGAAACCAGCTAGGCAGAAACAAGGGCCTATTAAGTCTTCATTTAAAGCAAGTTTTCAAATGGAGTTGGAAAATCTCTTAAGGGTTGGGATTATTTTTCCAGTCTACCCTGAATGGGCTTCCAATTGGATACATGTTTCGAAGACCACTGATCATATTAGAACCTACATTAATTTTCACATTTTTAGTCAAGGTATTATGACAAATCCTTTTCCTCCTCTTAATATGGAAATGATTCTACAACAGGTTGTAAGGTCACAGACGAGGCCCTTACTTGACATTTTTTGGGGTTACAAGAAAATCAAGGTAAAAGGGGCAGACATTCACAAAACCACTCTTATCACTAATTGGGGTACCATGTCTTATAAATGCCTGCCTTCTGGCTCACCTGATGCAAGTACCATTTTTAAAAAACCTATACACACAACTCTTGATGAATTGATCAACATCCATATCTACCTTGATTATCTAATCATATACATTAAAGAGATGATAATTACCTCAGAGTTCCAAGTGTTATTTCTGGGTCCTTTCAAAATATTTTTTTCCTGTATACTAACTCTTACATTCTAAAGGATTTGCAGGAACAATTGTTTTCCTACAACACTAATGGTTCTCACTTGAAACATTGGGAGGGACCAATGTAAAAAGTTCTAATGTTGTTTGCATTTTTTGTATACTAGTAACCTGGCTCTGCTTTCATTTTTTTTGTGCTATTTTCTTTTCTGCCTTACAGTGGTTTGACTTCTACTTTTTGTTTTAAGTTTTCCTACTGCTCTTACGTTTCTATCATTTTATTTTTGTTGTTTTAATTTTTGCAATTTTACTTCTGTCATGATTTTGTTTCCTACCATCTTCTAGTTAATTTGGTCAAAATAGGATGATTGGATCAGTTCTGCCACAGTGACTCCTACAAAGCATTGTTAGTCAATAACAATCAATTTTACACAATTGTTACGATGTTTTCTCCTGAAGCATACTTGAATTTTTTATTTGCTTTCACTATTGTCCTATAAAGAATTGGTTGTCTCCCACTTCTTCTTGCCATTTCTTCATCCATTTGAGATTTTAAAGAGAAAATCTAAAATATTTCTCCTTGAAGTAAAGAGCAGATTTTGGTTGAATGATTATGCATACAGTGCTAAAACTCCTCATACTTAACACTTTTCATGAGTTATTCCCAAATTCCCAGTCATTTTTCCATTAAATTCGCTCACTTCGCCCTGTTGCATAATATTCCTGGTTATATCTTCTTGACCTATTGTTCTTGGTCTACGAAACTATGAGTTCCGAGTTCTAAATCTGTTGAAAACAAATTTCCCTATGGAGTCACTAGTTTGTTGACAATAAAATCGCAACGAAGTTTTTTTCTACAAAGTATTGCTAGAGCCTATTATTATAAGATAATAAAATATATAATACAAGTAGGTGGGACCCCCTTGTATTATTGGGAGATCAGATCTGGTTCTTATTTGGAGTATTTATTACTATTCAACATTGCTTACAAGTTTGAGCATGATTAATGATCAATGTTGGTTCTATTTGCAACAAATGGATTATGTATAATGCACCTTTGTTCTATTGATCTAGTCTTGAATGTCATGTCATAATGGCTTATGATATCTATTGTTACCATTGATATTTCCTCCTTGATTTATTACTTGCAACACCTTCAATCGATACATGTTAGTAACAACAAAAGAGAAGTTGAAAATAAATGAGCAATATAGATAAAAGCCCAAAAGAAGGGAAATACACTATTATATGGTGCTACACTATGCATTTGAAGCTAAATTTATTATTGTTAATGAGGTTAGAGGCCACATCATTTATTGACTTATATGGAAAAACATGGGATGCACATTATGGTCAAATTGGAAGAGGTTAATGTAAAATAAGTGTTGGAAGATTGGTTGTTGTCATTGATGTCAGCCCTAGTCATGGGTTTTGGACCACAAGATTGATAAAGGTATTTGGACATGAAGGACAATGCACATGCATATGAAAAACCCATGAATGGATAGTATTCATGTTGTTTCTGGTGGTATGTAGCATGTCACGTGGATCCTCATGGTTGAGGAAAAACGAATTTTTGAAGATGACAAAGTGAATTGAAGAAGGAAGTACATGTAGGCCTTTAAGATAATTAAAGAAAAGAATTACA
>JZKD02S1955283.1:587832-624700 GCA_000966675.3 Picea glauca | reverse complement strand
TCATATATTGTGCATGGTGTATTGTGGTGTATTGGTGTAACTCTTATACTATTGTTCATTTCTCATTGGATATAGTTGAATGGTTTAAGTATAAGTTGAAAACGGTTTTAAATTGTACTTGATATTGATTCACCCCCCTCTCAGTATCAACAATAAGGTGGCACATTATGGATGATGTTTTCGAGGCATGGTTTAATTGAATGAACTGGAGATTGGAGGTGACATGCATTTACTGCATGTCACTCCACAACCTTTCCACTGGCCGCCACCCTAGTTTGGATATTTTTCAAATACCTTTTGTTGTGGTTAGGCTCCAACTTCAAAGCAGAGGAAGAACTGCTCAGCCAAGCTCACGTTTTTTAAGGTGATTTTGGTTACAGGTATGTATTTTCGCCATTCATAAATCTGCTCTGGTTATTAAATAGATGTTTCCTCAGGATGTATGGGTCTGTGTTTTCCTTAAGTCTGGAAATTGTGTAAAATTTTGATATTTTTCTAGAATGAATCATTGGTGGTTTTCATTGCAACAATGTTTAAAGTCACAATGACATTGGTAGTTCTGAGTGATAGAAACTATAGAGGCTCTTTGTGATCCTTGTTGGTTTTAGTTGGAGGGTTTCATGTGGTCTAGACTGGCTTGCTACCTCCACACATTCATATCATCATACCCAGTCATTTGTTGTTATGGGGTTTACTGGGCTGGAATGCCTTGTGTCACTGTGTGTCATTTCTCTTGGGTATAGGCTCATTCATATTACTGATGTTGTGTAGTGGGTTGTGATGGTTGTTATACCAAGGGGCTTGATTAAGATTGACTGTTATGTCCGACTCTATTTTATCTCAACATTCTTGCATAATACCCTGCGTGTGATAAGTGTTGTTATGAGACTAAAATGAAGCTTTCTCTCCTTTGTTCATCGTGTCTCTTATCTCATGAACTGTCACTCTGTCTATGAATTTATTGAAGGTGTACCTTGTGTATGCACTGGTTGTCTCGGAAGGTTCTCACCCGATGGTGGGGGTCGACTCCAGTCCCCCTGCATTGATCCATAGGGCGAACCCTTGATTACTCAAAGCCCGGTTTTGATAAAGGGAACCCACTTTGTCCTATTGGATACATGGTTGATGGTTATGAGTTAGACACACATTGTTGATAATGTTCTATAGTTGGGTCACCTCTGTTGATTACCCTGAAAGTGGTTATGATTATTGGTATTTGGTCACTACAATTGGCTATTATAATAGTCTAATTGATAACTTCAGCATTGTTGATGGGTTGATTGGTGAAATGAGGTGGAATACGTAGTTGTGGTCTTTTACATTTGTGATTATTGAATTGTTAACCTATCATTAGGTTATAATTGATTAATTCAAAACAATGATTCCTGCATGATGCATTGGTATGTGTGGGTTTCCTACAATGTGTTATGTGGAGTTGATAGTTGTTGTGAATGTGTATTTTAAATTTCCAAATGGAAGCATTGCAATCATGGCCTCGCTATCCACTGTATATGTTATGGAAGTTGTTTGATCGCACCATCAGGGATGGTCAAATTGTTTTACATAGTATGGTTTTGTTGCAATTTGGTTAATTTGAGCAATATTGTTGGTGCCTCCTTGTATTGGATTGATAGCTCAGTATCGTATGAGTTGGAGTGGTGACTATTGTGACTATGTGTTTGAATGATAAATAATTGCATTTAACTGTCTAGTGTGCATGTTTGATGAGCATTATGCATCATATCCAATATAGGCACGGGTTCTGTTACAATATGGTCTCATTACAGTTTGATTGTTAAATAAAATTGAGGGACGAGATCAGACATGTTTTTTGTGTCTGTGTCTGATTGAAGAAATAACTCATGGACAACCGTTAAATATTTTGATGCAAAATAGAGTGGAAACAAGGGACTGTGTGTTCATTTGAAAATTGTTTGAAACATTAAACGGGACAGATGGAAGGAAACAAAGCTCTTGTCTAAGTGGTTTGGAAGTTATATTTTCTCATTTTGATGACATTGTGTTAAATATTTAATTGACAACAATGAACAAGTTAATTCAAAGAATTGATTGAATTATACACAATAGTTGTTTAATTGATCACAATGACTATTTGGTTGATGTTGGATATTTTTATATTGATATGGAATGATTTAATGGATGAATTAATTAATTTTATGAACAATAACCGTTCTCCTTACCGACCATTATTTCTCTTTCTGCTAATTACAACCCCCTCGCCTTCCCACATTCATTTTTCACTCCCTGTTCTAAAATTTAATTTCCATCAAGAAGAATTCTATATTGAAGTAGTTTGAAGTAGCAGTTTCTTGGTTGGATGATAGTGAGGTTTCTTTGATTTACATTACAATTGATTGTTGATTGTCTTTGAGAAATAATCATTTTTCTTTTCCCCCTCAATTTATCATTTTTCCCTCAATACAAACCCCTCACATATCCCATGACCTTTTCTCACCCCCTACTTAGTGACAACAATTAAACAATTTGTATGGATTGGATTGCATAGGTCTGATATGTTGTTGAGCCAATGTCTATTTCATATTTTGAAAGAGTTTCCATGTATGGCTGTTAAATAAATTATTTGTTAATCAATTATGCATACAGGAATGAGCCATTCAAATAAAAGGCTGGAAACCAAGCCCACTATTCCCCTATCAAAGAGAAAGCTACTACCGCCCCTTTCTCACCTTCAAATGATTTTGGTAAATCAGTGTCCTCCTTCATAAAATGGAGGGATGATTTCTCTCATGTGATCAACGATATTAGGCCAAAAGGCTCCACACAGACTAAGGAAAATTGAGAGAGTTTAAAAGGTGGTAGCAGTAATGAAGGAAAGATTTCCTCACAGACTAGAAAATATGGATTTTAAATTTTATTTATTTTTCTATTGATGAGAATAGTTGATTTCAGATTTTTGGACAACAAGTTTTTTTTTGGGGGGGGATATATTGGTAATGTACTTTGCAAATGATTCCAAATATCATTGTGATAATTGTCAAATATGAATGTGATGATGGGATACACAAGGAGGGGTATTTTTCTTAATTAACTAGTGATGTTATGATTGTTAAGAGCTAAAGGGAGTCACAAGGGGTCCCACCTACTAGTCATTATTTATCTAAAACCCTTATTATGATTTATTATTTCCCTCCCCCCCTTAACTAAAAATTTGGTTGAGCTTTTATTTAACTTAACTAATGAGGTAGTTCAACTACTTCAACCAATTCTAATTTGCTTAAAGGAAAAAGGAAAGGGAGTAACAAGAGGAGGATAGAAGGAGAAGCATACTAAGGTTTGATGGTCTACAATAAGACCATGCTATCATAAAAGAGAATTGGGCTTGTGATAAATTGATACTTGTGAGTTAGGATTTTATTTTTGACGGCTATAAACCTAGGGTGAAATTCCTATCTATTTTGCTTTAGCCAAGCAGAATCTGAAAAATGCTTGAGTAAGATCATTTCATATCTTTTCCTCAACAATTGGCAGGTCTGGACATATATATGAAAGATAATATTTACAATTGGAATCAATGGAATCAATGGACAAGTGGAATCAATTGGTCACAAGAAAACAAACAATTAAAGGAATGGAAAAATAGGAAAAGAGAAACATTTAATAGAAGCTATATCATCAGAGGGACATTGTTGAACAATATGGTCATCTAAACAATGAACATAACAAGGCATCAATATTTGAAGTCAAAAAATTTTGAATGCTTTTTATATATCTCATAGAATTACAAGAGGAAGCACCAATGGGCAAGAAGCAATGGAAGAGAGAAAATAAAGAGTATGCAAGAAGTCCCATATTATTCTACATATTGCAAAAAAGTCAAGGAGAGAGAAATCATCAGAGAAAGAGATCAGGAAATAAATTTTAGAAGCATGCAAACAGACAGATACATACTGAAAGAGGGAGTTATCCTTTTCCCATAATGTCAAAGGGATAAAAAGAGAAATATCATAAGAGAAAGAGTCAAGTGCATGAAGTCAAAGAAACATTGTTAAATAAAGGTATACTTTCATGGGGAGTTACTCTTTGTTATTGATATCATAAAGAGAAGAGGAACTTGGAAAGAAACATGAGGAAAAAGAAATGTGAAGAGAAAGAAAATATGCATGAATATAGGGGGAGCATCCCCAAGGAGAGATACCATTTTCCATTCATGTCAAAGGGGGAGAGAACCATCAAGAGAAACATTGATGAGGAGAAATGGTCACAGTGGGAGCATGAGTATTGGAGTATGAGTGTTTCCATCAATGTTCGTGTTGCCATAAATTCGAAAGGGGGAGATTGTTGGACAATTGGTTTTCATTGATGTCAACCCTCAGAGAATTTGAGATACCCCAGAGTTGTGATCGATATTGATGGTGATTTAGTTGTCATTTATGTCAACAAGAATGGTTCATGCCAACATATGTGATGAGTTCATTTGATGAAGTATACACGAAGCCCCAAAAGTATGGTTATGGAACCCGAAGTTGATCAAGGAAAAAGCTCATGAAGGACAGTGTAAATGTATGTAAGCCACTCATGTATGGATAGTCCTCATCATATCATTTCTAGTGAAAGGTGGTAACTCACATGGTTCCTCATAGTTAGGTATATATTCCCTCATGAAGTAGGAATCCCCGAAGAGTGGTTAAGAAGCCCCTAATTGGCTACAATTCATTAATGAAAGGGAAAAGTGGTTGCAACAAGAAAGTTCAATAAGCCCTAAGATTAAGGAGAAAATTTACTTTGAAAAGGTATAAACACACCTCATGGATTTTCTCATAAGAACATACACACATTCATTGAATATCTATATTTTGAGAATATTTTGGTCTATGGGCGAATCTGAGGTCGAGTTTGAGGCAACAAAGAAAGTGCAAAGGAAGATAAAATGTTTCAATAATTCCAAGAGCAAGGGTTTTTCTGTAACCCTAATTAAGTAGGCCCTCGTGGGCTAGCTTGAGGATGTCACATGAGGCACCCCCATGAGTTGTTTAGGGATCATCACGTGAGGCCCCTCTAGACAACATGTCATTGTCCCATAAGGAGAAGACAAAACATAGGAGATATTCTAGTGGCAAGTTGGTTGTCTAGTGGGGCCTTGCGTGATTATTTGGGTTGGTTATCATTGATGTCAATCATTGAAGAAAGTCTGGTGGCAAATTTCAATAGCGCAAAGGTTTATGTAATGGACCCAAGTTTCTTTTATGTATAATGGTATGAGTTTTAATATATTTTAAGGTAATACTATTCTAGATGGATAGTACATGTAATTCCATTTCCGGTGGTATGTGGAACATCACATAACTCCTTACGGTTAGAGAGTTATGGCCATGTGAATTTGGAGAACCCTCATGAGTCATCTAGAAGCCCCGAAAGGTCAAAGTAGTCAAAGTGGTTGAAAAGAAGAAATTATTTAAATAATAAAGTGAAGTTATGAGTGTACTATAATTCAAAGTGGATACAAAAGAAATTATTTAAATAATAAAGTTAATGGAGAAATTACTAAGTGGACAAGTGGTTAGAAGTGGGTTAGCGCTAAAATAAGGAAAGTGGTTTAAGATGGTTAGAAGGTAACCCCTTTAGGAAGCTACATAAAAGTATAAATAAGAGGCAAGGGTCTCTCATTTTAAATCACACTTGAGCATATTAGATATCTACAAGTGACTGAGGTAAAGAAAGGATATCTAAGGCGAATTTCAGAGGGAAGGTGAAGTAAAAAATGTCGAAATTCAAGGGAGGATAAATTCTTTTGATGATGCTTTCTAAGATCCATACAAAAAATATTTTTTGTGGGGCATGCTCTACATGTTCTCTCTCTAGAATAAGCTAGAATTCAACAAGGTATGTCATTTTTTCTATAACTCCTTTTATGAGAGGTTCCAAGTAGTGAAACCTGCATGAATTGCATAAAAGACAATGAAGAACATTGTGTACTATTTTCAAATCTTTATTCATTACAGCTACATAGTTATGATTATTTCAAGTTAGGGTTGTTGACTAATCCAAAAATAGTCATGTGAGACTAAAATAAAGTTTGATGAAAATGCTAGTCTCTTGTTGTTAAAGTTAAGGAAGGTTTGCAGGTATGTGATCATATACACCAAGTCTGTTACAAAGTTACAAATCAGATTTGAATGATGAAATTGATGAGGGCTTTTGGTTGAGGTATATGTTGGGTACATGGTTGAGACAAGTAGTTGATGAGTTGGCACACACATGAGGTGTATAGTTGATGATGTTGGTACATCTTGATGATTCATAGTTGATGATTAGTTGATGCATGATTGGTAAATACTTGGTACATGGTTGGAGGCACTTGTTAGTAGTATTGTTGACACATGGTTTATGGATGACATATCATACTTGTATTGTTATATTATTATAAGCACATATTGATCTTGGTGATGACTATGAGTTGTTGTGTTATTCTTGGTTGATGCACATCTTGGTGATATTGTGCATATGGTTCAGAGTTGTCTTGGTGATTGACATTGGTGAGTATATATGATTTGGTTGATAATATTATTGAGATAGGTTGTTGTGATAGGTTGTTTGGACAAGTTATTGTGGTAGGTTATTTGTACAGGTTTGGTTCATGGTTGATGCACTTGTTTATGGTACAATTTGAGGTACAGGTTGATGTATGGTACATGTTGGCACATGTTATTGGTACGGGTTGTTATAGGTTGTTTGGTATAGGTTTATTGGTACAGGTTTACAACAGTATGTCTCACAGTGATAATGTGATAGTGGTTCCATCATTCTACTTCTATGCAATGGATTTTGGATGGGGAAAGGATAGGTGGTTTTAGCCACCTTCCAGTTGTAGCCGAAGAAAATAGTGGGTTGTAGCCTCTTTCTGGTTGTAGCCAAAGAATTGGGGAGTTGGAGCTTCCCTCAAGTTGTAGCCTGAGAAACTAGACGGTTGGATCCTCCTTCCAGTTGCCGTTGGAAAACAAAGGAATTCGGTGATTCCAATGAATGTAATTCTTAAAGACATATAAGAAAAATCATTCCATGGTTTTCTCCTGCTTTGGGTTTCCACATAAAAACAATGGTGTATTGTGTATGTGTATGATTGCTCATTTGTTCATTGTTTATTTAATCTGAAACTATTGGATGATAATGCTACATTGATATAACACTTTCATTTTATGGTTGAAAAGGATTAGATTTCTCTATTACTAATTCACCCCCTCTCTCAATAATCCAATAGTTGATGCCCAAGTTGGTCTACTTATTTTTTATTTGATACGACAGGGTGTCTACAAGTTACAAGTATGTTTATGTTCTTTATTTTAGAGTTACATGTTATGGTTATGGTGCATGCTTGATGCATGGTTGGTATATTGTTGAAACATTGGAATATGATTGAGGCACACCTTAGATGCATGGTGTTGGCACTTGAATGAAGTACAACTCTGGATGATGTTGGTGCATGGTTGAGGTAACTCTTTCCTTGTTATGGTACATGATTGATGCATGTCATGGTAGTGCTTATGCTTTGTACACTTTGGTGATGATATGATACATTGTTAGAAGCACATTCTTGGCTATATTGGTATTTGGTTTGGCATGGTTATGGTAATTGGTTGAGGAATATCAAGAGTGATATGGAACATTTTTGAGGTACATGGTCTATGGATTATTGGAATGTTGTTTGAGGTACATGGTTGATGATATGGTGCATGCTTAGAGGAATATGTTGCTGATATTAGTACATTATTTGGTCCCTTGTTGAGGCACTTCATTCTTGATATCTTATGGTACATGGTGTATGGGATGATTAAGACATATCATGAGTGATATGTTATATGGTTGATGCATGGTTTGGTACAGGTTTTGGTGTATGGTTGATGCACGGTTTGGTACAGGTGTTGGTGCATGATTGATGCATGGTTGATATAGGTTGATGTACATGGTATGGTGATGGGTTTGGCATCCATGTGAGTGGACTTGGTTGTAGTTGGTTGATGATGGTATATTAGTGATAGAGTGACAATGATTGGTTGATGTGACAAAGTGACTGTCACAGGTTGATGTGAAAGGTTGGATGGTTGTTTTATCATCGATTACAGTTTGATGTGACAGTGACAAGTTGGATACAGTGACAAGTTGATGTGACAGTGATAGTGATAGTGGCAGTGATAATGGCATTGATTGTGGTAGTGGCAGTTTGGTCTACAATTACAATTCATGGAGGAAATATGGGGCAAGGAAAGGAGGTTTTGGCCTCCTTCCGGGGTGTTGGAGAACATAGGGATTTGGAGATTCCTTCAAGTTTAAGCCTTAGAATCAGGGGGTTGTAGCCTCCTTCTAGTTGGAGCTAGAGAATTCAAGGAATTGTAACTTCCTTTATGTTGGAGCCTATAAATAGGGGGTCGTAGCCTCCTTCCAGTTGTAGTTGGAGAATTGAGAATTTGGTGCTTTCAATGAATGTATTCTTGAAGATATATAAGAAATAATTTCGTGGTTTTATCCCATTTGGGTTTCCACGTAAATTATGGTGTAATGTGTATTTGATGTGACGTTGTTGATGTGATGTTGATTTTGTTTATATACTCATGATATATTGAATGCAATCATAAATGATACATTGATGATATACTACTAATAAAGTTAAAGACTATATATTGTGGTTAAAAGTGCTCATATTGATTCACCCCCCCCCCCATATTCCAACATATTTCGATATAACTGACTGAATATGTGGAGCTACAGACGATAGGATAGAAGATACATGTTGAAAATGATAAGGAACATAAGTTAAAATAAATAATGAGTACATTATCCCCAGCATAGATGGTAACAAGAATGGATGAAAACAATAAGATCTATTCATAAATAAATCAACTAAGGGTGGAGCAACAGGCTCGTCCACAAAATATTGAGGTATTGTAAGAAGAAGCCTATAAGGTAACAAAAATTTAGAAACCACTCAAGGAACAATCAACCAGGTAGCACAACAAACCACTGAAAAATTGAAGACTAACTTAACTGCATAAATGACCACAAAAATTGTATAGTATGAAGCAGAAGTCAAGGAAAACTTTGCAACTAGCACTACACTACAAAAGTTTTTGTCCACCTAGAAGCAAACCTAAAGTGGCTCGGGATGAGACACATTTAAGTGTTGAGGGCCTATTGGAGTAGGCAATTTTGTATAAGTCTTGAGAATCACACAAGAACAGATCACACGACATTTTGTCTAGGAGAAGTGCATGCATAAAGCAATTGGACCATGTTCAAGAGTCAACATGCATAAGGCTGAAAGTAGTTAAGATTTTGGCGACATTATTTCCACTTTGTAACCGTTTTGTAATCACATTAACCCTATTGTAAAGATATAATTGTGATGGGATTTTGGGTAGAAGCAGTTCTTTGGGGAGAGAAGTTCTCTTGAGTGATGAGTTTTGGAGCGAGAGAATTCTGAGGTATGACAAGGGTTTTCAGGAGTTAGGCTCACACTGCAGCAAAATCGCTTAGGCATGTTAATTGATACATTTTATTATAAGCACAATGTGAAACTATAAAGAGATTGATAATGAATAAAATAAGAAGACAACCATTGTGGACGTAGCCCATATTGGGGTGAACCATGTTAAAACATTGTGTCTTGATGTATTTTTGTTTTATGTTTCTGATGCATGTGATTTTTACTATTATTGCGCAATGATGATAAATTCTTAAGTATTATGAACATGTCATTGTTATATGTTGTTATGGTCCTGTGCACTTAAGTTAGTCATGAATAAATGAATGAATTTTAAGTGCAGTAATGTCACACACATGGTATATTGAATGATAACTAAAGAATTAAGTAACATAAAATGCACGTACAATAAATGAATGGATACTGCATAGTATGGTTATGTTGAAGGACTCACTTCCCCACTGCAAAAACTTGGTTCCTACAACCCGTCTATATGCCTCGGGTGAGACATCACTTTCTTGTAGGTGATACTGAAAGAGTCAGTGTCTAAGGGTTTTTTTGGTTTATTCATGATTAACTTGGGTCTTCCCACTGCGCACTAACAACTAGCATGCTCCATTTTTCCTAAAATATCAATATTTCCAAAATTAGAGGGCTCAACAAGTGCTTTTAATTAGTAGGTTGAGTTTTAGTTAAGGAAATGGTTTAATTAGCATTAGTAAATTAAATGATAACCTTTGATATCATGTGACATGCAAATTAATCTCAACCATCAATTACTTTAGAGATTAGGTTTAGATTATAACTCAGTCTTATAAAAGCAAGGCTAGGGTGAAGGAGAAAACAAATTTACTTTGTTAAATTGATCAAGAGAGATTTATTTGAGATAGAGAGAGTTTGAACATGAAGGAATATGATTCAAAGAGATATTTGGTAGGTGGATAAGGACTTCCATCTAGATATCTAGGCCAAAGGAGAGAGAGAAAAACCACACAACAAAAGGATCAGTCATTGTGGAACAATATAAGCATTCAGGTATAGTTTCACAATTATCATGGGTTTCATCCTTACAGTTGTACAAATAGCACATGATAGTGTAGATATTCGCAGAATAGTCATGCTGAAGTCGTATAAGATTGTGCGACAGGATTTGTAGTAGATCAAGCCAGCAAAGTTTTTGATGTACTTTTCCTCTTTTATTTTTGGGCCATCTTCCCAATAAGGGAGCCCTTGTAATATTTGAAGTCATTTGAATGATAAATTTAGTGGATGGGCATGATATCCTTTTCTATTTTGTTTGATATTTTTCTTTCTAGTATTGCTTCCGCTATCTTTACTTGAGTTGAATATTTCAACAATGTATTTTTTTTGTGAGTTGCTAATCTAATTTGTTGTAAGGAATCACTAGATAAAAAATTCCCTAGGTGCTAGATTAAGAGGTTTCCAACATGAAATGCAGAGGTAAGATACCATTCAATTGAGAAAACATGAGTTGAAATATTGCACATGCCACTGATCTAATGTTGAAATTATTAGCTTAGAAAGGTATGGAATGAAATCCGTAAACAAAATCAAGCACACAAACTAAAGATACAAATTCATATGTTAAGTATAACAAGTCTTTGTTGGCAATACTGCAGTTTGCATCCAAATTACTTATGTTTTTGAAATTTAAAATTAAATAGAATACTGTCCTTCATATCAACATATTCATCTACTCAGAGCAAAGTAGTAAAGATCATAATAAAACCATTTATTAGTATATTAAGACGTGCTATTTACAAAGGGCTCAAAGGAATGTCTTTCACTTTGGGTGTTCTTTCACTTATAACGATGATGAGTTCAGTTCTTAAAGTGTTCCAATAACTATAACACATCAAAATTCTTTAAATTGCATTGCCATGAAAGAAACACAATGAATGAAATATCAAACTAAGTAAAAAATTGGAATCAAACATATATATATAATTAGAAGTAAAGTAAACACTAGTATTTCTAGATATGAGACAAGCTATGGGTTTACTGCTAACAAAGTGATTCTAACTAAATGGAAATTCTGAAACATAACACTATAGAGCACAACCAAATTTATACAATGCATAAGCGATTTAAGATGATAAGCTAAGCTAACAAAATAATATACAAGCTAGCTACGCATCCCAGGTTGGTGGGTCATTGCCAATTGATATCGAGCTATATACTTATAGTAATGAGATTAAATGAACACCATTAACTAGAATTGGAACATAGTATTCAATGTACAATGCACACATCAGTTCATACACATCGTTCTATAACAATGGAAAACAAATTGCATGAATCGTTCCAAAGCTTCAAATCAATAAGTTCATTTCTCATTTTCATTACATTGTCGAGTAAAATATATATAAATATCTCTAAGTTCAGATATGAGAGTTCTCCCTTCGATCTCGTATACTAGAGAATAAAAAACAGCTACAATAACAATAAGATCGAACTAGTTTTTATTCCATATAACCATCCAGATAATCTTAGAAAATGTGGGAAATGAACAAATCATACTTCGATCTCGTATGTTATTTGTATGACATGAAATGCATACAAATATGATCACGTTCATGGTATTTCTTAATGGTGTGTGTCCTAGAAGGTGTTGACCACCAATTTGACCAAAGCCTCATGCTTTCTTGAAGGATCCTGGGTGCGAACCAAGGGACAAACACCATGCTGACATCTAGAACTTAAAAACCCATCTAGACATTTTCCATTTGGGAATGAACACATATTCCAACCAATGATCTCAAGTACTAGAAATGCACTAGGGGTACACGAAATGAATAGAAAAAATTCATCATTAGAAAGGTTATCTTAAAAAATCATTTTAATTTAGTAATAATTTCGGAAATGCAATAAAATCAACAAGAATTTCTTCTAAGTGCTTGTTGAAATTTTTTGATCTTAAAATCATGTAAATCTATTATAATATGGTCTGGTTCATGTGTAAAAGTAGCATGGTAGTGGGAAGAAGTGGTGTTTAATTATTGAAAAATGGGAGGCCAACATATCCCCCACACCCATGTTCTTGCATGTCCTCCTTGAAGAGAGTCCATAAAACAAAACAAAATTGGAACAAAATTGAAGTCACACCACCAAACCTAGGAGAGCCCAACAACATTAATCAAAATACCAAGATCTCATTTTGTCATGGTTATCCTTTCACTCCTCCTCTATGATGGTGGAATAGAGTTAGTAAGCCTCTTATACAACTTCTTATTCTATGACTTTAGTTTCCTATTTTCTTCCTGAAGCTTTTTCTTCTTTGTTTTTAGTTGTTCATTCTCCCCTTGTACACATCTATTCAAAATAGTTAAATCATGTACCTCTTGCTTCAATTTCTTAATTTCCTAATTCCTTTTCTTAAATTTAAACATTGATGGATGAATAGCATAGTTTGAATATGCTACCTGTGTGAGATATGATGTTGAGATTCAATTGGTTTTGCATCAAGATCAACATGCTCAATATGTCCTTTGTTAGGTGATTTGGGTAGTGATTTAGGAGGTGACAAAGTTGTAGGATTTGGGGTTTTGACCCTTTTCTTATTTACATCCATGAACATATCTCCAACTGTCCTAGCATATTCATCTTCATTGTTTACAACAATTGCAGATTACTCTGATGTATGTTTTTTATGAACATGGGTTATAACCTCAGTGTTTTGTAAATTCCCCTGTCTTCCATATTACTAATGAATCTATGAGTTGTATATGTCATGAAAGAAGGATTGATTGTTGGACCATCCTTCATGACATTTATTTTTCATGAGTTTTTCAGATAATAAATGAAGCAGTTATCTCCAGGGGAGCCAAGGTCTTCATCAAGACCATTTTTAACACTATCAACCCCATGTTCTACATGGTCCTCTACCACCACTTCATCTTGTTTCAATTTAAACATGTTTTGGCTCACAAAATTATCCCAGGAATCATTCCTACTAGCCAAATCTTCTACAATCAACATTTTCACCAAGTTGTGATAATACAAACATTTATGAGAAATTTTTCTATTTCATTTGACTTGGCTTGAAATCTTACCCAAACTTTTCCACAAGTAATAGGGGAAATTCAATTATTCATTCGACTCAAAATGGAGCAAAATCCTAATATGATAATGAAAGGTGAGAGTATGTCATCCTTCACATGTCAAATGTTTTTTCAAAATTACCATAGTTCATTTTTAAGCCAGGGTTGATGTATCCCTTTGCCTCAATTCACATTCTGGTATACTGTCTTCAGGAATCGATTATAGGTTTCGTGCTCCAAAAGATTTGTTTTTAACCACTTCACCGCTTTCCTTGGCAGACCAGTGGCATGATATAATTATATGATATTTTGATTACCAATCACCTTATTTGGACTATGCATCCATTGAAACCATTAGTGAACTAGAGTGTCACCTGATCATCGAAACCTTGGAACATAGTAAAGAATATTGTGCCACCCTACTGCCCTTAATTTTTTTTACATGCATTGTATTTTGGTAGAGATTATAGATCACACATAGACATTGGTTCATGACAATTAACCACCATTATTACCATAGTCATTGATCAGAGATAAAACCCTACTTTCATGCTTTTCAACTATGAAATGAAAGGTCAGATGGGTGATGGGTTTGAATGATCAGTGGTTTTGAGAGTGCATACAATTTAGTTTTGAATGATATGCATGTAGCTCATTTGGAATCCCTTAGGTGATTCCAAATGAGTCCCCATAGTGAAATATAGAAATTATTTTCATGCAATTTCATGGGTAATTATGGAACAATCATCATTGTTTGTATGATGAGGGGATGATCATAACTTGTATATGGAGAGTTTAATGGGTAACGATGATCGATTATTGAAGTGTCATCATGGAGACATGTGTAAATATATGAGGGATTCCATAAGATTGATAGGTAATAGGTAATGGGATGTCATCATGGAGAGCATTAAAAAAAAAATTAATGGGTAATATGCCATATAGATAAAACACAATTTAGATGCTAAGGGAGTGTTGCATATGAGTGTATAATGGGAGGGTAAGGGTAGCAAGGTTTAGGATATGAAGGAACAATCAAATAATAAGAGTGGATAAAATCAATGTAGTATAAAGGTTGGATAGAGGGATAGGGGTAAAACAACAAGCATAAGAGTGTCGAATTTAAAAACACGTTCACCTTAGAATTGTTTTAGTCCTCCATACTTACATATGTTCATGGTGGGTCTGAACTTTGTGAAAAAGGATTTTTAAGCTCAAGAGAGTAATGAACACAATAATTATGAAGCTTTTCTATTGAACATAGTATAAATGGTAGGTTCTCTAAGTTGATTTAGGAAATATGTTAAGTGAATATGGTACTTACAAACCTATGAACTGATAAGTGAAGACTTGCCACTATCCCAAATTTGCTCAACAAATATAAAAAATGAAGTTATAGGTCTTCCTGTAATAGAATGGACAAAATCCTTGAAATTCAAAAAATGCTACCAACTAAAGAAAGTTGAAGCTTATGGAGTCAATTATACTACTGATATGGATTTCTTGATGTTGTTCTGAATAGAGATGAGTGAAATTCAATGTTTCTACATGTTTTAACTCTTTGAAACTTTAGGAAATATAAGATTATTCATACTAAAAATGATGGATTTGAACTAAAACCATGTAATGATAAATTAGTGTTGGTGGTATTTTTCCAGCAAGTTACATTTTCTACTAAAATAAGATTAGATCATTATAGTGTCAAGGATTGTGAGAACCAAAATAACCGTAGCAGGAATAATGAAGCAAGGAGGTGGAGAGATAAAAAAAAACTATGCCTCAAGCATTTTTATGAGGAGGATATCTGATCCCTTAACAAAATATTTTTCAAAGAAGTAGATAACCCCGTCTTTTTGAAACAACCATTATGTACTAGCTGCACTGCATATCACTCCCCTTTTATTCACACATTGCAAATTTTTGTTAGAATCATGAACCAACTAATATTCATTGAAACCCAAATCCTGGCACAATTATGTCAATGTGAATGATTTTTCTTAATTTGAACATAGAGATAAATAATTGGACTACCAACCAATAATGAATGTTGTTAACTAATCCAAGACTACTCATCATTAATGCCAATGAATTTCAAGGTTAGATAGTACATATTGATAGGAAAAAATAGATGAGATGAAGTCGAGTCACCTGCAAGATATGAAAAAGAGGGATCATTAAGGAATCCCCACTATCCTCAGCACTAAAACATACCATTATTGCAAGCAAGCATCTAGGTACTACAAATATCTCCAACCCTCACCCCATATAATGTGTTGAAGTCGATGGGGTAAAATTTTTCATAAGGAGGGACTTAATGAATCCCCCACCATTTAACATGAGAGTAAAACATAATCATTTGAATAATAAAAGACATATCCAACAACTGTATGCCAAATTATATTGTGGACCTCGTTGCTAGTAACCTAATTTTTGAGAAATCCCATGTCTAGCTATGCCAACAAGATGATTTTCATAACTAGATTGATTTTATATTTACTTTTTATCTATTTTTATTTTTACATGTGTACACACACACACACACACACACACACACACACACACACACACACACACACACACACAAATTTGGAAGAAAAACAAAAGTAGAGGTCAGAGAGTGGGAAAGAGGCCCTATATTCACAACCTCCATTTCTGACTATTGCAGCATGTCATGAACACATTTTTTCTTGAACATGGGTTTATGATATAGTATCAACCTATGATCATTTACCACAAAGGGAATCTGATATTCATCAATTGTTTTACTTCTCAACAATCCATTATCAAATACGTTCTTGACCTCATATGTCCCCAACCAACGTGTAGTGAGCATACCCTTGAATGTTTTGAATCTGGATTCGAAGAGGACGACCCAAACACCTAGTTTGAAGAGCTTCTTTCTAATGAATTTTTCATGCCACCTAGATTGTTGTTCCTATAAAATAATGGTATGTTGAATGGAATCTTGTCAAATTTCATCCAACTCATTCAGTTGTTCCACCCTTTGTTTTTGAGCACATGATAAGTCTATACCCAACTGCACGGTTGTTATGAAGGTTCTTACTTGGAACTAAAATGGAAGGAGAACCTGCTTGTTGCACACCAAATCGTAAGGTGTGAATCCTGTGGTGCTTCTCCATGTGATTATGTAAGCCCAAAGTTCCTTTGGAAGTCTATATTCCTAGTCCTTATAATACAAATGTACGATCTTGTTCAAAATGGACTCTAACACTTTGTTGGTGGACTCTACTTGACCGTTAGCCTATGAGTGGTATGGAAAGGACTTGCAATACTTTATCTCGTACTATTGGGTAATGGATTGCACCAAATTTGACGTGAACTGCACTCCATGACCTGTCACAATATCTCTTGGGACACCAAAACAGGTAAAAATATCCTGAAAAATAAAATCTACTACTGATTTTTCACTAGCTTGGTAAAGATATTTTCTTCTACCCATTTAGTGATGTAATCACTACAATCTAAAATATACCTTTTTTTTTTTTTATGTTGGAGAGATTTGTCCCATGAAGTCTAGATCTCGCCTTTCAAAGGGCTCGATAAGTACCTACAAATACAAGGACATCTCATGAGATTGTATGGGTCTTCCCATCTATTGGAAGTTGTCATAGCTCCTAACACACTTTTTAGCATATTAGAAGAGAGTTGGCTAGTAGTACCCCTGATGAATTACATTGTAAGTGGTCCTTTTATCATCAAAGTGGCCTCCACATGGATCCTTATGGCAGGATCACAAGATATCAAACACCTTGTCTTCCCATACACATATTCTAATAATTAGGTTTTGTTCAATATGAAAAATGATCTCCCTCGATCCATGAGTAAGTATCACTAATATTGACAATTTATGCTTCTCTTATGAAGAAAGGTGTTGCAACAATATCCCTATGGCCAAATAATTTTCTATGTTTCTGAACCATAAGAGTTAGAATAAACAAAAAATATATGTTCGTCGGGAAAACATTCATCTACAAGACTATTTTCACTTTCGTTATGGATCTTGGGGGGGAAATATGAAACTAAATCATCTTTCCGAGGCCTATCTACAATAGTGATATTAAACTCCTGCAACAACAACAACCATCTAGTAATATTACCATTGATGATTGGTTTACTCATTAAGAACCGAATGGAATAATGATCAATATGGATAAAGACTTCATAACCTTTTATTTAATGTCTAAATTTTCTTATAGCTTACACAACAAATAGGAATGTTTTTTCGATGACGATATAATTGAATTCAGTTGGTGTCATACTTTTTCTTATGAAATAGATGGCATAGAATTGTTTATTTTTGGCCTTTTCCCCTAAGACAACTTTGAGGGTTGTATCCAAAGAATCCATACAAATATGAAAAGGAAGGGACCAATTTGGTCCCCTAAGTAATGGTGTTGTGGATAGTTTTTCCTTCAAGACCTCAAAATCATTTTGACAATGTGAGTCCGAGGAAAAATCAACATCTTTAACAATCAATTTGAACATATATGTAGTTATTTTAGTAAAATTTTCCATAAATATTATATATTAGCCAACATGACCTAAAACATTATTACCTACTTTTGTGACCACGGTGTTGGAAGGTCCATGATGAATTTTATTTTGGCTAGGTCTACTTTGATACCAACACATGAAATGTGATGACCTAGGACAATGCCCTCTATTTATAGCATTCTACACTTTTCATTTCTCAAGGAAAGGTTAGGTTCTCAACTTATAATCAAAATTTTCTTGAGGTTATCAATTGCTTCTTTAAAAGTATCACAATAGATAGAAAAGTAATACATATATATTTCTACACATTCATCAGTTAAATCATAACAAATACCCAATATTGCTTATTGGAATGTGGTGGGAGAATTGCATAAACCAAATGGTAAGAATCTATAGGAAAATTTCCCCCACGGGAACTTGAATGTAGTCTTTTCCTAATCCTCTTACGCAATATAAATTTGGTTCTATCTTCTAACATTGTCAAGAAAATAAAATTATTGTGTACTTGAGAGAGTGTCCAATACCTGATAAATTAATGGTAATGGAAAAAAATCTCTCAAGTTTTTGTTTATTCAACTTGTGGAAATCAACATAGATTCTCCATTTACCATTTTTCTTTGGTACGATCACAAGAGGTGAAACCCACTTGCTATGAGAAATTCGGTATATAAATTTGGCGTTCAACAAATTTTTCAATTATTATTTTAGAATATATTATAAAGCAAGGTTCATGCAACGTTTTGGTTTCCTTATAGGTTTAGAATTTTCTTGAGTGTATATATGATGTATTCATGTGTCAAGATTAATTCCATGCATTTCTTTGTAGTCCCATGCGAATGAACTAAACTATTGTTGTAACATATGAATTAACCATTCCTGTTGATTTTGTTCAAGCTTAGAGTTGATGTTTAAAAATTTCAACGGGAATGTTATAAGGGTATAAAATCTCTTTAATGGCTGATATAAGAAGGTATGATGAGTTTTTCAGATCATAATTTTCCTAAAAGTCATCACTAAAAACATGATCATATAGGAGATGATTCAGGATATTGCATACAATCTATGGTAGGGAGGAATTAGTTTAGTAAATTATCTTTTGTTTGTTCCTCCAACTCGCTAGATTTTTCAATGGTTAAAAGGGGTTGTGCAATTTCTTCATCTTTATAAGGATTTTCTACCCACAAGGATTTTTCTACTACCGGTTTTACTGGTGGATAGAGGAAAAATTTCTTCGTGGATGCCCCATTGGATATAGTCATTTCCTCATATCTACATCCAATGAAGGAATCAATTGTAGCTATCCAAGGTCTCTTGAGGATCAAGGGGTGAAAATCCATGGTAATATTGGTTTGAATAACCAAGAAATCCATGGGGTATTTCCATGAGTCTAAGGTTACAATGACATCATATAAAACAACAAGAAGCTTAATTTGGGATCTATCATCTACTTCAAGTGTTGTGGGTGTAGGTCGTATAATATACAATTGTAAAATTTCCATAGTCATAACATTCATAACATTCATTTCTGCCCCTAGGCCAATTAGAGTGCTTTATATGGGAATATTGTTGATATAAATAGTGACTACAGGGTTTATGGGATTAACATCTCCATTATAGTTCTTTCAGTAGTTAGCTTGGATAATTGAACTATAACTTGAATTGTATGGGGGTCTTTTCTTTTTATTATAGAATTTTTAATACATAATTACCTTATATGTTTTGCATAAATAGGTACATCTTTTATTACTTGTAATAAGGGAATTTTCCCACAAACATTTCCTAGTTTTGTTTCTAAGTCAAACTCAAGTTGAACAACAAGTTTTTCTAAGGATGACCTCTCTAGGTAAGGAGGAATTTTGGGTTCCTGAGGTTTCTTTGAATGAAAAGTAGAATAATTTTATGTAGTGGGAACAATCGTATCTTGAGGGCGATCATCATTGGTTGTTTTGTCAAGAGTTTAATCCCCTTCGAGTTCTTCTTCAATGACAATGGTATGATATTTCTTTTGAAGGACCTTTCCATATATTAGGTGTATATATTGAAATGGTACCAGAGTGATAAAATAATTTGGAAATGTATTTAAATCGGCATTGCATATAAGCTTAGTTATTCTATTATTTGGGTTGGGGATCGACTGAGTAGTCAGTTGTGTTGGTCTAGTAGGGTTTTTATTTGCAGGTAATAGTAACTGCAGTGGCAGTTAAGGAATTCTTGGTTGAGGTAGACTCATTTGTGCTTTCATTGGAGGGTAAGGTGGTGGCATAGGTGAGGAATGTTATGGATAAGTTGGATAAGGCATTGCAAATTGTTGTGGGGAAAAATTCCCATAAGCATTCCCTCGCCATATTTGTTTCCAAGGAGGGTTTTGAGTAGGCTATTGGGGCCATGTATGCGAGGGAATATGAGAATTTCATTATTGATTATAATAATTATAAGATGCATAAAATTGTAACAAGGGGTCTTGTGACATACCTTGTTCTCGTCGTTTCGAAGGTCTCTTTTGTGTATCTTGTAAAGATGGCTCAGGTGTCCGATTGATTCCTTGATAAATAGCTTGAAGTCCTGACAATGAGGGGGAAATTTATGTGTCATGGTCATCTTAAAAAATAACACAATTCTTTACATTGTTTAATGGACACTCTCTTAATGGATGCAACTTCCTACATTGATCACAAAAAATAGTTAAGGTTGTGTTTTCTTCTTCTTGTTTCTTCTTAATCTTTAATGTATATAATTGTTTGCTAATAGTGCCAAGGATTTTTGTTTTAAAGTTCTCTAATAAATTTATTAATTCAATCCTTGTTACTCCTCATGAAACAAATTTAGTAGCCCTTGTAAAAGTATCCCTCACTCCCTTACCATATTTATCTCTTCTTCATGAATACATCTTTCATAAATAACAAATTTTTGTGAATGGTAAGTGAGAAACATCACCAGAAACCATAAGATTAATCAATTCTATATATTCTTCCAATATCCCTTTCATAAAAATAGTTTTGATTGTATAATCAATTAATGTACTCTATTTAGTCTTCTGAAGGTTGTATAGGAATCTCTCAACGCAGTCTTCGAGACTTTCGTCTTCTTATTGTTGCATCTTAAATATATCATTATGTGAGTCTCTAGTTCTACAATAATCTTGGTATTTCTTAAGAAAATCATTTTTCATATCTTCCAAATATCTAATAGTATATTACCCAAGTCCCATAAACCATATTAAGGCATAATATTTAAAATCTATATTAAATAGCTTCAAATTCTTGGCATGATCGACATAATTATAACTTTGACACAGAATGTCAAATTGAAACAAAAAGGCATCCATATCTTCAATAATTATACCTCGAAAATTTGGCAATGCTGACAAAGGAATGTTATTCATATTCACATTTGGTGTGAAGTCAAGGATGGGAAATCCAAAGGTTTCCTCTCATTCTTCTTGTACTTTCCTTTCTTCTTTGTATGTCATGCTGGAAAAAAATATGAAACTAATTAGCTTTGTTTGTGTCCCAATTTGGTGAGAAGGGTGCCTCAATAATTGGATTTTGATAGACAAAATTATCCCCAATGTGTGATTATGGTATCCCTTCTATAGTTGGAGATCCAATCTGTGATATGACCACGTTTTGTGATAGTTTGGAGAGATTGGTAATTTGTTATGGGATGGCATCATAATTTAGCATTGGGTCAATGGATGGAATGAGCTCACCAATCTTGCTATCTTTATATTCTATGTTCGATATTTCTTGTTCTCCCTACACCTTCTAGACAATAGTTTTAGATTGTGGTATGGTTAGTTCTGGAATCACTTTTGCTACAAATTTTTTTCCTCCTGAGAATAATTTCATGTATATATTTCAACTGTATTAGTAGGGGTGTCCTAGTATTACCAAACAAATCACCTAGAATATTACTAGTTGGCTTAAGGAACCTACCTTTGTTATCTCTAGGCCTAACTATTATCTAACTACATGAAAGAAAAGTTTTTGGGAAGTATCACTAAAGTGAATGTGAGAGGATAGAACCCTTTCATAGATTTTGAAGCGAGGGAACCTTTTCATATTACCATCTTTTCCTCCACAAAATATGCAATGTAGTGAAAAATAAAATGAAAACAACAAATTAAAAAAACTATCCTTCTATCGTTTACCTTTTAACATCTCCCCGACAACGACAACAAAAAATTTAAGTTATTTATTTGTCATTTAATAAACTCTGTTGTCAGTCTGAGACGTAGACTTGTGAGCCATAAACATAGTATGTGTAGGATAAATGGTGAATCCTATATAGTCAAAGTATCAATCCAAAAATAAAAAGTGTATTTAAATCACAAAGCAGTCCAATGAAAAAAAAGTAAATCTCGGAAACCTTAATCTTCCATTCATAGATTTAAATCAAATGAACAAGGGCACTACAAATTATGTTAATATGTGTGGTTTATGAATAGTTATGTTTCTAAGGAGTTATTTTTCAATAATGGAATACTTAATATTTCAATGTATGAGGGAATACAAATACTAAAAACCAAAAATAAAACCTATGAACAATGTTCATTAGTTTGGGTTTCATTAATGGCATGTGTTGCAATCTTTCAGTGAAGAACTATTTTTTCATGCACTTTGAGAGATCATTAACTAGTCAAACTAATGAATTCTAATTACTGTATCTTAACTTGAGAAACATGAAATCAAGAGGTAAGATACCATTCAATCTATCATTCAAAATTAGTCGACAAAGCATGAGTTGAACTCTTTCAAATGCCATTGATCTAATCCTAAAATTATGATTATAGAAAGGTAAGGAATGGAATCTATAAACTAAATCAAGCACGTAAACTAAAGATGCAAATTCATATGTTAAGTATAACACGTCTTTGTTGGTAACTCTGTGCTTTGCATCCAGATTACTTATCTTTGTGCAATCATGACTTGAATATAATCTTTTCATTCATATAAAAGTATTCATTTACTGAGAGCAAAGTAGTAAAGATGATAATAAAACCAATTATTAGCCTATTAAGACCTACTCTTTACAAAGGGATTGAAGTACTATCTTTCACTTTGGGTGCTTCTATACTTATAATAGTGACAAGTTTATTTCTTAAAGGGTTCCAATAATTGTAGCAATTCAAAATTATTTAAATTTCATTGGCATGAAAGAAACACAACCAATGAAATATCAAACTAAATGGAAATTGGAATCAAGAATATATATCAAATGAGAATTAAAGTAAGCATTAGTGTTTCTATATATGAGACAAGCTACAAGTTTACTACTAACAAAGTAATTCAAACTAAATGCAAATTCTAACACATAATACTATAGAGTACAACCAAGTCTCTACAATGAAAAATTGAATTAAGATGACAAACTAAGCTAACAAAATAAAATACAAGCTATCTATGCATCTTAGGTTGGTGGGACCTTGCCAACTCATAGCGAAATACATACTTATAGTAATGTGATTAAAAAAACTCCATTAAACATAAATGGAACTTGTATTAAAGAAAAAAGTATTCCATCTAGAAAGCATGCATAAGTTCATACACATCGTTTTATAACAATGGACAAAAAATCAAATGGATCGTTCCACAACTTAATTTCAATAAATTCATTTCTTGTTCGCATTACACTACAGAGTAGATAAATATATATAAACATACCTAAGTATAGATATGAGAGTGATACCTTTGATCTCATTTACCAAATCATAAAAAATAGTTACAATAACAATAAGATCAAATTGTTTTTGATTCGTTATAACCATCCAGACAATCTTAGAAAATGTGGGAAAC
This sequence comes from Picea glauca, assembly GCA_000966675.3. NCBI lineage: Eukaryota > Viridiplantae > Streptophyta > Pinopsida > Pinales > Pinaceae > Picea > Picea glauca. Next base: position 600,875 of record JZKD02S1955283.1, on the reverse strand, counting down.
AAACAAATCATACTTTTATCTCATATGTTATTCATATGACGTGAAATTCATATGAATAATATCGATGCCATGATATCTCTTAACAACATGTGTGCTAGAAGTTTGTTTGTGTGCAGTGGGAAGACCCAGGGTTCAACATGAATTCACCAACAAAACCCTCAACTACCATCCCTTTCGGCATCAACCAAAAGAAGGTGAAGCCTCACCCGAGGTATATATGGGAACTATAGGAACTAGGTTTCCACAATGATGAAGGGATGGGAGGAAGTCCTTATAACCATTATACAAGAATTTTTTCATTATATGTTATATCATGTGTGCAAAAACATAAGAACATGTAACCTATTCTACAGATCAAACATATATCATATGCACACAATAAACAGAACAACAAACACATCATGGCACATCGACACCATATTTAACGTGGTTCACCCAATATGGGATATGTTTACAATTGTCAGCTTCTTATTATACTATTCAGAATCATCCATTACAAAATATGTGCACTTCACTCATACATCATGACCTTGTCGTTCTCCTATCCCTCTATCTATCTCTATCACTGTTCACTCTTACATATCTTGTATACATTGCATTGCATACATTCACTACTTATTACTCTTCTACTCTCATATTTTCTCACTACTTCTCTATCCAAAAACCCTTACATGTTTATACAATTACAATAGGGCTTATCCCTTATCAATGGACCCAAATTCCTAACGGATTCCAAAAGTATTCCTCCTTTTGTGGGCATTGATCCCTTAAAGTGAGCCAGATGCATTTCCTTCTTTTGAGCACATTGCATAGTTCCCAAAAATGGTTCCAAAATACTATCACAATAGGCCCCCAACACTCACCTGTGGCTTGTCTCGAGCCACTTGGGCCTTCTGTTGTGATCCCTTCCACATCACAACAGACTTCTCAAAATTTTCCTTTGTGGTTGCGACCTTCTACTTTTCTTGTGATTCTTGTTGTTATAACACTTTTTTCCACACTCTATCCATCATTTTTTGGTGGCATAACCTTTCTCTCTACAAACTCAGTTTCACCATCTTGCTCGGGAAAAAGTCAAAAATTCAATTTTTTGTACATATACACGGGCTACAGTTATAAAACATGTGTATAACCATATCTCTTGAGTATAAAAAATGCATATAACATGTTGTCTACGTGGTAATGGGGTTCTTCAATTCTTTGTACTATCTTGCACTACTTGCTTCACTATTCCTTCTGCAGCTCCATGTTCTTCTATCACCTGAAAGGATTCCTCCTGTAGGGGGTCAAGATTCTACATGAGAGTCTTTTGTTCATATCTTATTTGGTTTATATATTGGTGCCACTTCCTATTCTCAACTATTTCATCCATTCATTCTGTTGGTGGCAGAGTACTCATTGTATCTTTTATACTCTGTACCTTCTCCTACGCAGTCTATAGCCTCTATTGTAATGCTTCTAGCTCCACATTATCCAACAATTGAGTCCACAAATATGCACTCTCTTCATATAGATTTTTTCATTCCTCATCCAAGATCCTAATTCTCTCCATGGTCATCATTGATGTATTCTCCCATTGCTCCCTTTCCTCTAGTGCGGTACTTGCAATTCTGTGAGCTTCCAAATCTACTATGTTATCACGAGAGCAATGAATGGCTTCACTTATCTGGAATTTTTTTGTATACCTCTTGCATTTCCTAATGAAACCTTGTTTTTTCTTCATAGATTCATACAAATCCATCATGAGTTTACTATACTCTACATGTAGTGCATCATTGTATGCATTTACTTTGGCCAACTCCATACAAGTTGACTTTGCGCACAATTGGATATCTTGTGTAACACTTGTCTTAAAGATATGTAGCACATTCACAGGTAATTGTGACAACACTAAGTCAATATGGCTTAATGCTTGCATGTGCTCCTGCATTTCTATCGTGGGGAAATATATGGTCCCTGCTAAAATATCAATGACCCTATGTTCTACTGGTGTTGATGGTTCTTGTGATGTTGTCAGTGTGAATTTTTTGTCCTTTTTGTGCTCTCTGTATTTTCTTCTTTTATTGTTTGGGATGGAACTATCCTGGTTGATTCCAAAATATGGCATAGTGTTTCTATCTATGCTTGCAAATTCCTATGTATTTCCTCCTATTTCTATGCAGCTCATAGAAATTCTTTAGTTACTTCTTTCACATGATCTCTAATATTATCCAGGTCATCCTCAATTAGAGACTGGATAGCTACTCACTTATAGGCTTTAATCTTCTTGTGTTTATGTATTGATCTCTCCTTAGGGTTCTCTTTTATTTTCTCTCCAGTGGGAGGTGTTAATTGAGTGTCTCCTACACCATTCCCTTGTTCTTCATGTTCCTTTTCTTATTCATGATCCTTCCTTAGTTGTTGTGTCTCCTCATGCATTGTTTATTTCACTAGGTTTTTCCACTCTACTTCCCAATCATTGATAATATATCTTACATCATGTTCTATCAACCTATAGTTAGTCAATAACAATTGTTGATACGAATCTCTCTTTTCTTGAACATACATGCGATCTATCCCTACCTTGAATCATGTGATTTATTCGTATGCTTCCATTTTCTAAGGTAGAATGTGTGGTGTGTCCTCGATGCATTTCTGGATTGTCTCCTGATAGATGTAGAAGGTGATATTATTATCCATTTGCCTATTCTTGTGTGTGGTATTCCACAAAAAACATATCTTGCTTCAAGGAATGGTTTCTCCATACCTTTCAAGAACTGGGTTTCTTCCGGCTCCCTCAAAGAAACCAATGCGATCACTATTAATAACCATGCATAATGGAATTTCGTTCCTCTCTCCTATGCTTCCCTACAATTGGTTAAAAACTTGTTCACCAAAAAATGTTTCCTTGTTCATCTGCACTCCTACTGCACACTTTTGTTTTGTTTATGTTACTGTTGTTGGTACACGATCTCTAGAACACTTCATGAGTAACTTTCAAGCCAACACCTACATCACAAACCTGACAAAATCATCATTGATGTTCATTATGTCTAATCTATGTGCTCCTTTGTGCATGTCATATTTTTCTTTCATCATTTCTTCTAATGCTTTATCGTGAGTCTAATCTATGAACATAAGTAGTGGGTCTTCCCCTACTGATGAAAATCATGTAATCTACGCAATAAGTTGGGTGCTAATCAACATTGGCCTATCTAGCCATAGGAAATCTATGTGGATGAAAGTCAACAATAAATTGATGTAGATGTTTATTTTTAAGCTTCTGCCAATATGTGGGATCTCCAATAGGTTCAATATGTATGTTCACTGCAGTCTTATTTCCCACTCCTGCTTCTCGATTATTAGTATGAGTGAGTCTAGTCTGAGTGATGAGCGTAGATAATTTTTTGGTGCCAACACTAGAAAATTATTTAGATATACAAGGTCATGGTCTAAAAACTTAAGGCTTCCTACTACTCCCAACATATCTCCTACAACAGTGACCCGAGGTTGAATCACTGGTGTAGAAAGGTCGTACTTTGGATCCTTGGGGAGTGTAACCTACTTTGTTGTTGGAGTCCTGGGTGGAACATAAGACTTAGGAAGTTGACTAGATCTGATGCCTCTTCTCTCGGGATTTCCACCTACACTAGTAATGATGCATACTTAGTAAATGGTTTCTTAGTCTTCAATGTGGATGCTCCTGCCTTTGGTGGTGCCATGAATTTCTGTAACTTGACTTTGTTTGCAACTAACTCAATTCTTCTCTAACTCTTTTCTCTCTTCGAATGTCCACAAAAAAATAACTCTTTCTTGTTTCCCCTTTTATTCCTTTATAGGTTTTTTCCAGCTGTTATATTTCTCTTCATGCCAAAGTTATCAGTCCCATCCGATTATATTCACATTCAATTCCTTTTAGATTTTGCATTAAATTTGTATATTTTGTTGTATCATGGTATAGATTTTCCAGCCTATCAAAATCACATCGTCGTTTTTCATTTATGACTACGTGTTCCCACCATCTCGCCATGTTTTCTCTTTAATGATTTTCTCATCATTCGTATAGGTATTTATCTTGGTTCTTCAATTCTCCTTTCTGTGAACAGTTCAATTCTCTTTCCTTCCCATGACATTTTCTTATTCATCTCTTTTTTCTGCTAATTTGACTCTTTGAACAATTCTTGATTTAGAACTTCAAGCCTCTTGTTCCTTCAACTGTTTATTGTGGATTTCCTCAAGATATTTTATTGATTTTTATTTTCTATTTATCTCTTCTTCTTCTTTTATGTAATACAGATACTATAATAAAGATACTATGGTACACTTACTGTGTAGTCAGGCTAGTCCACAGAAGGATGATTGTCCCTATATAGTTTCAACTAACTATTGTTGACCATTCCTTCCATGATTTACCCATTCAATTTATCCAACTGAAAATCACTTGTTTATGTTACAAATCTTATCACATATAGACCCAACCACTGCATTTGGAACTTTCTAGGGCTCTACAAAGATTTTTTGTCATAAGAGAAAACCAGGTATCCTATCTAGAACTTATTATGTTTAATATGTTTCTCATTTCATTCCTTTTCATGTTCTTTATGAAATTACTGATGAAATCCTATGAATAAATGGTCTTCCTCTAGTTCCACTAACTTTGAAAATATTTTCTCTAATTCACCATAATTTGTGAGCTCTATAAGCATGGAAATGCCTAGACTCGACACAATGAACTCCATGGAAAAAATTGCTTCTTGGCCATACACTAATTGAAATGGTGTCTATCCTGTCAACTTCTTACATGTAGTTCGATATGCCCATAGTACTACAAGAATACTCAAGTCCTAGTCATATTGATTTACATTACATATATTCATCATCTCATTCTCTAGGATCTTGTTAAACGCTTCCACTGTTTTGTGTGAGGATGATAAGGTGTGTTGTTCTAGTGATAAATATTAAATTATTATGTTAGAGAAGAAATTGGTTTATTCAAAAAATAGGTCCCCTGATCACTGATAATGATTATCGGACATCCAGATATCATAACAAACATTCTTAAATAGAAACCGCACAATAATGTCTGAGTTGCAATGTCTGACAGGTTCTACTTTAACTCATCGGGTCAAATAATCTGTCACAATGATTATATATCTTTTTCTTGACCTTTTTGTTTTTGGGTTGATCGGTCCAATAAAATCAACTACCCATCTATTAAAATCATGCAACATAGCTTATGATATTAAATGCATCTTGTCTCTTCTGGATGGCTTCCCAATGTTGGATTAGGTTTTCATTGATGACAAAGGATTGATTAATTGATTGATGTCAAGTGATTGATTGATGTCATTGATTGATTCCAAATGATTGAATGATTGATGTAATATGTATTGTGCTTGATGAGAATGGATAGATGTCAAGTGGAATCATAGTCATATGATGTCATACATAGATAAAGATGGATATGATGCATGGTTGGATCATTATTGTCTTATCATGGTTGATAAGGTGTACAAATGAATGAACTCCAAAGTGGTCCCCTTATGGTGAAATCCCTCATGGAAGATGATTTACGGTTGAGTTATCCTAGAATAATTGTTGGAGAACCCATGCTTGATTAGAGAATAATGAATTGAAGATTAGTGAATTTCTTAGTGAAACTATACTAGATGGATAGTGCCTGTCATGCCATTTTCGATGGTATGTGGAATGTCACATAAGTCCTCATGGTTTGAGAGTTATGGCCTTACGAAGTTGGAGGACCCTCATATGTTGTCTTGAATCCCCAAAAGGTCAAAGAAGTCAAAGAGATTGCAAAGAAGAAATTATTATTTAAATGATAAAGTAAAATGACAAAGTCAAGAAGGATTATTTAAATAATAAAGTGAAGTGACAAAATCAAAGAAGATTATTTGAATGATAAAGTAAGGTGACAAAGTCAAGGAGAATTATTTAATTGATAAAGTAATGGAGAAATTTCTAATTATGGAAAGTGGTTAACCCTAAAATGAGGAAAATAGGTTCAATGACCTAGAAATGGGTTAAGTGACCTAGAAGTGGGTTAAGTGACCTAGAAGATGAAGAGTATAAATAAGAGGAAAGGGTCTCTTGTGAAATGTACCTTTGTGTGTATATTTTGTGAGTATCTCTTGAGCATGATTGAAGATCTATTATGAGAGAGAGATGGTATGGAGGATCACATGAATGCATAAAAGTTTTGGCATGTACGAGATCATGACGGAAAAAGGTCTCGGAGGTTCAAAAACCCTAGTTTCTGAGGTGTACATGGGCTACAGTGAGCCAGGGCGCATACATATGTGAGCTATATGAAGACAGGGCGCGTACAGTGGATGAACTCATGGATATTGGTGGTTGAGTTGAGGACAGGCTCTTGAAGACTGAAGCAGGTTCCATATCTGCATTCTATGGGCTTAGATCTTCCATAGAAATTCTGGTATGGTTATATTATTGTCTTGATGGATACTATTGCTTGTTGCGTGGTGAATGCTTAAGGCATTCTTGGTATGGCTATTATGATGTGATTTGTGTTGGCTGATGGAGTGAGAAACACTCTTATGATGTAGTGTTGATATGATTGCTATAGTATATTAGTTTGTTACACATGATTGAGTAGCATTCATATCATATGGTTGAGAATCATGAATAATTTATTGGAGAGATTGGATGTGTTGTCACTATTTGTGGGTCAGTTTGGATAGTGAAAGATAGAAAAGAATATGATTGCAGGTTGCAGAGGATCTGAGTTGATTTTGAAGAGAAAAAACTAAGTAACTCATAAGGAATACACAGGCTGTAATACAGACTGACCGCATACATACACGGGTTGTAGTGAGCCAGGGCACCTACACACGCAGGATGCACTACTGACAGGTCACGTACCTTTGAAAGATTGATATCTGTGGAGGATTGTTGCCACATCTCAGTTGGTGTGGAGGATTTAAGTTGTGTCTTTCATATAGTTCTGGTGTGCTTGTAGAGTTGTACTATATTCAATTGTTGCTAAAAAAACCCCAAGGATTGAAGTCCGTAATAAAAAGAAAATTGTACATACATCTTGTGTTCTTTTTCTTCCTTGTGGTGATGATTTTTTGATGATACATTGTTGATGTATGTTGCTAATATATGTTCACACTAACTGGTTATAAATTACAACAATAAGTAATGAGTGGATAGTGATTGCTAACTAATGAGTTTTGTGTAAGAGGGAAATATTGGAAAAATATCTCCACACTCATTCACACCCCCCCCCCTCTAAGTGCGGTCGGTGTTTTCAACAATTGGTATCAGAGAAGGCCTTCACTATAAGCCTTAAAAATATTGGAGGAGTTATATAGACAAAAAAATGGATGATGAAGTTCCAATCCTTGATGAGGAAAACTATTCTACTTGGAGAATAGAGATGAGAGTACACTTGAAGGAAATGGGAGCGGGTATTTGGAAGGCAGCCATTGGTGGATCAGTTCCTTGAAGAAAAAGTCAATGTTTTCAGCTCAAAGGGAAGGAAATAATAATGATGCATTGGCTCTCAAGACCATTCTTAAAGGACTCTCAAGCCCTATCAAAGAGAGAGTGGGAAAATGCATTTCTGCCAAGGATCTATGGCTAAATCTAGAGGAGACATATCAAAACAAGAAATAAGATGTTGAAGACCACTCTATCAAGATCATTAAAGGTAAAGAATCTCCAAAAACTCTTGAATGCATTATTTCTAAATGTGATCTTGAAAAAAATTCAAATGAAGACAAAGAATCGAGTGATGATGTTATCACAAATGAAGACTTTGAAGACATTTCAAATGAAAGAAAAGAATCATGTGATGATGTTGGAAAAAAGGAATATCTTGAAATTATTTCAAATGAAGGTAAAGAATATCCAAAGACTCTTGATTGAAATGATTCAAAATGTGATGATGTTGAATTTTTCTCTACAAGTGAAGAAGAAAATCTAGAAATAGTTTGTGTAGAATTTGATAGTAGTTATCCCATGGAAAGAATAGAAGAATATCTATTAGAAATTCAAAATAAAGTTGAAGATAGTTTATATTAATATATCAATTACCATTATTATATAGACTATAACTATCTTTCGGATAACACTAAGAAGTTTCTTAGGAGTAGTCAAAGGCACATCTGGAAGTTAAAGGGAATTCTCAAAGAACAAGAAGAGAGTAATAAGACTCAATTAGAAGAAAAGTAAGAAGATATCACAAGACTAAATAATTAAAAAGAACACATAGAGGTAGATGATGATATTAGAAAAAGTTTTGAAACTACTGTCCATCTCAAGACCCAAATTGAAGAAGCCAAAAGGGTAGAGGAACTATTGAAAAATCAAATTAATGAAAAGGAAGAGTCATGTCATAAGTTAGAAGTTGAAGTTGTTGATGTTAGAAAGAAACTAGAGAAGTCAAACAAATTATTGAATAGCTCAGTAATCTTGAATGAAATCTTGGAAAGTCAAAGATCACCAAATGATAAATCAGGTCTTCGATAGAAGAAAGAATCTACACATGTTGAAGCAAGCACCTCAAAGAAGCATGAGGTAAAGGATGAAGAAAAGGTTGAAAGTCAGCCATATACAAAAGACAAGGAATGTTTCAAAAGAAATAAGAAAGAAAGACATCAAGAAGATACCTTTACACCTCAAAAAAAATGGACACCAAAGAAAAGGTATGAATGTGTTTTTCATGGTCAATGTTATTCATGTAATGAATATGATCATAAATCTTTGGAATGTAGATCTTATGAAAGGAGATATAATAGAATATTTTATAACACCAGAAGGTTTTGGAGACGTTATCAAGTAGGACACATTTTTGTTCATTGTCACAACATGAGATGCTACAACTATAGTGGATTTGGCCAAAAGTCCCAGGAGTCCTGGAACACAAGAATAAAGTCCATGATGAGGACTTCACATAGAATGACTAGAAAAAGGAATGATGTAAGGAAGAGACACATATTTGAAAATATGGAATCTCAGAGCTCAATTTCTGAGAAGCAGGGACACCTTTAGAAGTGGGTGAATAAGACTGAGCAACCAAAGAAGAATGAAAGAATTAATGGAGGCTCAAGTGTGTCATCTACTGAAGCATACATAGGTGACAGCGGTAATAGTTGCGTACATATGCAAGCTGAGCTTGAATAGGTCATGTACATACGCAAGATGTCTGTGAAATAGGCCGTGTATATGTGGTAAAGCCTTGGGAAAAAGGCAATGCACATGGGTTGTAGCTTGATGTGATAGTATAACACTCTATTAAAGGGTATGACATTATTTGTTGTAGTTTTTTACACTATTTGCTGCAGGTTTTCATGATTCTATATTGGATTATGTAAAGTGATGATAAAAAGTAATGAAAGGCCAGCTTGGATGCATGGCACTAACCCATGAATATGGATTGAGGCATTTTATATTGAAGAACAATGTTGGTTATGACAGTGAAGTTATGGCACCTTAGTTATGTGATATATCTTGATGATGCTAGCTAGAGATGTCATTGATATATTGAAGCATACTACTACTACACGTGTTGTTGGAAGTTTAGTATTTGTTGTAGTGAATGGAGGATTGATGTTGATCTATTGATGTACATAGTTGGTACACATTTTGAGTTTCATTGATATATCATATGCTGTATTATTGGATTGGATGTCTTGGTGATGGGCTACATATTGGAAATATAGTTGCTAAGTTGATGAGGTGATCATGTTGTACATCATTTATGAGTCATATATTGATATATAGTTTATGTATGATTGGTACAATTCTAGTACATTGGTAGAGGCACCTACTAGCAGTATGATTGGCACATATTTTATGGAGGATTTGGCATACATGTATGAGGATTCATCATGTTGTGGTATTGGTGCATGGTTGATGTACTTGCTTGGTACAAGTTATGATACATGTTAATGTACATGTTTGTTACACTCATAGATGGAATTAGGGGTGATTTTAAGAACCCCCCCTAAATTTCCATATATAATAAATGGGTGAATCCCCATGATACATGGGAAAAAAAGAAGGCTATTTTATCAATTATATAATATGTATATATAATTTTTTGGCGAATATTTTAGTCAATTATATAATATTGTAAAATCTTGGTGAATCTTTCACTGAATTATAAAATCTTTTAAAAAATTGGTGATTCTATATGGATTTCTTCTTGTTGTCCTTATATTGGATATTCCTCAGTAAATGAAGTTTGTTCATTTCAATACATGTGTTAGCTATGCATGCAGAACAATGTGGAGAAGTTTGTACAAGGTTGTAATATGTGTAGCGTATCCAAGCAAGAAAATTGGAACTTTGGATTGCACCGCCTGCTACTAGTCCTGCCAAGGCCATGGAAAGTATTTCAATGGATTTTCTGACAAGATTGCCCAAGAACTAAGGAAACAACTATGTTCTATATGTTCAACAAAATAGAAATAATTATTATATGTCACGAGATGATAAGGAGATAGGAATAGTAAGCAGTGAATTTTTTTTTCACAATTTTATCAGTAAAGTTTGGCTTGCCTAATCCCATTACATATGGCAGAAACAATTGATTCCTGAGCAACTTTTGGTCCGTGCTTTGTACCCTGCTGGACACTAAACTAAAGTGAAGGTTTATTTTCATCTGGGAATGGAAGGGCAGTCTGAGGTTGTAAACTGGAATTTGGTGCATTTATTGCGAGGGGTTGACCAAGAACATCCCAAGTCTTGGGATGAAAGTCTACCATACATATTCAATTGTTATAACTGAGAAATTCATGGATCGACTCATGTATCTCCATTTGAGACCTGTCTAAATTTTCTTCCACAAACACCTTTTGATTTTTCTTTTCTAGTGTCATATGGCTACAACAACCATGAAGATGAGGAACATGCAAAATCTATGAAGTTCATATAGAAGATAGGATATACACATGAATGGGTACAAGAATCCTTGTAAAAGACACAAGCAAAGTATAAGGACATGTATGATAAGCACCAAAATACATAACTTCCAAATTGGACACCAAGTGGATGTATCTATCAGAGAAAAGATTCAGGTAGTTGAACAGTATGGTGAAACCCATCTGTCATGGGCATTTCAAGATTCTAGAAAAGATCAATGAGAACACCTTTTACTGTAAATACAGACCAGTTGAACATGTTTGAGGCATCTTTTTTAGATGGCGAACCCAGTCAAGGAGCCTTGATCCTCACTATAGAATAACTCATACCAAAATTAGCAGGTAGTATTGCAACAATATCAAGTGTTGTACATGAAGACCAAATCTACCTAGTAGGATGAGATAGAGTTGTTGTGAAGAAAAAAGAGAGAACTTCCCCAATCAAGTAAGAGTACACCTGACATCAATCTCATAAAAAAATCCACAAGTTGAAAGTTGACAGGTAGCATGAACCTCAAAGGGGGGAGATCTGATTGAAGTCGGGTCTCAATTAAGTACATGAATTTCTAAAAATCCCACAACAGACTAAGGCAATTACTTGATGTTGAAAACCACAAGGAAGTAAAGTCACGATTTAAAACTTTGTGACCCTATAAGGTTCAGTTTAACAATTATGGAAGACCAATGAAAAACGAGTTGGGTTTCCTTAGGATTGAAACAGGGGACTAAAATATGACAAATGTTGTGAGATCCAGTTATTTTTCTTGCTTAGGAATAAAGCCACATAAAATTCAATTTTCTTCACTTACCTCCACAACCCACCTTACCTCTTTATTTTGACCCTTCTACATGAAAGAGGGAGCTTTCAAATTATGAGATTTTGGGAAGAAGATAATTTTGTCTCATACAGTCTATCAACCCCTTATGCTGAGTTCTTCACACATTGTCAACATGCATGTTGTCAACTTTGTATGATTAGTATTGGAAACATGGAAGGAGAGATGTATGTAGGAAACCTTGCTTGTGATTGAATAAGAGTATCCTACCCATTGATCTAGTTGGCCTAGCTAGGAGGTCTTGATACATAGTTCTACTCTTCATCCGGTTGGAATCGGCAAGGACACCATGACCTGGTTGGGACCAACAATGCAGTATTCTATGTAGCAGAAGAACCTTCCTGTGCAAGTTTTGGATTGTCAGAATCCCTGTCTTGATCTGGTTGGGGCAAGAAAGGGTATTGTTGCATGGTTTAATGTAATTCCTTTGTTATATCTATTGTCCCTCAAATTGCCCCATCTTCACAAATGGGCCGAATTCCAAGGCATAGTGTGTAGGATGCACCTTCGTGCACCACTCTAGGCCTTTGAGCCAGTCCTTGGGCCAAAGTGGGGTACCCTCAATATTTCCTAAGGAAATAATTATCTCATCTATCACCCAAGAATAACTTATTTAACTATGAATCTCAAACTGTATTTATAACAAAGACCTATGGTGCATGGGGTTCGTCTCTGCTATGGTTTCTGAAAGGAGTTGTGATATTTTTAAAGTGACGAAGGAAAACAAACTATTTAAAATTGCCAAACATAGTATCAAACAACTAGTGTGGAAAATGGTTCCTTAATCATACTTTCAATCTTTGGAAGGTAAATGAACAGAACATGAATTATGCACATAAAAAGAGGGCAAACCATACATTCCTATAAAACATGTTCATGAGATAGATGGGTAAGGAAAAATAAAATCCATTGATTTATTCAACACCATGAAGACAAAAATATGAAGGGAAACCAGCATAACTTTGTTTGAATCCTATTATTTCATTAGTGATAGCTTTGCCTCAGTTCCAACTACACAATAAAACTTAACAGTTCTTTAAATTACAATGGAGGACACCAGATGGGGACTATAAAGTCTCAATCCTGGGCCTCTTGCTTTCCTTCTAATAGGTTGGAGCTTAAAATAGCATTTACATAGAGAGAGAGACATAGAATGAGGACGCAAGAAAGAATGAAAACAATGCTGATGATCCCTAACCCCAAGCCCTATGATACAAATGTTGTTTGAACTCCCTTGAAAATTTTGTAACTTGTCAGTATGAAAAAGCTTGATCCTTTGTCCAGTTGTTGGGAATTTATTTTATAACCCTCTAGAGCC
>JZKD02S1955283.1:576397-587109 GCA_000966675.3 Picea glauca | reverse complement strand
ACATCAAGCATTGAGGACAACGCTTTCATAAGGGGGATGGAATGTTAGGTAACTAGAGAGGTAGTGGGGGGGCCTGGAGAGCCCATAGTTATAATAGTGGAGTTCATTCAATGTAAGGTGGACTAGGTCCACTATATTATTAAATAAGGCTCACTATGGTAGTTAGACATAATAAACTAGTAGTTAGATATAATAAATCTAAGAGGACTTCTTAGAAGGTTCTACTTCTAGAAGATTCTTCCTCTAGAATGTTCTTAGGTGATGGTATAACTATATAAAGGGGTTCAAGCAATGTAATGGAACATGAAATATTGTATTTGGAGCTGATGCTCAATAGGAGGATGCCCTCTCAAAGAGGCAAGTGAACAGGAGAGGATTCCTTCCATAATAAGATCCATTGTATGGTGTTTGCCTACCTCAAGGGTTTTGGTAATAATAAAGTGTGGTTTCTTCTATATTTCTTTGTGGATCTATTGTGTATTTAGTATTTGTGGTGATTATATTTGTAGATCTATTCAGGTTCTTAACAAATAACCAAATGTGGTTATCCATCTATTGTGGTTTCTTTCCCTTTCTAGAATTTTCTCTTTTCTGTGAAGGTGGCCTTGTTTTTTGTGAACTTTGAGAAGCTGGAACGGGATCTGTGGTGGCATACTCATATATTTCACTCAACCATTGTAGGTCACTTTCAGTTTTTGTTTCCCTTGAGATTTCAAAAAGATTTATGTAGCTTAGTCTTCTTGGTGAAATATACTAGGGGTAGGCTTCAGAGGAACCTTTGAGTTAGGGTCCATGCTGAGATGGAAGGTTGTCCTATGTACATGCTCCAAAATCTCTAAAAATATTAGAGCATATCCCTGATCCACCATTATTGATAATTCTCTTTTTGCAGCCCTCATTATTTCATCATATTTTTTTGGGCTATGCAAAACCAATTTATTGTCCCAAGGGGACTGTAGCTTACATGTCTCCATATATGACACTTCATTCATGAAAGTAGCAATCATGGATTCTGCAGCTCTATACTTTTGATCGATAGCCCTCCAATATCTCAGTTTAGCTACATATGTGTATCTGTCCGTACAAACTGATGTTTTTTCATTAACCGCTAAGGACTCTAGAGTTTGGTTGGGGAGAGAATTCAAAACCTTGTTCGTCTCTTCTGCAATATGAGCCCTGGTTTCCACCTCATCTCTATATTCATCCAAAAATTGCCTCACTCATTAAGGAAACTCATCAAATTTGAGTAGAACTCCAACTACTCTTTAAGGTGAGGCATGTCTCTCATAGTGAAACATAGAAGATTTAATTCTTCTCAATTTGGATACAAGGCTCAAGCATTGCTTCTTCCTAGGATTTTCTTACTTTTTATTCAAAATGTCTACCCCTCTTTGGTAGCAATCGACTCAAACTATGTCTACCCCATCATAAACTATGTTGTTGGAGCTCTTTGCCATTATGATGGTGTCAATATGAGACAATTCACAAGTTTTGATTTTAAACCATGTTTCTCTCCATTATTCTACCTTCATATCTGCTTCGGGTTTGACAACTAAGGGCTCAAAAGTAGCCATAGTGAGATAATATGTGAGGCCATCATAGATAGGGAGAATCCTAGGTTGTGAAAGAGGATTGTCAGGCTCTAGGGCTGAGAGGGATACATTAGTTCTTCTCTACTTCTCCTTTTATTCTCTCATGATATCATAGGGGTCCATAGAGTCTAGGGGCTAAATGTTCTCAAATAAAGGGAGGGAAGACCTAGTCTCTTGAGAGGTCTCAACTCCAAGCGTGTTGGAAATCCTTCTGGCAAGGCTATAGTGAGTAATTCTAAGTCAAGTTGATTGGTTCATTTGATAAAAACGCCCAACTACTTCTAGCAAGCTATTCTCTAGGGTGTTTTCTACTTGTCCTTTTGTTTTAGGATCTCCAGTTTTGGCCTTCTTGGTCTAAGGCCATACTCCATTTTTCCCATTTTCTCTTTTGCTTTTCTTTTTCTTTTCTGACTCTCCTGCCTCTTTGTTCTCTACCTCTCTTACTGGTTGGCATTTTTCCTCTACCCCTATTAATATTTCCTACTATTACTATTTCTACAGTCATGATTTGTCTTATTGCCTCTCTAGCTGCTTGTTTTTTAGTTGCATTCCTAGCCACCCACTCTTCCTCATGATTCTGGGGAAATGCCCTACTAATCTTTTGTCGTTCTTCCATGTCCTCTTCATCCTTCTTTCTCTGTTATCCCCTTACTTCCTCCCCCCTATCCCTTGTAATTGTAGCCTCTAGAGGCTCTTCTACTTGACTATGTTCTTGAATGGGGGGTGTTATTGCATAATCTATACTTTCCCAAAGCCTAAAGGAAAGTAGGCTTAGATTGATGTAACGTGGAGGTAACCCTATCACTATCACCCCTACAGGGTACCTCTTTCTCTTTAGGAGGAGGAAAACCTCACTCCAAGGGAGATGTCCCAGGACCTAGTCGGTTGATGAAGGGCACAAAGACACGGTGAAAACCCACCCCTCTCTATAGGTCACTCAAGAAAATAAGTCACTTGGGTAAATTTTAAAGGGACAAGGGAACATGAAAGTGGATTTGTACATTCCCTTTACTAATGAAACATCAAACATTAGTATAAAAAATTATAATCAATGACTTCTTAAATAAATTATGTGTTTCTAGAACAAGTTATTATACAATAAATATTAGATTACAGTGACAACAATGTATCTTGAAAGTTGCAAGTTATGATGACAAGGAAAAGATACAAGGGTCTTGCAAACTTGATAATTCTTTGTCACTAACAATTTTCAAGATAAATACAAGTCAATAAGTGACAAATAAGGGGTTTTCGAAGTGTTTATAATAGCAACAATTTAATAGCTATGACAGCAACAAACCACTTTAGAAAAAGGGACTTTTCTAAGGCAATAGCACACACTTTTAGCACTTAATGATAGCAATTTTCCTAGCACATTCTAGGAAGTTTTGTTGTTAGCATGGGCTGATGAGGGCTGGAAAATGTGGTTGTAGAAACAGTTAAAACAACAACAAAGTAATTTATAATAGCTTCATAAATGCACCTTTAGAATAGTAACAAGGATAGTTTAAAGCCTCAAAGTGATAGTGCTTTGGCTTGTGCAATTTCTAGGTTGGTTTACTTAGTTAATGGGCTTGATAAAGATGCTAAGAAGAGGTTGTAACAATGATGTTAGAAACATCTTACTTAGTAGTTAGTAATCTATACTAGTATAGTAAATTAGTAGAGTATGAAGTGAAAGAGTTTGAGTTGAGTCTTGTCAATAAATAAGAGGAGAGGACTAGTGCCTTCAAGGGTAGTGGAGGAAAGGAGGGTGGCTTCTTTTAAGGCTGTAAATTAATGATGATGCAAAAAAGTCTAAGAGGGAAAAATTATAGGAGAATTAGTAACTTAAGTCCTCCTAGACTTTGACCTCAAGAGAAAAAATACTAGGGTGTAGGCAATTCTAGCAATAAAGTATGGGTAATGGAGGTATTTATCCAATCAACAAAGGGGTTTTCATAGCATTGTTTATGGAATCTGAAATTCAACCACCATATTTATGAAAGTATAATTGCATTAGAGGAATGTTAGTCTCATGTTAATAGGTTTCCTATGATGTACACATAGGAACCTAGTGCATAGACAATTTTTCTCTTCTCTTAGATAAGTAGAGCTCATTTCCCTTTCTAAATAATCAATGAGTATTTTCAAAGAAAATAAAAAATAAACATAGTGTTAGAATATGAAATATGTGTGCTCATTTTACCATTGAAAATACCCTTTTCACCCAACCACAGGCCGAAGCCACCCTCTGAGCACCTTTACCTTGAAAGAGAATCATTCTGAAAGCAAACCCTAGGCAAGATAGCCAAACAAAGGGTATCACACCTTTCCCCAAGGATATTGCACCAACAAGAGATGATCATATAGTCCAAACCCTATCTAAGAGATAGTCCAAGCCAAACTGCTCGCTGCAACAACTGCAATGACAACTTGCCTCCAAACCTTCACAGAAACTAGGCAATTGCAGTGTGCACAAGTGTTGCTCTGCAATTCTGAGATTACCTGCTAGAATGAGAACTAGACTCCTTTATTTATACTAATTATGGCTAACTGCCTAGGCCAAATTCTCATTCTGGGTATATGTCTGTTCAGTATATATTATTATTTTTGGATGACTTCTTCTCTTGGAGGCTAATAACCTAATATAAATTATCTTCTTGAGAGGACAAGTCTTCTAGGGTTATTATCCAACTCATTAGGGTTTCTTCTTGCTTCCTAGAGTATTCTATCCTCATTAGGTTTACACATGGAGGTAAATACCTCTTGCAACTAACATAATATCAACACTCCCTCCTAGCTAGGGAGGTATTACATGTAATGGTCTTGAACACAAAAACATACCATTCACCCGGTAGCATCAACATAGTTGTATTAGACTAGATCATGACTAGATCATGAGAAAAATCATCATCATCATTGTCATTAGCAGCATCATATCTTGAAACCATACTTTATCTAAGTAATCATATATGATGCTCACTCCACAAAGTGATACAAGAGCCATTCTTCTAATCTAGAAGAGTAAATGCTTTGAACCATTTTCCATTTGGGAAATCTCTGTCCTTTGATTATCCATATAATTGATAATCATTTCCAATATTGTCGATAGTCTTCAAGGCAATCGAAACAAAATAGAACATAGTTGTGTCTATCCATAGTAGTACAGAACTACAATCTAGTGGTACACTACCACATCAAGTAACACACAAGTACTTGATAAGAAACGTATAGTCACGAACAGTGGAACACATCCACCACAGTAGTATACATCTACTGTCATATAATCTTCATAAAAATCATATGATGTCAACCTTCACAGAAACAATGTTATGATATAAATTGAATCATATGGGCCAATCTTTCACTCACATCTGTGAGATCTGAAAGAATATCTACCCTCAGAGTAGAACAATGAGATATCTGGACTATTCTTCTCAAACAAGGAAGAATAATTGTCCTGTTTTCTGAACCTGGACCATTCCCCACTCTAGTCCATTCTTCCTACACTAATCAAAGTGCACCCTGGAGAGAATGTATAAACCCTAAGAAAAGCCTATCCCTGATTGTTGAGCCTGGACCATTCCCCACCCTAGTCCATTCTTCCTACACTAATCAAAGTGCACCCTGGAGAGAATGTATAAACCCTAAGGAATGACTATCTGGACCATTTCCTCTATTAGCCACAAGAGTAAAAGATTGTCATGTATCAACCTCCAAAATGGACCATTCCTCATGTTAACCACAATGAGAAATCATTTTCTGATGAGGCGGTCTAGTCTTCTTGAGTAACCCTCAAGAAGAGATACTTCCCTGGACCACTCCCCATGTTAATCACAATGGGAAGTCATTGTCTCTGAAACATCATCAATCTGGACCATTTCCCATGTTAACCACAATGGGAAATCATTGTCCGTCAGAAATCTCAATCCACTTTACAAACCAGAAAGCATCTGTCCAAAATGGACTATTTTTCAATATTGAAAATGAATGTCCTCAATAATATTATCAGTGCTCCCTCCCAACCCGTGAATCATCTCTTCATTTTTCAATAAGGAAGTTGTCTCCATGAGATCCATCTTGAGTACGCAAAATCTTTAATCTTAGATAGAATATTTACCAAAATGTCTGCTTATCTGCTCATCTGTGGAGATATGTATTGGAGAACCACTTTCTCCTTTCTGGACTTCATCACGGATAATGTAATTCTTGATTTTAAATGTACTTTAGTCTAGAATATAGATTTTTTGTGAAGGCTTCATGTAGCTCTGAATAATAGAGTATATCATTGTTGGAAAACTAGAACATATCCATGTGAAGCTTCTTTTGTCATCATGAGATCTGATCTACTGAGTAATCATCTTGATGTTATAATAAATCTTCACCATACTTCTACTGTGCATTGGAGGTTCTTTAGCAAGTTATCTTCTTCTATCTGCATACAAGGGTCTCTTTCTGGTATTCCTCAAAGTCTTGAGATTTCTATTCATATGCTCTTTATTAAATTTATCTGGAGAACATTCTTTGCATTCATATGATGTATAAATCCAACTCATGGATGTTGCGGATGATATAATGACTTATGTAGAGATAAGTCTGGTTTACTAGAACAAGTAATGATCATAGTATTCTCCCTCCATCTAGAATAATCCCTAGTTTTGTATCTCGCAATGCTTTCATTCATAAGTCATCCATACACTGTTCTTCATCACAACTTTTAGTTCCTCTACTTGATTGCTTGAGTTTGTATCAGGCTAACAGTCTTGTGGTTATTGATACAATGACTGGTTGTTCTAGCTTCTCTTTCTTTCTTGGAATCTTCATGTGTTTCTTGGGTCCATGGAGTTTCTTATAGATTCCATGCTCTAAATATTCCATCATAGGATCAAGGATGTGGACAGACAACCAGGGATACTTTAAGGCTTCTCTTTGAAGAATACATACTATCTTTCATGGCTGCTATCATGGATATATACTTCATAATCTTCAATGGATTATAGAATTAGCTCCCTCCTAATCCTTGCTTCATGTATGAATGCATATAATCGGCTCCATCCATCTAACAAAGTCTGCTTCCATCTGCATCCTTATTGTCTTCTGCATTATATAATTGGCTCTCTTGTCTAACATAGTTCATGCTTTTGTCTTGTTGTCTTCTACAAAACGTCATAAGTCTTTTTCCAATTTCCTCTCGATTGCTGACTTCTTTCTATCTTTGCTTCTTCCGAGTCTCTTCATGATTGATTTGTCTTATCCTGCAATAGCTTCCACATGATTTGTATTTCATCCTTTTATGTGTATTGTCTAATGATATCCATTCTTATCTTGTTGTTCTTCCATAGGTGTATTTCTTCTTGGAACACATTATCTTTCAAGAGATATATATACAAGATATGTACAGAGACGATGCAAACAAGATATGTACAAGAAATAAGAAGAGTTTTGTTACCTTTAGAAGAATAAGTCTCTTCCATCCTGCTTAGTTTTCCTTGTAGGTTCCTTTTCTACGGTAATTGATGCTTCATGTTTCTCCTTTAGTTTCTTTAGCTCGGGACAATGATTCTTGTAGTGAACATACTTTCAACAGTTGAAGCATTGTATTTATGAAATGTCTTTCTCTTTATTTGGCTTCCTCCTTGAACAAAAATTCCTTTAGTTCTTGAAGTTCTTGAATCTTGTTGTGAAGGCTTGATCATCGTACTTATTTTGAGGTTTTTCTTTTGCATTGATCCTTGATTCTTCTTGAGCACAACAAGTCCAAATTTCTTCAAATATTGGATACTCCTTTCTTGTGTTCATGCTTGCAGCAAATGCATCCCACATCTTGGGAAGACAATTGAGTAATATGTTTCCTTCTCTGAGATGATCTCTTCAATAGCTTGTAGTTGATCTCTTAACTGATAAATTCTCACAAAGTATGATGTTATGTTGTCATCATCATTCATCTTAATGTCGTGAAGCTCATTCTTCAGACTCATTACTTGTCTAATGTTTCTGACTGAGAAGAGGTTTGTTAGGGCTTCGTACATGTTCTTCGATGAGTCAAGATGGGAGATGTAGGGTATCGAGTGGTATTTTATGGATTCCACTATGATACTCATAGAATTAATGTCATCATCTTTGAACTTCTCCATAGCTACAACATTTTGTGGTTCCTTCTCTTTCCCTTCTTCAAAATCTGGTTTCACGATATCCAACACTTTATTCTTGGAAAGGCTGTGGTCAATCCTTGTATTCCATGATCTCTGAAGTTAGAGACTCCATCTAACTTGTTCTCTGAATTCATAGAATAATTCATGGTTGCTTTTATTTGGTCAAACCCTAGATTTGACCACAAAATCAAACTTCACATCTTGGCTTGCTGAGAGTATCAAGAGATACGCTAGGCTAGAGTGCACTAATCTATCCAAAGATTAGGTAAATCCATTCACTTAAGGTGCCTAAACAAGAATATTAGGGTTTTTGTAACTGCTTCTACTAGTAACCTAACGACAGTGTCTTGGAAGCTACTTCTGCTAGTATCCCTAGCGGAAGTTCCTTAGTGAGCTCAATATCCTAGCAGCTATGTTTCCTTCCATCATTTAGACTGAATGAAGGAGGTGTTGGCCCATAACCTGTTAGAATATGAAATATGTGTGCTCGTTTTACCATTGACAATACCCTTGTCACCCAACCATAGGTCGAAGCCACCCTCCGAGCACCTTAACCTTGACAGAGAATCATTCTGGAAGCAAACCCTAGGCTAGATAGCCAAAAAAAGGGTAGCGCACCTTTCCCCAAGTATAGTGCACCAAAAAGAGCTGATCAGATAGTCCAAACCCTAGCCAAGAGATAGTTCAAGCCAAACTGCTAGCTGCAGTAGTTGTAACGACAACTCTCCTCCAAACCTATGCAGAAACTGGGCAATTACAATGTGCACAAGTGTTTCTCTGCAATTCTGAGACTGCCTGCCAGAATGAGAAATGGCCTCCTTTATTTATACTAATTTTGGCTATATGGCTAGGCCAACTTCTCATTCTGGGTATCTGTCTATTTAGTATATATTATTATTTATGGACGACTTCTTCTCTTGGAGGCTAATAACCTAATATAAATTATCTTCTTGAGTCGACAAGTCTTCTAGGGTTATTAGCCAACTTATTAGGGTTTCTTCTTGCTTCCCGGAGTATTCTATTCTCGTCAGGTTTACACGTGGAGGTAAATACCTCCCGTGGCTACCATAATATCAACACGTAGTAGATCCTAAAAGGTGAAGATGCTCAAGACAAAAGGTCAATATGCTCAAGTCATGCCAAAAAATGAAAGGAAATAAAAAAATCTTTCCTTAACCATCAAACATATTAAAAAAATAATCATAATTATGGAGAACACATTGAGTGCCCACAAAATAACTAATGTCATATATTAATCCTAAGACCATATGTTTCTCAAATAAATGTCATGACAAAAAGATGAAAAACATTTTTTTACTCAACAAAGGTCTTTAACTTTAACCCAAACCCTTGACTTAATGGAAATCAGATGAAGCCAATCATTCCATAACAAAAGGTTCAATCAAACATCAAATGAGAACTAGAAGCATTCAAGGGCCTAAATTTTTTTTAACCAAAATAAACACAAAATTCCAAACTTGACAAAATGCTCCAAAATGCAACAAGCAAACAAACCATTATAATTTATCAACATATTAGAGAAAGGCATCAAATAAATTTCATCTACTTGAATGAGCCCATTCTTGCTTAGCGGAACTCATGTTAAATCAAGTATCTACCCTTTAATAATAGGACACTATTTGTATGAAGAGATAGGTCCCATCTTCATCAAATTCTAACTTCATTTCCTGTCACATACAAGAAAGAGACAATGTAATAATTAAATATCAAAAAAATCAATCTTAAAATAACTTGCATCAATAAAATGTGGCTCCAATTTTACAACGAAAAACAAAAAATATAGATTATAGAACCTTTTTTTACCTAAAATGCATCCTCAAATTGGCATATAGTAATCTTTCTATGATAAAGAATTTCTGACCTACTCCAAAAATAGAGGAAAAATGTATCACAAGAATCACGTCATCTGTTTTATTCCATTCACTATTTCTTTCACCACCAATGGAACACATATACCGAAATAAGTGTTCCCTAGGCCCCCATATATATTGGATTAGATCAAATGTTGTAGTATATCAATTTCCCAGTTCTCATCTTGGTGCTCATTTTCTTCATCCTGAACAAGACCTTCTCCCGATGGAATATCATTATGAGTCTCCAAATAATTATGTTCCGTATCAAGTTCATTAGAGAAACTTGTTATATTGTTTTCTCCCCTTCTATCACAATCTGATCACCAAAGAGATAGTGCTCTTTCATATGGAAAATTGGAAATGTCATACTTTGTTACATATAATATTAAACTTATATCCATATGTCTATCAATATTTCTCCTTATCTTTGAATTCAAAAATGACACTGAACTGAAAATTCTCTCATCCTTCACTGATCCCAAAATCATGGTTTGACACAAATCCGCTAATTTGAAATATTCGGATATGTTTTCCTATAAGTATTGGCTAGCACCTAAAATAGTCCATAATCTTGTTACTGCACCATATTCTAGAGGATTCTCCAAAGTGCAAAATTGATTCCACGTTGTTTCAACGAAGTGTGTGGCTTGTTGAAACAATTTTGATTGATCCAAAATACCTTCAACTTGTTCTCCATGTATCTTGAACTTCTTGCAAAAGTGGTACACTAAAGTATTTAATTTTTCCACAAAGTCACGTTTTAAAGTAGGTTGACATTTAAAAATTTTCCAATATTCAAGGTACACCACAGACATGGCCTCCAACAATTCATCTCAAGGGAATCGTTCTCTTATCTACAATGACAATGACTTTTCAATTTCTATCAAGTTGTGTCTCACTGAAATGACAACATTGTCGAATAGGTATCTTGACACAGGGAACTCTTTGGTGGTTCTTCTTGTCTTATCAATATAATGAAAAGGAACCATATACCCAAGCACTTCCATACATAGTATCCCTTTTTCATCAAACTTCAAATAATTTTCAGTATTTTCTATATCAATGATTGTAGTCCAATTTGTAAACCATGGACCTGCGAAAGACTCTGGCAT
>JZKD02S1955283.1:558627-576347 GCA_000966675.3 Picea glauca | reverse complement strand
TCAATAGTTGTAACCTCATCCAAAGACAATGACACAAACCTAGCACTTGCAATCTTCTCTTTCATATCATCCTTTTCTACTTGAGCTAGATATTTTGCCCATTCCCAACCACTCGATAAAGACCAATGAGAAGATGGAAAGTTTGGCATTTGAAGAAAAGATAGATATTTCATGTAATTTGGATAATCTGTCATAGGATGCCCTTTAGATAAGATGTGAAATAAAGTTCTTAATTGAATTGTCTTGGATAACAAATTTATTTCCATTGTCTTTTTGAATAGAGATGTGATGGTTCCTCCACCTGCCTCGAGTTTTTTCTTACTTATTAAATATTCATTATATTCATTAGCATATTTGACATTTCAACATTCCTCAGAATATTTCCATCTGACAATAGATTTATCCTCGCCATCTACAATTTTATTTTCATACACCTTTCCTACATGCTTCTCAATTGTATCTAACTTCATCTAAAATGTCGTTGGCATGCCAAGTTTCCAACTACATATATTGCATATAACGTTTGGTTTCTCTTTCTCATTTTTGGAGGTAATGGATCAATAAATGGAAATTTTGAGACCCAATCTGGTTGGAAGCATCTCCTTATGTCCCATTGGTCCTTTTGTCTTTTTCGTGAATTGGTTGTGTTCTTTTCCAATGAAATATTTTTTACATTTGTACTGCCAATTTCTGGTGAAAATGCATTTATCTCACTTTGATCACAAGAGGAACATATTTCCTTATATATTATTTGGATATTAGATGCATTCTCACAAGATTTGACATCTCTTTCAGTGATAGGTTGCTCAAAAGAGTTCTAAGCATGAAGATAATGTGGATCCTTGGATTGAGGTCTTTGAAAGTATGATGATAGATCATTTTGTATTGATCTTTTCTTCCGACGATCGGTGTTTGACATCTCAATAAATATTCCACAATTGAAATTTCAAATTGATCTAGAAGCCAAAAGTGAAACCTACAAGGAAAATAATATAAAACTAGTAAAATTCCTACCAAGTATAGAATATTCAATTTGAACAAAGCTACTCTAATAGTTTCTCCCAAATTTCTCCTCACATTGTGATATGCTTCAAGAACTAGAAATATTGTAAAGATTAATGGATATAATGAAAAGAGGTTAAAGTCCATACAAAGATACAAATTAAATCAGTCAAAAACAAAAACTTAAAAGACAAGGAGAGGATGTTGTACAGAGATACTTTTAGCTATTTGATATGTGAAAAGTTTGAACAGTTTCAATGTCCCATGAATATATATAATCTTAATAAGGGTCATGAATTACTATGTTTACAAAAGTGAGGTATCCATGTGACCAAAACATATAACCACTTCCTGAAACTTCTAGTCTCCCAAATGGTGCTTTAGGGAGTTAAATATTCCCTCTTGTGACCACAAGTGCCCCCCATCTTCGACAAGTACACTCTTTAATCAACGAAAATAGGTCAACCTTTTTCCCCTATTTATCACCCACCTAGCATGTTGCATGTTGATATTGACATGTTATTATGTGACATGTTTATCATAATTTTTATATCCCCTCATGAACCTATAAATTAAAATGGCATTTATTCTTGACCTCCTAGCAATTTGCTCTCCAACACCTACAATTTTGGGTGTCCACACACATATTTACAAAAAGGAGGTTACCAATTGACATTGATTAATGACTCAACAATTTACAACTCCTAACGGATAATTAAGTATGGTTTTCTCCTCTTCCCTTTTTAGATGACTAATTTCTATGTGATCTAGCTCTTGTATATGTTCTCTAGATTACTATGTTTCTTATTTTCTTTGCACATGTTGTTGGATTAATGTTGGGTGTCCATCTCCATCATCCTCCTCTCTCAAGGAGGTGTTGCCACAAGTGTATCCTAGATTCTTTAGTTATGATTTGGGCCTAGTCTTTTCATCTTTAGCTGGAGTGAGTGCATCTCATGGTGGTTGTTAATATCTCCCTTCTTGTTTCTATCAATCCTCCCTTCCAAATTTTCACCTCAAAGGAATACTTCAACTACAACTTATGGGGTAGGAGGTACATCCTTTTTCTAAGGGCATGGGATATCTCACTCTCTTAGTTTAGATATTATTGCTTTGGTTCGTTTGTTTCATTTGTGTGTGTGTGTGGAGACTAGGAAACCCTTTATTGTATTTTGTGAGAAAATAGAGAAATTGAGGTACAAAAGGAGACCTTGGTCAGGTTTGAAATGATAGACACCATAGCGCAAGAAGAAGGAATCGCAGTGTCTAGGATACAATGTAGAGCATTTTTTGGAAAAGGTAAACACCACTTTTCCTTATGTACTCTCTAGCAGATACATGGCCAATCATTTTCATGTTGATGACACTTGAACGTGATCCTGACTTAAAATTGATGTTGTAAATAATATAAAATGTAGGGAGTACTTTTACTATTACACAGAAAGTTATGGTATTTTTTCTATTGCCAGGAAGATGTAACTTGAAAGTCTTTGTGATTTGTTTACTTGGCATAAATCTTGTAATTTCACTCTATTAAATTTGGGTCTATTTGAATCAATTACTCTGGCATTTTATCCATTTTCTTATATGTAAATGAATGAACGCTTCTTGTAAATTTGGAGCCATTGCTTCTTGGATATTAGAACTCTTCCTTGAGATTCAAAGGCTTGTGTTGAATAATCCAAGTGCAAGAGAATCCTATCCTCCTAATTAATACTATGTTCTTTGCTTTCCTCTTTTCAAACAACTACTAAATTCTATCAAGCACTTGGCACATATGGATTTTCTCAAATAGGAAGAGAAAATGGGTAAGGCAAGTTGACACCATTTGCTACTATGGTCCAATCTTATGTATTGAAACTATTTGAAAAATTGATTGATCATTGGACAAACAACTATTTGTAGTCTATTTTTATACTTGGTGTGGTGCTTGCTTGAGCTCCTCATAGGCCCTTTACAGTTTTCTTTTGAGATGAGCACCAATCACAAGTTCATGTTGCATGCTGGAGATTGATAGATTGCACTTACTACCAAATGTCAGAAGGTCTAATTACAAATTCATCCTTGATGGATCATGGGCCCTTTTTTATTAGAGTCATCGGGGCTATAGACATGTTATTCTCTAAAGACCTAGCTTGAGAAAAATGAGGAAATATCAAATAGAAGGACTGAGACCAAAAACATGGAATAATTAAGCTTACCATAATAATGGAGAATATAACTAATCAATAAAATGAAATAAAGTATGGAGAATGTGTCAAATAAAGGTTATACTATAAATTCTTGGATGTTAATAATCTTGTTAGTACACATAAATCACCCTGTATGGACTCTGCCATATCCTAAGACAGACACCTGGCATATTTCCATCTCCATTGTTTATAGTGACAAGTCAACTTCCAAAAGGAGACCTATGGTGTCTATCATCTATGATGCCTTAATCCAAGGATGGCCTTGTCATAAGTGATATGCCATTGTTATCATAAATATAGATTGGCCTTCTAATAAATGCATTCACAATATGTTGGGTTGTAGTGTAGTGGTTGAGATAGAACATTATTTTGTCTTGGAGTGATCTATACTATGTATTTTATGTAGGGTAAAAACATTTGTATCCCAACTCCATAATTGTTATTGAAAACTTATGAACATCAATGTTTTCATATCTATACTTTATGTTTTATAACTAATGGCAGTGTGCACCTATGTACAAATTTGGACCGACAAATTGAGTATCACCTCCTGCATATCTTGAATGCATTGAACAAGATTTGATGAGTCTATAGAATTCTCAGCAAGCCTACTCGGCTTGTATCTCTAAAATGAGCCAAATCTACTAGTTTTGGTCAAGCTCAGTGAAATACAGTCAAATTTGCCAAAACACAATGATTTGACAAAGATTCAAAGAGTATGACCAAGACTCAAAGTTTGACCAAATCAATCTGAATCATTCTAAATCAATCTGAATCATCCAAAAGAGTGTGAAGATGAGTTAGGGATGTTATTATCTTGATATTTTAGGCTGTTCAGTCTCATGGACATCATTAAAATCAATCAATCAAATGTAAATCTAACAATAAATTACTCAGAAATTACAAATCTGTGTAATTTGTCAAATTTTGGTAAAAGATGGAGAGTTTTAGTGCACACTAAATCTGGTAAAGATGGAAAGTTTTAGTTAACACTTAGACAACGACTATTAATAACTGAGTTTTTTCCTTGATAAAATCTAGCCAAAATTTATTCTTTTTATGAAATTTCACATGTGAAAGTAGAGATACATAATCCATATGCAATGGGTTTTTCGAAGCAGATGCAACTTTTTCTTGGGACCATCCACATTCCACCTTTATTTCTTGTACCATCCTCAAACTTGTCCCAAAATCCTTTACTCAGTGGGAAATCTAGTAGTTTCAAGATTGAATAATATGATTACTAAGCAGTGAAGTAATAATTTGTTAATTTACAATGTTTTGAAGATATTGAAAATGACTTCTAGCGTATTTCTTTTCAAATTCAAAATTATGTTTTTTATATTTTTACTTTCCCTCATGCCAAATAACCAACTTTTCAACCATCTACCCTTTTTACTCATCGAAATCATTTATAGTGGAATTTAAAGATGAAGGACCAAGTAAATAGTAAATACCCATAAGGACATTTGGAAAGTTGAAACCTTGGTAATTATTCACCGCCAAAGCCTCGCATGACACCTTCCGAGTTTCTTTTTCTCTGAACAGGTGGCTCCACCAGGCTAATAATTGTAACAAATTCTAGTTTCTTCTGCTCTAAACAGGAGGCTCCACCAGTGACTCCACCACTATCATCTCTTTCCCTTTTTTTCGTTCCGTTGAGGGGAAATAAGCACGAAAATTCAAAATATCTATATCGAGCCTTGGGGAATTAGATATTTTAGGGATGGTCACTAGATAGTAGACTCTATAGTTCTCATGAACGAACCATACAAGTAACAAAGATCTGATTTTAACCCAATGCATATATGGGCACTAGACAGATCCCATACAATTTATACCAGGTGGGAGGGCCAAAATGCTCTTAGAAATCCCCTTGTTCTTTGGAAATCGGGAAAATGGAATATTGTAGCTACCTAGTTCCCATACCACAAAATCTAGGCAAATTAAACCATAAACCCCAATTTTACCAAATTGCAGGGCGAAGAAGCTATCATAAATTTGCATACTTCTAGAAATTTGACTAATGGAAGCTTGTCCCTCCAAATTTCAGGGGCAAAATATATTTTTTTTCCTCTATATCTCATAAAAACAAGGGCTAACCCTGTACATAATTTTTTCCCTAAAATAAATTATGGGCTAATGATATAAGTTTTAAAAATTCACTTTAATACAAAAAATTCACCCAATAAAAAATTGGAAGCCCCTAAATTTCTCCCATGAGCGAAATTTCACCCATAAAATCATTTATGGATGGAATATGATTGATGATAACACACCATTGGTATTACTTGATTGGCACAACAATTGGTATTTGTTTGAGATACATGGTTATGACACTTTGTTCATGATGGAGACATATCATGAGTGATATGATACTTGTTTGGCATATTGGTAGATACACATGGTTGGCATATTGGTATATGAACATGTTGGCATATGGTTGATATGACACATAGAATGGTATTGATGTACATGGTTTATGTACATGGGCATTGTGCAGGATGGGTAAAAAATTGGTACATGATCTACTTGGATGATGTTCTACTCATGATTCTCTATTTTATTGTTCACATATATTTTGTTTCATGATGGTTGGTATGGCATGATTTTGATGCATGAACAGGTCATAGGATCATCATATGGTAGCATATTGTTCATCTTGCAGAGAATATAGGGGGAGTCATTCTTATTCCCATGGTTATATGAGGAGAAAAGAGCCCTATACTTGAAGAAAGAGCACAGAGGCATAGTTCCAGGGGGAGAAATGGTCACAGGGGGAGTATGAGAGATGTATCTTGAACATTACATCATAGTGATATCCCTTGCTCAAAAGGGGAGAGATGATTTAGAGGAATATCAAAGGCATTCAGACAGGGGGAGCAACCCGATGGAGATTTTTAGTAGGGGGAGAAAACCCAAAGGGAGAATGACCCTTTTCCATTGATATCAAATGGGGAGAGATAATAACATTGATGTGATTGATGTTTATTGATGGGGAGAGATAGTCACATTGATATGTTTGATAAATATTGATGTAGAACATGCCTTGTCTACATGTTGACATCAATGATTTTTTTTTACATCAATGTTGGTATTGCCATCAATTGCAAAGGGGGAGATTGTTGGATCAGGTTGTCATTGATGAAAAAGGTTTGATTAATTGATTGATGTCAAGTGATTGATTTATGTCATTTATTGATGCCAAATGATTGAATGATTGATGATTGATGTTATATGTATTTTCCTTGATGAGTATGGATAGATGTCAAGTGGAATAATAGTCACATGATGTCATACATAGATAAATATGGATATGATGCATGGTTGGATCATTTTGTATTATCATGGTTGATAAGGTGTACAAATGGATGAACTCCAAAGTGGTTCCCTTATGGTGAAATACCTCATGGGAAGATTCTTTATGGTTGAGTTATCCTAGAAGAATGGTTGGGGAACCCATGCTTGATTGGAGAATAATGAATTGAAGACAAAGGAATTTGTTAGTGAAACTATCCTAGATGGATAGTGCTTGTCATGCCATTTTCGATGGTATGTGTAATGTCACATAACTCCTCATGGTTTGAGAGTTATGGCCTTATAAAGTTGGAGGAACCTCATATGTTGGCTTGAAGCCCCAAAAGATCAAACAAGTCAAAGAGCTTGCAAAGAAGAAATTATTATTTAAATGATAAAGTAAAATTACAAAGTCAAGAAGGATTATTTAAATAATAAGGTGAAGTGAAAAAATCAAAGAAGATTATTTAAATGCTAAAGTGAGGTGACAAAGTCAGGGAGAATTATTTAATTGATAAAGTAATGGAGATCTTTCTAATTATGGAAAGTGGTTAACCCTAAAATGAGGAAAATAGGTTAAGTGACCTAGAAATGGGTTAAGTGACATAGAAGTGGGTTAAGTGACCTAAAAGATGAAGAGTATAAATAAGAGGCAAGGGTCTCTTGTGAAATCTACCTTTGTGTGTATCTTTTGTGAGTATCTCTTGAGCATCATTGAATATCTATTCTGAGAGAGAGAGAGGGTATGGAGGATGTCATGAACGTATCACATTTTCGAAATGTATGATATCATGATGACAAAAGTCTTGGAGGTTCAGAAACCCTAGTTTCTGAGGTTTATGCGGGCTACAGTGAGCCAGGGAGAGTACATACGCGGGTTGTATGAAGACATGGTGTGTACAGTGGATGAAGTCATGGATATTGGTGGTTGAGATGAGGACAGGCTCTTAGATACTAAAGAAGGTTCTAGATCTACATTCTATGGGCTCAGATATACCATAGAAATTTTGGTATGGTTATATTATTGTCTTGATGGATACTATTTATTGTTGTGTGGTGAATGCTTAAGGCATTCTTGGTATGGCTATTATGATGTGATTTGTGTTGGTTGATGGAGTAAGCAACACTCTTATGATTCACTGTTGATATGATTTCTATAGTATACTAGTTTCTTACACATGATTGAGTAGCATTCATATTGTATGGTTGAGAAGAATGAATAAGTTATTGGAGATATTGGATGTGTTGTGACTGGATGTGGGTCAGTTTGGATAGTGAAAGACAAAAAAGAATATAATTGCAGGTTGTAGAGAATCTGAGTTGATTTTGAAGAGAAAAACCTAAGTAACTCAGAAGGTATATGTAGGGTGTAATACAGACTGACCACATACATACGCAGGTTTTAGTGAGCCAGGACATGTACACACATGGGCTGCACTACTGACAGGTCGCGTACTTGTGACATATTGATATATGTGGAGGATTGTTTCCTCATCTCAGTTGGTGCTGAGGATGTAAGATGATTCTTTCATATAGATCTAATGAACTTGTAGATTTGTACTTGATTCAGTTGTTGTTGATAAACCCCAAGGATTGAAGTTTGTAATAAAAATAAAATTGTACATACATCTTGTGTTCTTTGTGTTCCTTGTGGTGATGATTTGTTGATGATACATTGCTGATATATGTTGTTGATATATGTTCACATATAATTAGTTATAAATGACACCAATAAGTAATGAGTAAATAGTGATTGCTAACTAATGAGTTTTGTGTAAGAGGGAAATTTTGGAAAAAGAGATCCACACTCATTCACCCCCCCTCTAAGTGTGTTCAGTGTGTTCAACACCCAACTCATTGATAGACGTCACAGGTCTAATAGAAATCCTTAGCATCCTTATGAAGGGTGGTCCACCAAATTACCACAAATAAAATATTATGATTCGTCTATTTCCCTGCATAGTTGCCTCCCACAATTCCTTCATGTGCCTATGATAGTATCATAGGCCTCTCATTCTCCAATACAGATCACTGAAAAATACCATTCACACCTAACTTATACAAATTCGATGCTATAAGTTGATGATACGCTACCTTTACTACTAATTATTTCTTCTGCGCAATTGTAAAGTCGAGTGAGGATACTCTTGTGCTCAAGAACTGGACAATATCTACAAAGTAATCATTGACCATCTATACTGTGAACAAGTGTGCATCTGATAGATTTTTATCCACATTTGTTGCATCTTCCCTTGTTAATATGCACAACAAATGATCATTTCCTATATTTAATTTTCCTGGTTTCACAATCACTTCCAAATCATACTCCTAAAATAGTAATATCCATCTGCATATCTTCCCCCCCAACAATGGATTATTAACTAAGTATTTCAGCACAGAATTATCCGTGTACATATTGAAGTGTGATCCCAATATATAATGCCTAAAATTTTATAGTGCATACATGCTATGACCCAAGGGGATCATATATGAGGATAAATGTATATGATATGACCCCAAGGGGGGTCATATATGGGCCTAAATATACATGTAATGTGTAAAAATTCATATGTAATAGGGTCATAATAGTAGTAAAGGGGCATCATGTGCAAGTGTGAACAACTATATATAAGAGATCATGTATTCATTATTATGAGATGTGAATTGTGAATTATAAATGGTATTTGGTTATTTGGAGGGGGTTCCCCTATTCTTTAAGGAGTTATTGTGTAACTTATCTATCTTGGAGTTGTTCTCCACACTCACATTCTATTCATGGTGTGTACTTCTGTTATTTTATGATATTTGTAAGCATTTGGATTATTACAATATACCATTTCCAGTACTTCACGTTCTGTAGTAGTGTAATTTTATTTAGTAGTCAACAAATTTATGCTACCAAATGTAATGGGATGATCCAAACCTCCTTCCCCTGGCTGAGCTATAATTGTGCCTAATTCTATAGATGATACATCTATGTGGACATGCAATTCCATCCTCCAATATGGAAATACTAAAATTGGCGCAATAACTAATTTCTACTTTAAGGTATCCAAAGTTTGTTGGCATTCCTCGTTCCATTGAAACTTGACCTCCTTCTTCAACAATTTTTCTAGTGGGGTTGTGATATGTGCGTATCCCCTAATAAAATTTCTGTATTACCCTGTGTGACGCAATATTGCTCACATTTTTTTCACTGAAGTAGGTGGTGGAAAACAAAAATAACAACAATCTTTGCAGGATCAACAAAAAGTCCTTGTTTACATACTACATGACCCAATATGATACAAAACAGTGTGCAGAAAATACATTTCTTCAAGTTCAAGTAAATATGGAACTGTCTACATGTGTGCAAAATCAAGCAAAGAGTTTTAAAATAGTATTTTAACAAACTAAACATTGTCCAATCATCCAAATATACTTCTAGGAATTTATGAATAAATTCTTTAAAAGCTGCAACAACAACTTAGGAAAATATTGTTGGCGCATTTTTCGACAGGAATGATCATATACTGATAACATCCCCATTATGTCGCAAATGTTTTCTTATGCCTATCCTCCTACACAATCTTAATATATTGATACCCATATAATCGATCAGTAAATTAGTAAGCTTCTTGTCCTCCTACATTCTCCAAACCCTCATTTGTTAAAAGAGCAGTTAATAGGTCATGTAAGAAAGAATCATTCAACTTCCATAGATCCATGCAAATTCTAATTTCACAAGTTAAATAATCCTAGCTTCCATCATCCTATCTATTTATGTTTTCACTTTTTTCTTATATACAGGGTTCGATCGATATAGTCTCTACTTCACTATCTTGGAAACCAGATTCAAAGGGACCCTCATCTCCCCTAGCTCCCCAACAATCCCTTTCATTTCTAAAAATGTAGTTGGAAAAATCTCTTGGTATATGCATAGTAAATCAATAATATTCTCGACAGTTTCTTCATTCCAGTAATCTCCAATGTTTGCGAACTTGGGATTATCCTTCGTACCAATATTCACCTTGCTCATTTTTAATGGCTTCACATACTTGGAATATTCAATCTCAGGACCCTCTACTACGTGCTCTCCTTCAGTTTTTGGTATTTATAAATTTCTCAGGTCTTCATCCTCCTGGTCTTATCCAACAACATTATAACATTTCAAAACTTCTTGAACAATCATAGAATATCTGGGAGAACTACATAAGGGTGTTGGTATCATCAATTATTCTTATGTAAATATATTTTTCTTTATAATCTGTAAGGTTTTGTCTACTGAAGGGGCATCATCTTCAAACTTGAAAGTTACTTTGAAGTTATGAGTCAAATATTCCCAATCTGTTGTTCCTTTGTGTACTTCCATTTCTAAATACTAGTTCTTCGGGATTGTGTCCAAAGTTTGCACAAACAAGTGTATCCATTCATACTTAGGTACAAATATCCATGTCGTAGTTCACAATGTCAGATGATCTGTAGGACAACTCAAAACAATATACTTATGTGTAGTATATTCAATTTTTGTTATGAACCTAACCTGTAGTAGCCTTCTACATTGTTTCCAATTCTATATTCTATCCTTATGCACATGCCACTACCTTTTAGAAGTGGCTTTGAGTGTGACATCTAAAGATAATAATATATGTTGTTTTGATACTTGTAATTCAAATTATTTGAGAAAAATGTCTACATCTATTAGTCCATCATACTTCAGGGGATCACATACCTTAGCTCTAATCCAACGTAATGTGTGAGTAATATGAGCAAATTTCCTTGTAGATACTTCATGTAATATTTATTTACAATGTTCCAGGGCGTCTTTTGAATCCAACACACAAGAAATGATACTTCACCAACTGAATACACCCTTAACAATAGGATTAAAGTAGTCATCCATATGTGTGGTCACATTGTACAGGTTATAGAATTATTTTCCCCTTGTTGGTTCCATATATCATCTTCGTTCTATGGGATCCAATGGAGCAATAACTCTCAAGAATCCTACTTCAAAGATAATTTGTCTCTTTTTTATATCAATAATGGTATTTTTATCAAAATCCCAATTGATTCCAAGTAACATTGGATAAAGTTTACTACCATCCATTATCTTGATTACTTCAAAATATGTTGTGCTACACACTCCATTGATGTTAACATTCACCCCTTTCAATCTTCCAATCAGAACAATCTTGTTCTGATTTGCTAGCTGCAACTGAATTTGTGACCAGATAAAATTTGGTTTTCCCATCATTTCACATGTCTTCTTTGGAATGATGTTCACATCAGATCCGAGGTCCAAGATGATATTATCCATATCATAGTCTCCTACATGCGCATTAAGTCAAAATTCCCTATTCATCATTTTCTTGTGTTGTACTAGGTTAACTAATCATTGTGAACCATGTGCTTCTTTATCTTACGCGCTTTTCTCAATCATCCTGGGAAACACATTCAATGTAGTTTCATCGTTCATTACTTCTAAGAAAATATTTAAGAAAATTTCCAGAGTACTTACTTTCTCAACTAGCCTTTCTCTAATTGAGTGGTCATAGGCTGGAGGAATGTCATACACAAATGGCATGCCATACATATGTTGTGAGGTTGATTCTCCCCATTATGTTTCTAGCAGTTCCTTCCTTCCTTTCTTACATGTGTCTCTTTATTTGCAAGGATCAAATGTTAAAGGAGGTTTTGTTTCGTTCATGAACCACTGGTCAGTCTGAATTCCTTTTTCTATTTCATCGACTCCTGTTATCACTCCTCCATGCATAATTGTTTCTACTCTTGGTCGATCATCATGCTTTTCTTATTCTATCATGTTTACATTCGATTTTCTCTTTTCTTTCCACTTTGTAATCAATTACGAATAGTATTCCATCTCATGATCCAACTGTCTACAGTATGTGCACATTGTACAAGGGTTAAGATGATCTTGCATCAAATGCCTAGGATAATTACAATTATAACATATAATTAGTCCACTTCTTTTGTCAAATCCTCCTCTCCCCTGACCTAAAAATCCTCCTCTTCCTCCTTGATTATAGGCTCTCCGAGTATTGTATTTTGGTACTCTTCTTTTCAATCCTTCTTCCCATTAAACTCTATATTCATCCATGATGTGTTTTCTCATTATATCGAGTGTAAAAAAATCATTGTCATCATGTCCCATTGGCTTACAAAAATTACAAAATAAGTTCCTGATAGTGCTCTGATATTTTTGCATCAAAGGATAAGTAGTTGGGTGATGAACCATAATTCTTCATATCTCACATCATACCCATCCTCTTGAGGCCAATGTATTTGGGGCTCTTGCAGCCAAATATTGTTTAAAGGATGGACACTTGTTCTTATGATAACCTTATTTTTTACATGTAACACACTAGACTTCTTCACACTTTTCCTTCCCTTTAGAAAGATCCTGCAATTGAATTGTCAATGCATATAACTATGACTAGACCTCAACCATCCCTGAACCATTTTATCCTATAGGGTATGCTTCGAACTTCATAGCGATATATATCACTTATGACTGCGACATAATATTTTCTTGTGTCAATGGGCATCATATATGTGGTAACACTCCTGCAATGAACCATTGTTGAAAATACTAAGACAACTGAGACGAGGGGGGGTGAATCAGTTGTTACTGTTCTTAAACAATTTATGACTATTCAAACAATTTTTAATCTCTTCCAAGTGACCATCAGTATTATACAACATATGAACAACATGAATAATGAACATCAGTCACACATAAGATATACACAGAGACAAATTTTCATGAGGAAACCCATAAAGGGAGAAAAACTCTTCTTCTTTGAATGATAGGAAGTATTTTAAGTTTTGTACATCATCTATGTTTGAGAACCAACTCAAAGTGAGGATACTACCTCTGTTTTACAAGCTCCAACTTGTTTAGAGCACCAACTCTCTGGTTTCTCTAGCACCCACTAGAAGGAAGCATCAACTCCCTAAATGTTCTAGCACCAACTTGCAGACTTAAAACTTTGTGTTTTCCCGAGCACCACCCTGCCACCCTATTTTGTAGCCACAACTAGATGGAAGATACAACTTCCTATATTCAAGCACCAACTTGAATATCAGAGATCCACAGTCCTCCCTAGCACCACCCTACCTCCTTGATTATAAATAAATGATTGAATAACCAACAATACAAGTGTTTCAATTCTTACCACTTCTTTTCTATTCTACAATTCTTCTATGCTTTTCTCTATTCTTCAATTCTTCTATGCTTCTACCTATTCTGCAGTTCTTCTTTGCTTCAAACTATTCTGCAATTCTGCTTTGCTTCACACTATTCCGCAATTATGCTCTTGCTTATATCTGTTCAGCATCTCTGATTTTTATCTCACACTATGCATATTGTAATTTTACCCTTCTTATAGTTCAACTCATTTTTCCAATTCAAACAACCAACCTACCACAGTCATTGCGTTTCCATTTTATCATATACCACCTATTCAGTTACACCTTGAATCTCCAAGAAAATGCATCAACAACTGAATCGCCAAACTTCCAAGAACTATGATCCAGTTCTATTAACTGAATCATAATTGATCAATTAACTATGGAGTGCAACAACATCCCTTCAATCATATTCCCAATTAATCAACATCGTTGGATTAATTCTGTAGGGTCTTGCATTTATCTCATATTCCCATTGGTTGTGACCGAGCGCTAAATAGAATTGAATTTAATGATTTTTCATTTTGGCATTCCTCTGATGAAGGGTCTCGACACTCCAAGTCGTAGTCCAGGAAGTGAAGAGTAGAGTACAGTTCTTCAGGTTCAAGGTTTCCATCAATGCCAAAGGGGGAGATTGTTGGCATACTTACAGACAGAAGGCAACATGTGCATGTTTTTCATTGATGGTAAAGATCAACACAATCATCAGTGCAACGATAATGGCAAGATCAACAGTGAAGAGAAACAATGATCATTGGATTCCATTCAAAATTCACGATGACCGTCAGATCTGAATTCAGATAGGAGGAGTGTGAAATAGAAGAGAACATATCTCAGGCGTGAGATCTGAGCCCGAAGACCGGACATCGTTGGATCCAAAAGAAGAAGCACAATATTTACGT
Organism: Picea glauca; assembly: GCA_000966675.3. Taxonomy (NCBI): domain Eukaryota; kingdom Viridiplantae; phylum Streptophyta; class Pinopsida; order Pinales; family Pinaceae; genus Picea; species Picea glauca. The sequence goes on along the minus strand of JZKD02S1955283.1, from coordinate 561,763 downwards.
GCAAGATAAACGAGCTTACAAAGTCCCGGAAGAAGGAGGACTGTCCATATTCAAGAAGGACACGTGGCGAGCGACTAGAATTTTTTTGACTTGCACATTGGAGGAGTCAATGGAGCATGGTGTGAGATCAACACGATATGTAAAACTCTGAAATGGATCTTAGAATTGCTAGCTTCTTCCTCTCACGTGACCACCGGTGGTGACCAGGCACTTATCCACAAAGCACTTCGTGATTCACAACTTCAGGACTCCTATGATGAAGGGTCTCGACTCTCCATGTCAATATCATCGAAATAGAGCTTGGTTGCACTAGCTCCTCCCTCCAACTCTCGATGATGTGACCATGTGCTATGACCACTCACCAATCAAATGAGCACTTTGTGATTTCTCACTTTTGTCGTGAGTCTCATTGAATCCTCCAACTCTTGATATCTAAAACTCTGAAATGGAGCTAGATCAACTATCCATGCTCTCCCTTTGATTGACAACTCATATTAAATCATGGTTTCACATTTCACGATTTCAAAGGATAGAGAACCTCCTTCCTTTGAATTTCCAGTCAGCGAAATGCCAACCTCTAGCCACATGTACTTTTCATCCAACGGTCCATGATATACCTCAATCCAATGGTCCAAATCAATCCTCGATATGATGGCCCAGATCATTTCAAGATTTCATATATCGTGTTGATCTCACACCACGCTCCGTTGACTCCTCCAATGTGCACGTTAATGAAATTCTAGTCGCTTTCCACGTTTCCTTCTTGAATATGGACGATCCTCCTACTTTCGGGACTTTGTAATCCCACTTCATCTTGCACGTAAATATCATGCTCCTTCTTTTGGATCCAACGACAGTCGGTCTTCAGGCTCAAATCTTATGCCTGAGATCTATTCTCTTCTAGTGTGCACTCCTCCTATCTGAATTCATATCTGACGGTCATCGAGAATATTGAATGGCATCCAACGATCATTGTTTCTCTTCATTGTTGATCTTGCCATTTCCATGCCATTATCGTTGCATTGTTGATCATGTTGATATTTTACATGACTGACAAACACATAGACGTTTCCTTATGCTTGTAAGTATGACAGCAACCATTCCCTATTATTCTCATTTGTAATCTAGAAGGTCATTTGATCCATCAATATCTTGATTATTTGGTCAAAATCCCATACTGTTTCATTTTGTAGCTACTTGATCTCTTTTAGTTCCATAATACATTGTGACTCAAACTTTGGTTTTTGGAATTATTTTAACATAGATTTCCTAATGTTTGCCAATGTTTTGGCTTGTCCCATAGGTATAGTGGACTGATAATTCATATATCAAAGTAATGTGCCGTCTTTGAATGTTTTTAGTAACTACACAATTTTCGCATCATCATCCTAGATGGTCTTCATGGTCCATATTGCTTCATAGAGAAACAAGTGTTGTTCCATATCTATTGTTCCTACTCCATGGAAGACATGCATTCTCAAAGTGGGGTCTACCCCGACCATTATGTACTATGAAATATTCTTCCTTGGTGTCACTAACTGATTTGGGGTTGTCGCACTAATTCCACCACTCTGACTACCTTTACCTCTATCCTTTCTTCCTTCACAAACTATAAAGTTCCCCCAAAAAAAATTATACCTCGGAGATGCACACGGGGTGGTGGGTTGGACACATAGTTTGGCCTGAGTGGGGATAATGGGATGTAATGGATCTCCTACTGATGGGATGATCTGAGGATCCTTTTCCTTTTCCTTCATTTATGTGTGTGGTATTCCTTCGATCTAGAGTACTACACTAGTATCTATTTCCTCAACCTGATTGTGATGCTCCTCTATTATCCATAGTCCTTTTCCTACTGTATCGAAATATTTTTCCATTGCGCAACACTCCAACCTCTTATTTTGTCACACCTTCTTTTTCTCTCAACATTCTTAGTCCATCCATTCCTTATCTATTCTTTCCTATATCCCTCTTCTGCATACTCTCATACCATCCCCTCGTCAACCCCCAGTCCCCTAAATATTCCTAGCTACTAGGGTGATCCTATTCCCATTTCATAACCCCCTTATCACAAAACAACATATTGATGCACATAGATAATGATTTCAAATATCTTCAACACATACCTTTAAATAAATATCTTTTTGCAACACTATATTACTGGGTACAATCTATAGAAAACTTAGTAATATGACCCCCCAATACATTATCGAACCATAAATCAACTTCACATGAGATCCAATTACTTATGGTATTACCATGGTGGATCAACTCATTGGTCCAACTCCTCAGAAAAATAGTGCAGAATGTTATGTTCTTTTCAAATAACATATGTAACTAATCAACCAAAACTATTAGGAAATCAACAAATAAAATCGCATGTAATTCTATAAATACATACCTCTGTAGCCACTACTCCGAGATGATCCGCGGGTTCTTATTTTGATCTATGGAAAACTCATACTCCTTTGCCTCTAACCACTTTCTAATCTCTTCCTTATTGAACCTCCACAATCCGCTCAGTTGTAGATCCTGGTCCTGGAAATGGAACCATTTGTTGAAATGCAGTGGGAAGAGCCAAGGTTCAACATGAATTCACCAACAAAACCCTCAAATACCATCCCTTTTGGCATCACCCAAAAGAAGGTGAAGTCTCACCTGAGGTAGCTATCGGAAGTATAAGAACCGGGTTTCTACAATGATAAACGGATGGGAGGAAATATGTTAAGGTCCTAACCCGCACGTAGGTAGATCAATGTATTCAGATGTAATAAAGGTCAATATTAATAAGACCTTTCAATAAAATAGAATAAGGAGGATGTAAGAAGATACCACTTGCAAGATACCAGATATATAAAATATGCAGAACAGAAATGAAATTCTAGAAATGAAAGAATAACAGTAAAATATCTAGCATAATCTTCACAATACACAGAAACGATATACGAAATAGCAATAGAAATAGCACTTTGAATCAGATAGCACTGTTCACAGGCCTCTTCGAGGGGGCAACCTCCAGTCGAGCAGTGCTATATTACAATAATATCCAAGCTAGGGTTCTCATACCCTCGACTCCTATTTATACTAAAAAGAAGCATCTAGAGGAAGATCCTTCTAGAAGCGGAAGCTTCTATTA
>JZKD02S1955283.1:528382-550363 GCA_000966675.3 Picea glauca | reverse complement strand
TCCAAGAGATCTTCGTTGGATGGAAGATAATCACTCTAGAACGAACACATGTCAAGGGTCACGACAAGGGTAAGGAGATCAGGCTCCAATATCCCTACCAAATAAATCACCATGTAAACTACCAGATCCAAATCAGCGGAAGTCAAGAGCATGGGAGATGATAGAAAAACAACATCAGGGGGGGAGATAGACTGTATATATACTCGAAGTTCTTCACGAGGAGGAAGAAAAGAGGATTGATGATGGTTATCATCCCGAGGTAGCTCGTCAATGCTCAACATTTCCATGATAGATTCATCCGAGGGAAAAATTGGGGAAATGTAATCGATCGCAGACGGCAAGAAACTCAACCGTGATTGCATCGAGGAACCATCAGGTGCCAATAGATGGTGGTCATCCGATGAGGGAGAAGTGGATTGGATAGAAACATATGATGTTTCGGCTGGACTAAGTGGCACGGTGTCACCTAGTGGATCGAATTCCAAGAGATGAGGTACAATCCAAGGGTCAAATGATTCCAAAGATTGATAAACCATGCTCGAAATCATATCGACGGTGGCAATATGATGTGTAGTCGGTGGAAGTGGTGTAGGGAAGGTATGAATGAGGCTAGAATATTTCAGTAAGCCAACACCAACGCTTTCATACATGATATTGTGGTCTCTGAAGAAAGGAATATTGTTGGTAGTGGGAGCGCAAGCATCGGTCGTGCAAAAATCCAACTGATCAACAGTGACAATTTTTCCCTGGTGAGGAAATTGTACACATCGAAAGATCGATGAGACAACGACAGTCATAGCATAAAACCAATGTCTTCCAAGTAAGAAGTTGTAATCAAGGGGAGCATCGACCGCCTCGACATCAACAGTAAAATTTTTTCCACCCAATTGGATGGGCAGGGACTGTAAAAGCCCATGAGGATGAAAACCTCGCCCATCAAAGCTGTGTAACATCGTTGGGGATTTGTTAAGTGTGGTTGATTTTAAACCTTTTCAACATGCTAAAGACATGACACAAGTTGAGGCTCCCTCATCTAGAATAGTTCGGTGGATTTGTTGATTGTGAACAACAACATCAACTTGAAAAGCATGTTGGTGGGGAAGTCGAGAAGCATAATTTTATAGGTTAAGAATGATATGGTTGGATGACTCGGGATCAACAATGCCAGTAGCAGCCAAGAGCGTTCTACGTTGACTGGGGCAATTCTGTAGAACTTCTAATGCAAAGATAGCACACAATATTTGAGCCAAATATTCAACAATGTTGTAGTTCTGGGTGGCACGTGAGCTAGGATTAAAGGTACCTTTGTGGATAGTGCTCTTAGGAGGGCGTAAGATAGAGTCAAACACATTTTTCTCAATAGGAAGTGTTCCAGATGGAGGAGTAACTGATGGAATACTAACGGAGGATGGTGATGGATTCGGTAAAGTAATCGTACCGTTAGTGTTTTTTCCTTTGTCAGAATTACCTGGTGTGTCATATGTATTAGAGAGAGTGTTCAAATTAATCCCAGTAAACATATAAATATGTTCACTCGTCGAGGCCTCATCATGAGGATGGCTAGAACTGCCCCCAGGAGAGGGGCTTTGAGCAACCATGGATTGTTGTTGTGGAAAAGGTTGAGTAAGCACAACGGGTTGTGAATTTCCTTGGAAACTTTTGGCCACTTCATTGTGATGTGGACAATATCAAGTGTAGTGATTGTCACCACAAATGATACACAAGAATTTTTGTTTCTGTTGTGATTTATTTTCGGTAGCAGGTGTTCGAGCTAGATTTTTTGGTTGTTCATTGTTATTGGTATTTTTGGATTCATTCTTTGTCTTCTTCTTACCTCCAGATTGGTGTGAAGGGGCATATTTAACTGCATTCACCTCAGAGATCTGAGTTTGGGGGGAGGTAGAGGAGAGTGTGGTCGATTGGGAAGTAGATTGAGTTTTGATGAAACCGATAACACCATCTGCATGAGATGAGGATGATGGATTATATGGATCAGTATTAGCTCAAGCAACATTTAGAAACAAATCATACAAAGTACCATATTGTGAATAAACCAAATCTAAGTACTGATCCCGAGCAATGGCTTCTTCCTCGGTCACCGCACCACCCATAGCGACATCACGAGCGATCGGGATTAAAAGTGATTTAGTAAACCATTCCACCAATAATATGTCAGGAATGATTACCTTGATCATCCTTTTTCGTCGTCTCCACTCATGAATATGATCAGAGATATGAACGGAGTCATCTTGACGAAGGGAGGTCAAGAGTTCAGTACCCATCTCGTAGCGAATATGTAGTTGAAAGTTCATGAGGAAAGACATGGCAAGGGAATTGAAATTATGAAAAGAAGCATGAGGTAGTTCAATATACCACTTTGTTTCCGAGCCTGTAAGTTTTCGCTGGAAAAGACGCAAACGTATAAAATCATCCATGAGGGAGTTTGATGAACACCACAAATTGGAAGTCATCACATGGTTGTTTGGATCTTCACCATATTTTCCATTAAATTTTAGAATATCAGAAGGAAGTTTAGCTGGAATAACTGGCCAAACCGGTGAATGAAAAATAGGATCAGTAGTTAACCGAGACAAGTCTGGGAGATCTAGAGTCGCAAGGAAAGGTAGCTATTGGTTAATTTGTGGATGATACTGGTGTGGCCTAGGAACACTAGTAGGACAATAAACTGGTTTAGCTGGATAGTTGTAACCAGTAGGTCCTCCTACATATGGATTTTTTTGGCCAGGATAAGAAGGATTCGATGCTGGATGAGAAACATTTGCATAACCTGGTGGGTATTGAGCATTATAGGCTGGGTGATTTGCTTGCCCATGAGGAGGATAAAAACATTTCCCTTGAGGATGGTAAGGAGTAGATCCCAGAGGTAGATACACATTAGACCTATGAGGAGGATAAGGTTGTGGTCCAGGAGAACTCCAGGTGGTGTTTGGGATGTCGCCCAGATAAGGTTGTCTGTAAGATGTTCCGGAAGGAATAGGATTTGATACTCCTCCTAGTGGGTTATTATACGAGTGCCCTCCAACATGGGGTTGAATAAAAGTGCCTCCTGAAGATACTCCCCAAGATTGTGAAGAGTTTCTAGAAAATGAAGGTTGCCCCCCTACCAGTGGTGGATTAACAACCAGGGTATGACTGGAAAATGGAGGTTTCCCTCCAGGAAGAGAATGAAAAGGGGGTTGTCCCCCAGGAGGGGTAGGCTCGCCATAGAATGGTATTCCTCTAGGAGGAAATGGTTCATTAGATGGTGGTTTCCTTCCAGCCAGTTGTGTTTGGCTGGCAGGGGTTTGCATTCTCGGGTGAAAAGATGTCCCAGCAGGATTGTGTGGAACATGTGGAGTTGTAGAGTAAAATCTAGTAACAACGGGGGTTGAGATTGAAGTTCCTTGGATATGAGTAGAGGTGATGAGTCCAACATTAGGATGGACTTGTGTTGACGTAACAGTAGGGTTAATGACCTGATCAACTGGGTGATTCATGGTTTGACCAGACGGTCCTGTTTCACTAGGAGGGTCATGAGGATGAAAGGGTTGTTGAAAGGATTCAAAATGTTCATAGAGATTGCGTTCCAATGAAGTCCTCCATACAGAATGAGCAGTTGTGGGATTTGTATGTACTATGGTGCTAGGACAAATAGGAGTCCTATACTCATCACCAAAGGTTGGTTCTGTGGATCCCATATATGTTTAAGTAAAATTTCTCTTTGGTAATCATGGGACCTCTTCATCTATGATGTTCCCAAGGGAGTCTAAACGAAGAAAAAGTGGTTCGAGAGGGGTTATCGACACAGATGTAGAGTGAGGAGTGGGATTTTCAATTGTAACCAAAGCACCTTCTAAGTTATCTAACAGAGGAGCAATAACACTTCCAGCGTCAGATTGATTTTCTACCTCTCCACAGTAGTTGTCCTCGAGAGGGTTAGGAGGTAAGGGTTGATATCCTTCCGGAGGTAGCCCTTGCATCCTGCATGATCGGCGAGGACCTTTATCATCTACAGGCTCAATTTTGGAGAATAATAGAACACACTAAAAATATAGGGCCAACTAACAAAAAGAAACAACATATGCTAACAGAATCTAGGAATCAACCAAGAAAACAAAAATTATTTCGATGATTGTACTAGTTGGTGATGAAATCTGACATCGTGTGATCAATTCAAGAAGGGGCTAGGATATGGTGGAATATTTACAATGGCGACCTTCTTAATGGACTTTCACCTTGGTGCAAGCTTCCATGCAATAATTGTGGATTTACCCTCCAAGGAGCTCAAGTGAGTTTGACCAATGTTTGTTCCAGGTATGGTGAGACTTCCCTTCACTGTCACCTTATGTAAGTACCTAAATATTGTGTCTACTAAGGTCACCAACTCACAGTTAGCTCCTAGGTGGGTATAGTCAGCAGTCCAGTCTGAACGTAAGGGTAGGGTATCGAGACCGAAATCAACTTGAAAGGCTTCCACTCAACATTGTGGGTATACCTTCAAGAGACCCCCATAATACAATCCGACTACTACAATAAGTCAAACCAAGGAGGGAAAATCTCTATAGCTTTCCCAAGTGCGACCTCGTGCATAACCCCTATGTGAGAGGGGGATCCCAGAAAATCGATACGACAATTGGATTTGACTATCTCTAGATCAGGATGCTAATGTTTGTTTTGAAAAATTTGGAGATTTGTACTCACAGCCTACTTCAAAGTGCTAATTCTAGTCTAATGTTGGTGGAATATCCTAAAAATAAAAAATGTTCTAGATAATTTTTTGATTAGCGTTCATTTTACAGTTGTTCTTTACTCAAAGGGTGTATGAAATTGAAACTGATGGAATGATGAATCAATTCCCAAAACATGCATAAAATATGATAAGCAATCATTTCTTTTCAATGAATGCCTATTTAAGGGAAAGAGAAAGGGTTGTTTTCAATATCAAACACTAATATGGAATGTCCTCAATCAATTTGTTCTCAATCAAATCCAATGTAATGCTAAAACAGTTCAGAAATGCCTTCTAATATGCAAACCAATCACTAAGATGTATCTTTGTTGTTTGTATGTGAATGATGATTAATTCAATGAAAAACTTCTCCTACCAACTAACTTTTTAGATCGAGGAGATTCAGACAAGCATAAGCAGATTTCGCGCAAACAACACACCCTCTTGCTATGATTGAAACAAGAAGCAAAAAAAAAACAAAAGATAACAAAGAAAATCAAAAAATTTCACACAAAAGAAAGATGCTAAGAAAAATGACCTCAAAGAACCAAATAAGATGATTCATAGATTTCTGATTCCCTTCACCAAAGTTTTCACTCAGTAAGACAAGAGAGGAAAATGGCAAATTGCCTCTAAATCCTGAAGGACAAATTGTAAAGTAAGGAAAAATGTAAAAAAATCCAAACAAAAGAGGATGAATCCTTAGAAAACAGGGTACTGAAGGCCAATACCAAGATGGACTGAAAATATGAGACTCTGACCAAACATAAAAAGCAGAAACTGAACCCAAAAAATAAAAAAACTAGAGAATTTTTTACAAAAAGGGGGAGCACTCTGGTGTAAGGGAAACCAGAGAGTTATAACACTCTGTATAAGACCAACAGGGATCCCTGACACCATGATAACATAGGTAGGGGAGCACTCTGCTTTAACATCTCAGAAAAGTTCCCAGAAACTCAAAAATTCAAGAAAATTCAGCCAATCAGGGTGATCATGATGACACAAAAAGGCAATCAAACCATTCTAAGAATACAAAATTCAATGGAGAAGATCAAATGAGTGGGAAAAGGGCCAAGACAAGATCTTCGAAAGGAAACACAAATCATATTTCCTCCCTAGTGGAGTCACAAATTTCTGTTGTAGGAAAATCTCCCTCCAGATAGGTAGATTTCCTCTTGAGAGCTAGACCCTTAACTCTAAGACAAAAGGTGCTTAACATGGACACTGACTTCCTTTTAGATCTAATCAAGCTGATGAACAAAAGATAAGGAGGAAGGCATGTACCTTATGAATGTCATTTGTCCCTGCAAGGTCCAGGATGAGCTTCGATCTTGAGCTCCTTGGTAGGTCAACCATAGATGTGAGTGCAATAGCTTCATCAAGCTCTCCTTGTCCAAACCCTTGCTTAAACATTCTACACATGGAAGGGTGATGTTCCAAATGACATCTTCCTCATGAGATCATAATTTATATGCTTCACAATAATTTTCCCTCACTTATCATGAGATCATAAGTTTGGTATCTCTAAACTCCTCTATCTTCCCCTCCTCCATGGAAATCCCTCATTATACAGGATTTGGAGGCTTAACCACCATGGAGAGGATCTCTCATCAGATCCACTAAGAAAGGGATCTCTAAGATATATAGGGAGAAAATATCTCTTAAGTATTTTTGGGAGGAAATATCTCTCAAGGATATTAAGGAGGAATTATTTCAACCATCCATGAGATCCTCCACCTTCCCTAAAAAATAGGAAACCAAATGTGAGGTGGATTCTCACACTTAATTACTTTCTTTTCCATGAATATTAATAATAATTTATGTGCACTTGATTCTCACACTTAATCAATTTATTTTCCATGAATATGAATAATAATTCATGTGTACTTGGTATTTTGGCCTTCATGTAATATATCCCTCCTCCACATTGACTAGGGATTATGACATGGGTTATTCCATGGTGTCAAGGCACATGAGACACTTATATGACACTTTACGACACTTAAGGCGAGGTACCTAGGTGTGCAAATTTCATGTGTAATAGAAGGATATCCATGTTGAACATTGGGTGCAAGCCAAGGAAAGGAGGAATGTTGAGCTCAAAATCATTATCACCTGCATCCTTGGTGATGGTGTACAACCCATAAAGGAGTGGGAGAATATTACGAAGGGGTCCTGTAAGACTCTCTTTCTATAAGTGCAACCAAAATGTTTTGCCCATCTAAAACTTATGTGTCACCCAATTTCGATCATGGTGCTACTTGTACTTGTCATTGGACTTTTGTAGGACATCATGAACCTATTGGAAGATGTGTTGGATCCGCTCAATGAATCGAGTGGATTTGTCAACTTCATTTGGAACAGGATATGAGTTGGTCGAGGTGACCGCAAGGGGTAGTGCAACATTTATGGGACTCAATGGTTGGAATCCCAACCCCACCTGAAAGGGGTTGGGGTCAGTTTTTCTATGAAGGGCTCAGTTGTAGGTATGCTAAACATAGGGGAGACTCTCATCCCGTGTGCAAGGTTTCATGGAATTATACATGCATAGGATATGCTCGATCATTCGATTTATGACCTCGGTTTGGCCATCTGTTTGGGGGTGTAAGGTGAGCTTGGTGTCCAACAGTGACTAGAGGCTTGTGTTAGGGACCTAACCCCTTACGTAGGTAGAAAAATGTATTCCAATGTAATAAAGGTCAATATTAATAAGGCCTTTCAATAAGGTAGAATAAATCGAATGTAAGAAGACCTAATAGAAGCTTCCACTTCTAGAAGGATCTTCCTCTAGATGGTTCTCTTGATAGACATATTTAGTATAAATAGGAGTCGAGGATATGTGAACCCTAGCTTGGATATTATTGTAATAGAGCTCTACTCGACTGAAGTTTGCCCCCTCGAAGAGGCCTGTGAACATTGCTCTTAGTAATTGAAGTGCTCTTTTCGGTGTTATTTTGTTATCATTTCAGTATTATTGTAGTGTTATTCTGGTTATATTGTTTTTCATCTACCATTTCTAGCATTTTATTTTTTTTCTGCATGCTTTTTATATCTTGAATATTACAAGTGGTATTAGAGAACTTTCCTTGGCAGGAAATTGTGGGTTAAATTTTTTTCAGGTTAGAGACGTATTCCAACATATTTAAGCCACAGAGATCGATCTTTACATGCATAAACCTACGGTTGAGGGATTCATACACGCAGAAAATATGAGTGGTTCTTAAGCACACATCTATTTGCCACCCTTGTAACCCATGCTGGTACCCCTTCAAGTGGTAGTGCATTAGACAACACCTGTGTATGGATCGACCAAGATTTCTTGAAGCCCTCTGTAGATAAACTGATCGGCCCCCTGACTACTATAGTGCCATCGAGAACAACACTCAGGAAGACACTCTCTAGTACCTGGGCAGTTGGGTAGTACGACTAAGGGCACGGTCTAGACTCCTTAGTTAGTTCCCTGAGATATTAGGCCAAGTACTACTATTGGACCCTGCATGTATATCAGAGAGCTATAGCACAGGGAAAAACCTTGTCTGTAGAACCCTTGGGGACGAAAACAAAAAAAATTAAAACATAAAAGATCTATTGCGCACAATTGTGTTTGGATTGCCAAATCACTACACATTTTTTCTTAGTTAATCATTTAGGCATTTCATCACTGTCGTATTCTTCAGACCGCAGTATAACTCCACAACTATAAAAAAAAAAAAAAAGTCCGTAAATTTTTCAACCATTATTTGAGACCTATTCCATTGGATTTATCTCTTCTCCCTTATCACATTCATACATATCATTTTTCAGAAAACGTTTTTACCCCCCCCACCCCATTTCGGTTCTTTCATCATCATGGCCCATACCCATAGCCAAGAATTGGAATCTCTCTTCAATACCTTGCAATCTAATTTTGCAGAGACCCAATAAGAAGTGAAACAACTCAGTGCCAATGTTTCTGCCATCAATACAACCATGCATTCCTCCATCGCCACCTCAATTGAGGAACTCAAACAAGACATGACTACCCATCTTGAATCTGTCGTTTTGATGATCTGCACCAAGATGCATATCCCTGCAGATAATCCTTTATCTTTACCACACCTACATACCGAAGCTAAAACTTCCTCTCATTGCCATAATTTTCAGCACCATCACTTTCATCCTGACCTACGCCTTCCGCGGGTGGATGTGACCAAATTTGATGGCTTGGATCCCACTGGTTGGGTAACCCAAATGGAACATTATTTCTCTTTATACGACATTACGGATGACTTGGCCAAACTCTGGTATGGTGTTCTCCATCTAGATCAAGAATGTTGGCAATGGTGGCAATGGAGAAAAACTTCCTGTCAAGGGTATATTTCTTGTACACGCTTTGTCGCAGAGCTTTATGAATGCTTTGAAACTGAAACCAACCATTTAGGACATTTGACCAAGTTGAAACAATCAGAAACAGTGGAAGACTTTATAGCTACTTTTGAGCACCTGGATTTTCGGACAGAGGGCATGTCTGATGCGTTTTTCTGAGAATGTTTTATTCGTGACCTCAAGGATGAGATTTGTGCCCATGTCCTCATGGCTCGGCCTCAGAGTTGGGTGGAGGGTACTAAAAGAGATAAAGAAGAACAACAGGTTGTATCTTCTCAAAACTAGAAACCCCCTTTTATTCCTCACACTAAACCAGTAAATCCCACTACTCCCTCTGCTCCACTAAAGATAAAAAAATTGACTAGATCTGAAATGGATGAACGCCAACTCAAAGGCCTTTATTATAATTGTGATGAAAAATATTTTTTGGGCCACAACTGTAAGGAACAAAGTATTTTTATGACCATCTCGGAGGATGTTTTGGAAGAGGATGTTGAAAATCCCCTTCTGTCTGAGTCACCTGAAACCACAGACACAACCCCTCCCTCAGACCCTCCCAAAGTAGAACCGATCATTTCCCTAAATTCTCTCACTGGTTTCTCTGCTCCCCAAACCCTCAAGCTAATTGGTTACATCAAGCATAGGAAGGTCATCATTATAGTTGATAGTGGTAGCAACCATAATTTTACTCATCGCCACATTGCCCAAGAAACTCATTGTTATATCCATGTAGTCAATAATTTCCAAATCATGATTGTCAATCACAACTCCATGAAATGTGGAGGGTGTTGTGAAAATGTGCATCTCCAAATTGGTGACTAACACCTGAAACCTCATATGTTTTCTATCGACATGGGTGGTTCTAACATTATGTTGGGTGTAGACTGGATAAGGACTTTGGGCCCCATTCTCATGGATTTCAAGGAATTAACCATGCAATTCGACCAAGATGGCCAAAAATATAAGTTCCAAGGAATCATCGCCAGTTCACTGGAGATCATTAGTTCTCATCGCATGGAAAATCTAATAAAGAAAGGTCATTCTGGCATTATTGCCCAACTCGATGCCATATAGGAAACTGAGACACCCTCTGTGCCACAAGACGTCCAATCCATCCTCTCTAAAAATCAAGTGGTATGTTCCACTCCCCAAGGACTCCCGCCTTACCGTGGTGTTCATGATCATTACATTCCTCTTATACCAAGAAGCGTCCCTCCCAATATCCGTCCCTATTGTCACCTCTTTTCCCAAAAAAATGAAATTGAGAAAATGGTTCAAGAACTGCTCAACATAAGTGTTATCCACCCTAGTATGAGCCCCTACTCTTCTCTTGTGGTCACATCACTGAATAAATAAGGTTCTTGGCTCATGTGTCTTGAATTTTGCACACTCAACAAGTTCACCATTAAGGACAAATTTCCCATTCCTATCATTGATGATCTCTTGGATGAATTGAGTGGCACCCAGTTCTTTACTAAACTTGATCTTCATTCTGGCTACCACCAGATCCATATGAAAGAGGCATACATTCCTAAGACTGGCTTTAGAACTCTTGAGGGCCACTATGAATTTTTGGTGATGCCCTTTGTCTTGTGTAATAAACTAGTCATCATGGTTGTAGTGGATCGCCTTTCCAAGTATGCTCATTTCTGTGCTCTTCAACACCCATTTACAACATCCATAGTGCCTCAAATTTTCATGGATCAGGTCTTCAAGCTTCATGGCATGCCTCATTCTATTTTTTCTGATCACAACCCAACTTTCACCAGCAATTTTTGGCAAGAACTATTCAAGCTACAAGGAACCCAATTGCATATCAATACAACTTATCATCCCCAGACGGATGGTCAAACTAAAGTTGTCAACAAGTGTTTGGAAACATATTTGAGGTGTTTTTCATCAGAAAAGAAATATCAGTGGACTCAATGGTTACCCCTAGCAGAATGGTGGTACAACACTTCATACCATACAACTACACGCATGACTCCTTTTGAAGCGGTCTATGGACAAAATCCACCTTCAATCCTCTCATATTTACCATGTGTCTCAAAGGTCCATGTGGTTGAGAAAAAACTTACAGTTCGAGAGGCTATTCTTCATACCCTCAAAGAGAATTTGGTCATGGCTTAGAATCGCATGAAGCAACAAACAGATCAAGGTCACTTTGAATGTCAATTTGTAGAAGGAGATCAGGTGTTTCTTCCACTACAACCTTACAAGCAAATTCCCTTAAGTCCGGCCATTCTCAGAAGCTGCCGCCCAAATTTTATGGTCCTTATAAAGTTCTCAAGTGTGTGGGATAGGTGGCCTATCAGTTATCTTTTCCAAGTCACTCTAATCTACATCCCTTTTTTCATATTTCATGCTTGAAAAAGGTGATTGGAACTAAGTGCCGAACTCAAACCAACCTTCTCGAGATGGACAAAGAAGGCTCCATTTGGCTACAGCCACAAGAAGTTTTGAACCATCGTGAGTGTTGCTTGCATCAGCAAACCATCAAGGAAGTGTTATTCCAATGGAAAGATACAACTCCAACAGATGCCACTTGCGAACCAACTACCATTCTAAAACAATTTCCACATCTCAAGCCTTGAAGAAAAGGTTGTTTTTAAGGGGGAAGACATGTTAGGGACCTAACCCCTTACATAATTAGAAAAATGTATTCTGATGTAATAAAGGTCAATATTAATAAGGCCTTGCAATAAGGTATAATAAATCGAATGTAAGAAGACCTGATAGAAGATTTCGCTTCTAGAAGGATCTTCCTCTAGATGGTTGTCTTGATAGACATATTTAGTATAAATAGGAGTCGAGGGCATGTGAACCCTAGATTGGATATTATTGTAATAGATCTCTTCTTGACTAGAGGTTTCCCCCTCGAAGAGGCCCGTGAACATTGCTCTCAGTAATCGAAGTTCTCTTTCTGTTGTTATTCTGTTATCATTTCAGTATTATTGTGGTGTTATTCTGGTTATATTGTTGTTCATCTACCATTTCTAGCATTTTATTTATGTTTTGCATACTTTTTATATCTGGAATATTACATCTTGACCTGAATGTGTTGAGAAATCGAATGTCCTGGTATGAGACAATGGTTTGTGGGATTCCAAAATTTACCTAGACTTGTTCAAAGAAGAGATTGGTAGTGGCCTCTGTTGTGATGCTCTTCTTACAGGAGGCCATAATCTCCATCTTAGAAAAGAGATCCACAACCACAAAAACACAATCATTTCCCCGCTTGGTGGACGAGAGGCCCGACATGTATTCCAATGAGATGGATTCCCATGGCCTGTCAAGAGTAATAAGGGGGGTCTACAGTCCCTATTTCTTAGTGGCCGATTTGGAAATCACGTAGGTAGTGCAAGACCTGATATATTTTCTAACCTCCTATCGGAGTTTCGGCCAATAGAAATTTTATTGCAACATCACCACTGTCTTTTCAGCGTCGAAGTGTCCTGCCACCCAACTGTAGTGGGATCCCCAGATCAGCCTCACTCGCTCACTTGATGGAATGTTGATATGGCCCAAACGACATAACAAACCATCCTGAATATGGAAATTAGCAACAACTATGTTTTCACCCAACATTTGGTAGGTGGTGGAGAAGTCTAGGTCTGTCTCATAGAGTTGGGGCCATTGAGAGATCTCATGGCCGCAAGAGTATATCCCTGTGGTGAGTGTCACAACTGGTGGTTTGCTGAGGAAATATGTAACCACCCTAATTAATTCTTTAATTATCATGATTAATAAATATATTTTAATAAATATTAGTTAATGAATTATTAAAATAGATTTTTTTGAAGACTTTATTATAATATAATTGTTATTGGTAATTGAACCAATTTATGGGGGGGGTAAGGTGGTTGAGCGATTAATGAGGGGAAGGTGGTTGGATAAGGGAGGATAAGGAAGATAAGGGGGGGAAGAGGACTCGGGAGGGGGATCTCTTCTTGGTTGAGATATATTTTTTTTAATTTATGGGAAGGTGAGAAATTAGGGGAGGGAGAAGGTGAAGGGAGAAAAACAGTTTGGGATGCATCTGTTTTAATTGCAACTTGCTTGAGGACTCGCACAGGGGCAAGTGTTGCTATGAATTTTGGGCTCAGGGGCAAAGAAACCGTAAGGAATCCTAGGGCTAGGGAGCCGGAGAGGCTGTTTCTAGCTGACTAGGAGGTTAAATCATTTTGGGCAGGATTCATCAGCATTAGATTGAGCTTCAGTTCAACATCAGATTGAGGTAAATACATTT
Source organism: Picea glauca (assembly GCA_000966675.3). Taxonomy (NCBI): domain Eukaryota; kingdom Viridiplantae; phylum Streptophyta; class Pinopsida; order Pinales; family Pinaceae; genus Picea; species Picea glauca. The sequence continues at coordinate 537,020 of JZKD02S1955283.1, read as the reverse complement.
CATTATCATTATGTTCATTATTGTACTGTTGTTCATTATGTTCATTATGTTGTTGTTCATATTAATATTGTTGTTGTTGTTCATCATTATACTGTTGTTGTTGTTCATCATTATTCTGTTAAAACCGTCAATTATTATGATGGTAAATAAATAAGTAAATAAGATAGAGTTTATGTGTTTATATTTATGTTTTATGAGGCTCTGTATGCACAGGACTTACAAAATCAGCGATGCGTTTGGTTCTTCCCATTTTATACTTGATGTTGAGGTGGAATTGTTGCAATTACATGGACCACTTCTGATGGTGGTCATTCAGTCAGCCCGCCAACCAGGGAACCTGCAATCATAGAAAGGTGACTAAGTATATAACCAGAAATGGATAATAGATAGGAAGAAGAAAATGGGAAAAGCGTTAAGTATAGCACATAAAAAAATCTATTGTTCGTTTATTAATGCCAATCTTTTCGAACCCCTGGTGAGTTCTCACTAGTAAAAGAATAAATTGCAGATCACGAAAGTTTTTGGGTGCAAGATGTATATGACGGAATAGGGGGCATAAGTGTTGGATACCGCAAACCTGGGAACCACTGGTCAGATATTTGGCTGAGCATTGAAATGGACCACGGTCGATCGATCTCATGGTGTGAAGATATATATAAATATGAGCATCTTCCAATCCACGAACCCGGGAAGCCGTGATCACAGAAATGTGACTAAATATAGAACCACAAAGGGATAATTGAGGGGAAGAAAACAAGGAAAATTTAAAGAGAAAGTGTTTGTATTTATTCCAATAGTATTCATATTAATATATATTAATAGATTATTTTTGGTCCAAATTTAAAGCATCTTCCAATTTGCAGGGTGTTTTTGAGTTCACAATTTCGTTGAAACCCATAAGCAATAGAAAGAAATACACACACACACACACACACACATACACATGACGTAACATTTTTATATGCATGGGTACTATGAAATATAAGAAGTTGTAATATATGCATAACATTGAATAAGAACATGACATCAACACTTGAGTTTCCTTGTTGAAACAATCATTAATTCATTCTATTTATGGGAGCTTGAAGAATGAAAGCAGGATGGGTCCTCCCATTTATTTCTTAAGTATAGGGCGGGGGCCACACAAGTATGGCCTATCAAAAATTATTCTTCCATATAAAATGTAAGGAGCAAATAGAGTAGCCTTTATTTAAATCGAAGTGTTGGGAAGCATAAAGAAACGCTTATCCTGCATGTTTAACCACACACAAAAAATGAAAGTACAAAATAAAATAAAAAACAATATCAGACATTGGAAAACACAATAGAAAAACCTCAAATAATCTATATTCAGATAAATTGGGTTACAAAATACAGTTGATATTATTTCCCAAAATAGTTATCTTGAGATAGTTCAACAGATATTCAGTAATATTTAAATGCATTTTCCATAATGACTGCAATTGAGGCTCCCGCCGAAAAAAAAACAAATATGTACAATAATCAAGCCTATAGATAGTGTTTTATAGATTTCAACTTGATCATCAAATGCTTGCTTGGTAAAAAATAACGAGTTGAATATCAATTTCGGGTCTTGGAATTCATTGGTGATTCCATCTAGATCTATCCCATATTTTTGAATAGCTTGTATCTTCTAGATATGGCCTCCCTACATTAGCTATTTATTCAACATTCCATACTTTTCTAAGTGTTAATTTCCCTCCATCGTCGAAAAATTGGGGTTTAAGGTGCCTTCCTTGTAACGTTCCTACTCATCGACATATTAGACAACTTATATATGCGATTCAAGCCCAATTCAAAGACGAGGGAGTGGTTTTATGTGACATCAACTTTGGGGGAAAAAATCATGTTAGCCAACAAAAGATGAAACAAAAAAAATTCAAGTATGTTTTGACTACTATTCTCCCTGTATTCGATCATCTGTTTGGTTGAAAGGCCTGCCTAAAGATATGTATGTTGAATTTCTTTTTTTTATTGTTGTAAATTGGAAGGGACATCCAAGTCACCTGCAAAATGCTCTTCTATTGAAGTACATATCTTATTCTAGAAACACACATCTCGCATGTGTATCAAATGTTGCAGATCACATCAGAATATATCTTTCGTCATAGGGGTGGCAGACATCGCGGCTCACAAAATGGTCTAGAATATTTGGAAGCGATGCCAAATAATACTCCATGCCCGAATATAATCAGAAGAAAATTATAAATTTGGATCCTCACGAATGTGAGAAACTGTATGCGCATTTGAATCAACATTGTAAAATTACAGAACATTTTATGACAAAGTTGTAATAAAGTCGACAGACATCTAGCTTATATGTCAAATATTGTTGATCGACCTCTGGATGTAGTAACAAACTAGATATAAAATCAAATTTTGATCACTACGGATACTAATGTCAAGTGTAACAACTTGTGATCCCAGGATCCAGATAGTTTCAGTGTTAGGCATCCACACTGGCACTGACTCTAGGCTCCAGATAGCTTCGACTTCGGACATCAACACTGGCAGTGGAAATGGGAACAATGTTATTGGCTGCAGTGAAGTAATGCGGTGAACAAGCAGGGTTGTCATTTTCAAAGAACTTAGACTGCAGGATTTTCATACCTACAAAGAGCATTGACTTTAGTTTTTCTTTGTCAAAACAATTACAATGTTGCTATGAGTCCATAAATATTTGGAGAATGGGTGTCATGTGTGATAATGACCTTGAAATTAGGTACATGTCATACGTCTATTACCTGACATTGCAATGTTAATGCGATTTCCATAGTGGACGACGGCTTGATTGCATTGGAACAAGCAATATTAATTGTGTGATTAATTAACATCTTTGAAGGACGTGAATCTCAAACAATGCCTAAAAATTTTCGAATAGTCGTGTGTTAAAAAAATACATTTTTTTATATTTTAAGAAATAAGAAATTGTATTTATGTCTAACATTAGGTTTTGCACATAAACCTTTTTAAGTTAACTGAAATTAGTATATAGTCAAATCATATTCCCGGAAGCAATCAAATTCCCTAGAGATAGCTTATTTCCATCATGTTGGTTGGGATAGAAGGATCCACTACCAGGACAAAGAAAGAAGGTAGAAATAAAAGAACCTATGCAAACTCAAGCTCTTGATGGAATCACTCTATGACCAGGAAGGAATTATGTCCTTATCGATCTATGATACTGATGAAAAACTCAAGAGGCACTTGCGATGAGGCCATGGCTATTTATTTGATCCAGACAAGTCAATACTTCAAGCATCAAGTAATTCCTTTTTTTTTTTCAAATATCAGATCCATTGCAACAGAACAAATGCATTTTCCTCATTCAAATAAAGGGTAACAATAGGAAGAATGATATTGGGTTGAAACAACTTTAGAATATCCTACTACATCAAGGTCTCTTCTAAAGAATGAAACAAGATGATTACATGAAGGTGGTAGTAAAAGGTGATTTTTAGAAACCAAATCATTACCTGAGCACGTTAAACTTCTTGCAGAAGGTGGTAGTATAAATTAATCTTTAAAAAGTGTTGCAAAGTCCATAATCCAAAATTTATTCCCATTAAATTTTCCCAGTTACATGTTGATGCAGGCATCAGAAACTTTTGAGAGCCTCGTTCCCTAGTTATATACCCACCTTCAAGAATGAGGATAATATTCTTGAATAGAGCGGCAAGCTGTTCGACCCAGATGAAATCATATGCATAGGAATAGTGAAAAAAATGTGCAGTAGAGATAAAAAGTTGATTGTATGTGGAGTCTGTTGCTACATCCAGAGGATAGTGAACAAATTTTGATAAAGAATCTGACTTTCTATCAAGTCTATTACAACACCGAGAAGTCACTCAAAAAACTTTGAAATAGAAACTTTTATAATTCTAGGATATTGATTCAATCACCCATACAGTTTCTCACATTCATGATGATCCAATTTTATAATTTCCTTCTGAGTATATTTGCGAATGGAGTAATACTTTGCATCATTTCCGAATATTCCAGACCATTTTTCAAGCTACGATATGTGTGACTCCTATGACAAAAAATAAATTTTTATGTGGTCTGCGGAATTTGATACATTTTCCAAATCTTTGTTGTTGGAAGAATTTGTATACTTCAATGACAGAGCATGCTGCAAGTGACCTGAAAGTCCCTTCCAATTTCTAGTAACAAAACAAAGAAGTTCAACAAACAAATCTTCAGGCAGGCCTTTCAAAAAACCAAAGCATCGAATACAGGGAGAATATCAATCATAAGATACTTGATTTTTTTTTTGTCTGAGTTTATGTTGGCCAACTGAGTTATTTTCGTTCAAATATGACGTCACATAAAACCATTCCCTCATCTTTCAATTGGGCCTGAATGGCATCTCTAAGTTGTTTCACATGTCGATGACCAAGAACATTACATTGAAGGCACCTTAAATCCCAAGTCTTCGATGATAGACAAAAATGAGAATAAGTATTTAAAATGAACGTTGGAGGATGATACTAGAATCTTCCGTAAATCTTGGTTTAATTCATTTTAATGGAATATGCCCTCGATATTTTTGCTTATTAATGCCAATATTTTCGAATATCCAAGCAGATTCACAAATATGACAACATGGAATATATGCACAGTATTAAAGAGGAACATGATGTCAAGACCTTTGTGGATGACACGTTTGTGAAAGGCATCGTGGTAGTAAAATATTGCACTGTTACTATGTTGATGCCTTAAGAAAACTAAAATAACCAACACTTTTTTCAAATTCAAGATGGACGAAAAAAAAAATCATCAGATCCCATAATATTTTCCTATTAATGTGTTTTAATGGGAGATGTCCTCAAGATTTCCTTTGATTAAAGCCAATGTTTTTGAACCTTTCTAGTGAGTTGTCACTAGTAAAAGAATAATTAATGTTCATTGGGAAGGGAGGAAGGTGGTGGGGATGGAGCGGAGCGAAAAATGATTTTAAAATTTTTTGAACCCACGAAACTTTGAAGACTCGAAAAAGTATGGAAAGGTGGGTCAGACAAATGGAATCATCGTAGGTAGAGTCATGCTTGCGAGTTCAAGGAGTCCAGGGTCAAATTGTAGATCACCGAAATTTTGGGTTCAAGATGTATACCCCGAACACGGGGCACTAGAGTTCGATAACACCTATCCACGAACCCACATCCATAAAATTGGCTAATTATGCAAATGAACAGCGGTTGGTCAGACTTGTGATGTGAATATATAGATGGAGATGAGGATTTTTCAGTTTGCCACTTTGGATATGGGCGAGGACATAAACAGAACCAAGTATAGAACCAATCTTTTTGAATATGTGTGTTGAATAGTCACTAATAACATGATTTAGCATTTCCATATGGAAGAATATTCTCAAATATGAAAACCTGTAATATATGCATAGTATTAAAGAGGGACATGAGCATAGAAACGTGAACCCGCCACCTCGGGAATTCGCGAGCATAAAAACGTGACCAAGTATAGAACCAGAAACACAAAATAGAGGGGAAGAACAAAAGGGAAAAACGGCTAAGTTTAGAAGAGGAAAAATAAAGGGAGAGAAGAACTTTATCTCTCACACAACAACACTTAGTCTCATAACTATGAAACCATAGAAACAAATTAAATTTTGAAAAAACATTCTCAGATATGAAATATAATTGGAGCTCAACAAAATCTGGTTCAGTTCAAAAGAGGTGTTGTTTACATCTACTACAAAATTTTGCATATTATTTTATCTTAATAGTATTTTTTGGTGGCCCAACTGTAAACCATGTTCCAATTTGTGTTTTCAAGTGGAGATGTGTTTGTGAAGAAACTAGTGAACAAGTATGAAGAGTCTTAATTGCAACTGCAGGACCTCAACTCTGCAAAGTTGAATCAAACAAGAATAAGTAAAATCCAATGAACCAATGAGAAAACATCAAATAGTCAACCAGGAATGTTGGTGAAGAAAAATATTGTCCAAATTTACTGCAGACAAGATTGTATAAAAAAATCGAAGGAATATATTGTAACACGCATGTTAAGAAAAACTTTTAGGTTGTGAGGCCTGACAAGTAAACATGTAAGACTGTGAGGATCATGCAAAAGCCTCCCACTGTGAAAACATTTAAGGAAGCTATAGTTTTTCAAGGTTTCCATTCTGCATACACAATTGGAACACCTCCATAACCCTCAGTGACATATAAAAAAGGAAATCGATTTTTCTCTTCGCATACAAACATGTTCTGGAAGAGGATTTTGACTGAGGCATCTCCAGTATTTAAAGATTTCACTTGCAAATTGGAAATAATAAATAGAAAAGAATGAAAAAGAACGTAAACCTAGAAACAAAACCCACTCGTCAATGGGGAACAACAGAAGCACAGTTCCAATCGCAATTGCAGAATCCCAAGCATGCAAACTAAAATAACAACAAAAACAATAGGCAAACAAGAAACTAGTCAACAAGAAATGAGAAAGCAACAACCAGTGAACCAACAATGTCGCCAAAGAACAATATTGCCCATATTCACTACAGACAACATTGCAGGAGAAAAAAAAAGGGACGAAAATGGATTGCAACAGACCTGTTAAGCAATGTAGGAATACAACCGCAGCACCGAGACCTACCGTTAAATGGAGAATGAAAAAAGTGCAGCCTGTGGACCACAAACTACAACAACAAGTCCAACTACATATGCAAGACCCCAAACTTGCAAAGTTGAAGCAAACAAGAGCAAGCAACAAATAACAAATCAGTGAACAAACACCAAAAGGCCCAAGTGTAGCTGAAGAACTTTAACTCTGCAGAGTTGAATTAAACAACAATAAGTATAATCCAGTGAACCAAGGAGCAAGCACGAACCAACCAACTAGCAATGTCGGTGAAGAACAATATTGGCCAAATTCACTACACACAATATTGTATCAAAAAATTCGTAGGAAAATGTATTATAACACAACTGTTAAGCAAACATTTAAGGTTGTGAGGCCTATCTGGTAAACATTTAAGGTTTTGAGGATCTTCCAAAGGCCTCCCACTGTGAAAACAATTAAGAAAGTTGCAATTTCCACAGTTGGCATTTTTCAATACTAGGAGCGATCAGAATCCTCTTCCATCCCATCTTTGTATGTGATTCCTACGACCAAAGAAGAAGGATTGTAATGTTGTATTTGTCTCGTTCCTGATCACCAATGTTCAACATAAAGACCACCTCCATCGCAGCCACAGTGACGTATAGGAAAAGGAAATCGTATTTTCTCCTCACATACAAAGATGTTTTGCAAGAGGATTTCGACTCAGGCATCACGAGTAGTGAAATTTATCACCTGCAAAGTGAAAATGGAAAACAAAAAACAATAAATAGGAAGTTAAACATGGAAACGAAAGACACCCATTAATGGGGAACAAAAGAAGGCCACTTCCAATCATGATTGTAGAATCCCAAGTATGTAAACTACAACAAGACCAACATGAAAACAAGAACAACAACAACAGGCAAACAATAAATCAGTGAACAAGAAAGGAGCATGCATCAACCAGTGAACCAGTAATGTCGTTGAAGAATAATAATTTCCATATTCACTACAAAGAACATTACATACAAAAATCAAAGGAAAATGTATTGTAACAAGCCTGTTAAGTAAACATTTAAGGTCGTGAGGCCTACTAGCTAAACAATTAAGTCTGTCGAGACTGCTATGTAAACATTTAAGAAAGAATGCAGTGTGGCAGGTCTGTTACGTACACAAAAAACAATCATTATATTATTTTATAACAATAAAAAAAAAATAGTAACAATAGTTCGAACCATATAGGCTATTCATAAAAATATTATTCAAAGGACAAACTAATATGAAGTCAACTAATAAAAAACTGACTCTCTATGTTCAAAACATTGGATATCCAAACATTTCAAAATAATAGTAAAAATTCAAAAAGACCGTATATGATAAAAAACTTTGGATATGCTAACATATAAAACATTGGGAATAGCGAAGCTAGCAATAAGACCTCCAATCTGTTATCCAATCAGATCATGACATATATGGTATTTTTTATTATATACAAATCAATGTTTTTAGTTCGCTAGTTCCAAAAATAGAGATTATGAAAATATTTTTAGTCAAACGACAAATTAATATGAAGTCAATGAATTATCAATTGCTATAGTCCCTCTACACCTTGGGCAGAGACTAATAAGGTAAATAACATGGGTTATCCATGAAAAGCGGAAGTATTCTTACGACATTTTGTTGATGCAGATAGTATGGAAGCCTTTTAAGGAAGTTTTGTAAGAATGGAACATGTATATTCTATGAATATAATAAGCTTTTTTTTTCTATGGAAAAAAAAACATGGGTTACCCAAGTTTACAATTCTTTGTAATACTTTCCATATCCATCTTGAATTAATTGATATTCACACACTAATATTGAGTAAATCGATATCCACCGATTCACTAAAAATGAATTTCATAATGTTAAAGACATTGGGTAACGTACATCTACCCTTAAAAAAGTAACATATGGAAATTTCAATTCTTTTAATTAGCCTCAATTCATTTTAAATACGGATTTATTAAGGACATAGAAGACTCAACTTTCTTAATGTGTAAATTTTAATTTATATATT
>JZKD02S1955283.1:480313-499469 GCA_000966675.3 Picea glauca | reverse complement strand
CTCTAGGTTCTTACCCAAGGTGACTGTGGAGGGGAAAGTCTTCACAGTACCTGGAATTGACGTTGATCAAACTCACTCGGGCTCCTTGGAGGGTATACCCACGATTATGTGTGGGCGCTTGCACTAGGGTGTAAGTCCGTTAAGCAAGTCATCAACGTAACTTTTCCACAATAGCCCCGCACTTTCTCATCTCGTTGTTGCGACATTGGATTTCATCACCAATTAGTGGCTTCGAAATTAGAAGGTATTGTTTGCTTGGTGATTGTTTCCTAGATTTTGTTTACTAGTGTGTGTTGTTTGTTTATCGAAGTTGACCTTAAGAGTTTCTTCGCGGAGCTTGTCACTTATTTACAATTACTCCCCCACGGTGCTCACGTAGAATGCAAGGTTTATCTCCAAAACATATGGACGATTCTCAACCCTCGCCTACCGGTACACCGGAGGGTTCTCCCCATCAGACTGAAGTCCCAGTGGTTACTCCACCACACAGGGAAACAAGTGACGTTCCAGTTGTCACCACACCACCTCCACAGGTAGCACGAACTGAGTCTCTAGAAGATTTTCGAATTACCAATACTAGAGAGGACTATCGCATTCATCGTGGTGAACGACCTGTTGTGCGATTAAATTCTTATGACGAAGTCATTGTTACATCTTCCAAATCAACCGTTGGGCCTTCTCACGGTGTAGTAGGCCAAGATCCTTTTTTGTCAGGTGATTTTCGACGAGTCCTTTTTGGGACTAAGGCACCTACCGTCTACGAGATTTACCCTCCGGTGTCTCCTCAGACAGAAACTACACCAGAGACTACTACTTATCGTTTTTTTCTTCCTCCCGAGATGGCCCATATCGCGAATACTATGAGTGTCCAAACCGGAATTACTGCAACTACTCTTGCTCCTATCAATACCCAACGAATGCCTGAGGTTAACCCAAATTTACCTTCTGGTTACCATGCGTTGAATTTTTTGTTGAATGCTTCCAATCCAACACCTCCGCAAACCCCAACCGGTTCTCCAGGTGGTCCACCTTTTCCTGGGTATGATGTTCCTCATTTTATTCTGACACTCCCACCGTTTCCTTCTGGCAATCCTAATCCTAGTCGCATTATCCCGACTGTTGCAACAAACCCGCAGATTCTTGTTGGTGGACAAGGGGGTACAGTTCCTTTTCCTTTTCCCTGACATACCACAGTTACTACGCAACCTACGGTTGGCACACAACTTCCGGGTGGATCTATACCTACAATAGGGGGACCAAACTCACCTTTTGGACAAAACATACCTCCTGAATTGGCCCAGTATTGGAATCAGCTTCTACAAAACTTTCCTCAAAATGTTGGGGGGAAACAAACTGTCCCTACTGTGGGCCAACCATATCCGGGTATAAATAATCCTATTTGGGGTCAGAGTCAAACTACTCAACCTCAGGTCCCTACTCAAACTCAAGGTTACAATCCTTGGGGTTACTATCCTATCCGGCCACCACCAAATCAGCAAGGGTCTTCCCTCTATGGACAGTCTGCTTATGGTCCTACTGGTTTACCGACAGGGCTTCCACACCAAAGTCACCAATACCCATAAGTGAATCAAAAGTTGCCTTTTCTTTCCACTTTGGACTTGCTAGATTTGACAAGGATTCTGAATGATCCTATTCGTCACTCCCCCCAATGGCCTGCTATTCCTGCCAAGCTTCCGTCGAATATTCTGAAATTCGATGGCAAGGCGGGGGAGGATCCAAATAATCATGTGATGAATTTTCATTGGTGGTGTTCATCCAACTCTTTGATGGATGACTCCATTCGCCTACGTCTTTTTCAAAGAACTCTTACTGGTTCCACTGCGAAGTGGTACATTGAATTTCCACGAGGTTTCTTCTCCGATTTTAACACCTTGGCTATGGCCTTTCTTACACATTACTAGTTATCGATTCGTTATGATATTGGGATTGATATTTTAACTTCTTTTAGACAAACTAAAGGCACTCAGATATTAGATCATATACATGAGTGGAGACAGAGACGTCGTCTCATCAAACTTGAACTCCCTAATCAGTTACTGGCCGAATGGTTCACGAAATTCTTTGTGAACGAGATTGGTAAAGACATCGCCATGGGTGGTGTTGTTACGGAGGAGCAGGCTATAAGTCGTGCCCAATATCTTGATCTCGTTTATTCACAAACGGGAACACTCTACGATTTTCCACCTGAACTACCCCGTCCCGGTACTTCCAGTGCTTCAACTACTCCAGCTACCTCGCATACAACTGATGGTGTGATTGGTACTACCCATACCCAATCACATTTTGTTTCGAATAAAACCCCTAAATCTACATCTTCTAATGTTCAAAATGCTCCATCTCCTCCCACTCCCGCTGGTAAAACCTCCGAGGTAAATGTTGTTCAATCTACCCCGACTGGTAATAGTAAATCTAAAAAGGGGAGAGGCAAGAATAAGGAGGGAAAGAATAATAATCCAACAGAACAAACTAAAAATGCTCCTTTTGAAGAGCGGGATAAGCGCAAACCGTGGTACCCTTGCCTTATCTACGGTGACAATCACTATACAAAGGATTGTCCTCAACGTGCTGAAGTTACTAAGTTCCTTCAAGGAATGCCAAAACCACCTACACCGATAGTCTTGTCCGAACCCTTCCTGTCTCAGCAACATGCCTCGTTGGTCATCCATGACCAACCATCTACTTCTACGACATCATATGTTTTGATGTGCACTGGTGATTCTAAGAAGAACGACGTTGCGATCGCAACTAGAGCTAAAGATTATTCTCCATCTAAGGAGAAGGTTGATGATTTACCTCATGCTTTGGTACAAACCTCTCCACCTCCTCCACCTACCAACGGTCCTCTTCATATCGAACAATCGAGCCCTGATACAGTCCTATGACCCCCTAAGGGTGTTCTTCGCAAGTTGACTTTCAATCCTCATGCTCGTGCGGCCCAGAACTATAGTATTGCAGAAGATCTGGCACAAGCACCTTCAACGATGTATGCCCTTGAAGTCCTTCAGTCTTGTCCTGGACAACGAAGGGCTCTGTTGAAAGCTATAGGTGGAATTGATCCTACAGATTCGAATTTGATAGTCTTTGACTTGGAAGATCATATTCCAAGGTTACCCCCTCAACTTGCGTTTCAGATACAAGTTATTGTCGTCGACAAGAACATTTGTTGAACTGTTATAGACGAGGGTGCCTCTACGTGCGTAATGTCTCTTGCTTGTTGGAAATCCATTGGCTCTCCTCCGTTAAATAAATCACAAAATACTCTAAAAGCCTTTAATGGCTCTGGTTTTAAGCCTTACGGTGTTCTTTCATCATTGTCTATCACTCTAGAAGGTAAGACAGTCCAAGTTGAAGTGGAAGTTTTTGATGCTCCCTTAGACTATAATCTTCTTCTTGGTCGTAGTTGGGTAGATTCCATGTGTGTTGTTGTGTCAACACTTTTCCGTGTCGTACGATTTCCTTACTAGGGAAAAGTTGTTACTGTTGATCAACTTGCCTTCTTTAATTTCGATACTCGTACTGGCAATCTGCCGTTTATAGCTAAAACCCCGTCGGGTTACGAGAATGTCGGTGTCGGCCTTTTAAAGGACTCTTCGTTAATGGGCACTTTCCCCATTCCACCACCACCCGATATTCCACGCCCATCAGTTCCTTCCATTAATATGATCTCCACTATACCTCGTGAGTTTCCTATGTCTTTTGACCCTTGGATAGTCCCTGATCTAGGAGATCATACTCGTTTCGGCGACGTCATGTTGTTAAGTCCAGTTGAGTCTGCTTATCAAGCCATTCAATCGGCAACCCTTTCTACACCTTCTCTTGATGAGTTGTCTCCCGATCCTTTTTGTGTTTTTTTCCCCACTGACGAGATGATCATGTCTGTCATGGAAGACACCCCTTGGGATGATGGGCATCATCGTTCCATACTCTTTCTGGAACAACACACTCTCAAGAACTACCAACGGATTTCGACTCCGTCGACCATTGTTTTCATATCAACCGTTCCCGGATCTACACATGATGTGTTTGCCAAAGGGAACCTCAGTAACATATCTCCCACTATTCCCATTGATATATCAGTTAAACCTGGGATAGTTGAAAATGTTCATATTGGAGCTTCGTGTTCTCCTGAAGAAATTGTCACTTATACTTCCCTGTTTAAAGAATTTCGTGATATCTTTTCCTGGAGTTACGAAGAGATTCCAGGTATCGACCCTGATATTGTTGTGCATGAGATTAATACGTACCTCGGAGCTAAACCAATCCGACAGCACCTCCGTCTGGTCCATCCACGTAAAGCGGCAACTATCAAACTCGAAGTTGAAAAACTTCTCAAAGCCGGTTTTATTTATCTCGTGGCTCTGACAGAATGGGTTTCCAACCCTGTACCGATTGATAAGAAAGGTGGTAGTATACGTGTTTGTGTTGATTATCGGGATATTAACAACGCCTATCAACTTTCCAACCCCTTTCATCGACCAGATTGTTGATGACTGTGCCGACAGTGAAATCTTTTCTCTCATGGATGGATTTTCTGGCTATAATCAAATTAACATCGCTCCTGAGGACCAACATAAAACTTCTTTCATTTGTCCTTGGGGTACTTTCACCTATAGAAAACTTCCCTTCAGTCTTAAGAACGCGGGTGCGACGTTTCAACGTGCTATGTCTTATGTGTTTCACGATATAAAGTATATCATTCAACCTTATTTGGATGATTTTCCGACTCATTCTTTACACCGAGTTGATCACCCTAATCATCTCCGAGCAATTTTCGTTCGTTGTCGGATCTATCGAATTCGTCTAAATCCTCATAAATGCGTCTTTTACGTAGAGTCCGTTCGCCTTCTCGGTTTCATTGTTTCATGTCAAGGGCTCTGGGTAGATCTTATTAAGGTTGAGGCAATTCTTAATCTTCCTCCTCCTTCTTCACTGCGCCAGTTACAAAGTTTGCAGGGGAAAGCAAACTTTCTTCGTCGTTTCATCCCTAATTACGCCGAGATTACTCGTGGTTTTACACATCTTCTAAAGAAATGTTCAGAGTTTGTTTGGGATAAAGTTGTAAACAACGCTTTTGAAGCTTTAAAGATATCCCTCATGAAAGCTCCACTTCTTTTCCCTCCTGATTATAGTCGGGATTACTTTCTTTATCTTGTTGCTTCCGAGTATACTATCGGCATGGTTCTCGTTCAGGAGGATGATGCACACGATGAACATGTTATATATTACTTGAGTCGAAGTCTTACTTCAACTGAAATCAAGTATCGACATGTTGAAAAACTGGCTTTGGCTGTTGTTCAAGCAGTTCAACGTTTTCGCCATTATATTCTCTCTAGGAAAACTACAGTGATTTCACATTGTAACCCCATGCAACATATTTTGACACGTCAATTGTTGGGGGGCAAGTACTCTAAGTGGATTTTCATTCTCCAGGAGTTCGAATTGGAATTCGATCGTGCCACGTCGAAGAAATCCTTAGTTTTCGCTGAGTTAATTTGTGATTTTCCCCACTCTGCCACGGAAAATGTAGCAGTCGATTCATTACCTGATGAATCACTTTTCCTTATCAACACTGATGATATTTGGTATGGAGATATCATTATATATCTCCAAACCCAGACTTTTCGTCCTGCTTTGTCTAGTGCTGAACGACGTCGCGTCCGTTATCAAGCTCGCCAGTACATTATCCTTGGAGATACTCTTTACCGTCAAGGTATTGACTCTGTTTTTCGACGTTACCTGACTTTTGACAAAGCCAAGAAATCTTTGAATAACTGTCATTCTGGAGCATGTGGTGGTCATATGTCCGGGTATGCTAATGCCCAGAAAATCTTACGCGCATGATATTTTTGGCCTTCCTTGTTCAATGACTGCATTACTGCTATTTAGAAGTGCCATGCCTACCAGACCTACAATCAAAAAATTTGGTCGCATCCTGCTCCCCTTCATCCTGTGGTCTCAGTAGGTCCTTTTGCAAAATGGTGCATTGATTTCATGACATGTCACCCTCACTCGGCTGGGGGGCATGGTTACATTATTGTAGCTGTTGATTACTTTACAAAGTGGGTTGAGGCGATGCCAACATTCGATAATACTGGGAAGACTGCAACATTATTTATTTTCAACCATTGCATAGCTCGTTTTAGTGTTCCTCAGGCTATCGTTACCGATCACGGTAGTCATTTTAGGAATTATATGATGTCTGAACTTACGGAGAAGTTGGGTCTTCGTCATGATAGCTCAACACCCTATTATCCGCAAGCTAATGGCCAGGTCGAAGCAATCAATAAGGTTCTTATAACTATGATTCGACGGATGATAGGAATACATAAAACCAACTGGCACACGATGTTGTTTTCGGCATTGTGGGCATATCGTACATCTGTTAAATCCGCTACGGGATTTACGCCCTTTCGATTAGTTTATGGCATGGAAGCCATTCTGCCAATAGAATGTGAGATACCTTCTCTGAAGCTAGCCGTCGAACTATTACCCAATACTTCTGCTGAAGAGGAACGTCTGTTGTATATGATGCGATTAGACGAGACTCGACATAACGCTACTCTAGTAATAGAAGCCCAAAAGAAACGCGTCAAGGCACAATATGACAAGCATGTCAAGCCTCGCGTTTTCTCTGAAGGTGATCTTGTTCTTCTGTATGAACAAGATAAATATGTCTTAGGAGCTGGGAAATTCAAACCAACGTGGCGTGGTCCTTACATT
Organism: Picea glauca; assembly: GCA_000966675.3. Classification (NCBI taxonomy): domain Eukaryota; kingdom Viridiplantae; phylum Streptophyta; class Pinopsida; order Pinales; family Pinaceae; genus Picea; species Picea glauca. The sequence goes on along the minus strand of JZKD02S1955283.1, from coordinate 492,728 downwards.
GTTCGAAAAGTTTTGGAAAAAGGAGCGTATGAGCTAGTTGATTACGATGGTATACCTTTAAGTGAGCCCAAAAATGGGTTATACTTGAAGAAGTACTATGCATAAGTCATTTGTGAAAGTACTTGTATTTTATGTATCATATTATGTGTGTGTTACTTTAGTTTTCTTTTGACGTTATCTGGTCTCTACCCTTACGTGACGTCGTGTTTGATTGCCAGATGTCAAAGTCTTCACTACCCTATATTGGCTTCGCCGACGGTGCTAGTCGTAGTACTCAGAACCTAGCTTCTGTTGCATGGGCAATCTATGCCCCAACGAACGAACTTGTATCTTTACAAGGTGTATGTCTTGGCCGTGCAACCAACAACATGGCAGAGTATAGAGCCATAATTGAGTTATTGGTCGATGTTATCTCACTCGGAATTCATCACTTGGTTGTGCGACTCGACTTGCAGCTGGTAGTGCTACAGCTAAGTAATATCTATTCTATTCAAAGTCCTACTTTATTAAGGGTGTATTTGCGAATTCGTCTCTTGGAATGATATTTCGATCACATTGAATATGAGCATATTCCTAGATGTCTTAATTCATTAACAGATGCATTGGAAAATTATGTACTGGATGGACGTTTGAACAATTTATAAATCAAACACATTACAATTCACACAATGTAAAGTAAACTAGTAGAAGCCGTCTGTATATATATAACGATCAAAACAGTTTGTTTTTACAAAATGTTTGTCTGAAGACCAAAATGTCAAAAATGGAAGCTTATAGCTTCTACATAGTGACGTCACGGATGACGTTTAAGGTAACACACAACTTCCCTAGCTACCCTGCGGAGCAGTCAGCCCATAGTTGCGGAAACTCCTACAGTGCGACGTTGATCGCGTCGTGGAATCTCTTCCAGAGTCATATCTGGAATGTCTGCTGTCAGACCCTCTAAATTCTGCTCCACGACCTGGTAATCTTCAACATACTGTGGTGCTACTACTGCAGCTTCTCCTCGTCTCTGAATAGGAGAACTACCAGCAGGTTTATATTCTCCAACGTCTGTGTTATCGAAAAACATTTGGTGTTAGTCTTCGGATAAATATATAAAACAAAAACATTTAAATATGTTAAAAATACAAAAACATTTAAAAAGAGAAAATTTGTGTACTTCTTACCAAGGTCTCCCCAGTGCGCGTCCTCAGGTAGAGCTAGATCTAGATCTCCTCGGAAATCCAACCTGGCATATGCATAATCATCGATCATCAGCATCTGGTTCTGCAACCAGTCAAAGAAAATATCGTCATATTTGACGATTGGTCTTGCCACATGTCGGGCCATGAGTCGACACCATCACAACATCCTCGGATCCCTAGGACCCGAAAACCTCCACTCAGCCTGTAAACGAAATACAGGGACCCTCTCTAAGAAGAAAGACACTAACAAAGATCCATATCCAAATTTTTTCAGTTCTCCTCGCCTGCACTTGGTCAGTTGTCTTTTGATACTACGCAATACTGCATCAGCCCAGTTAAATACTCAAGACTCAGTACACTCGATGGCGTACTGGAAATAGCTTTGCAATGCCATATGGGGAGTGACACTTCCAACCATCTGAGCAATCATGAAGAGAATAGTGCGGAGAGTCAAGTCAGTTACTCCCCAGATTGCCACTTTCCCTTTCTTTCTTTCGGCCTCAGGTACACAATATTGGTTGCAGTATTCACTCATTTTCAAACCGCCTGCCCTGCTGTCGATCAGATTGACATAGGACCCACGCCTGGATAATCCGGTCAAGAAATATATGTCCTCTATGTCAATAGCTAATGTGTGAGCTCCTACGATGAAAACTTGCTGGTCCGGATCCCACATTCGGACTAGATACTCCAATTATCAGACTTGGGCTCTCATGCCCTGGATACAGAAGTATTTTAAGAGACCACAATCTCTTAATGCCGCTATGGTGGGAGGGTGATTTTCGGCATTTGTGTTATCCTCCTCATGTTCTCGTTATCGCCACTCAAGCACCATGCTTGTGGCTATTTACCTGCATAAGAAGCATATAAAGATGATTAATGATCTTATTTATGAAATAAATTTTTCTATTGGATAAACGTTTTAAATTTTTTTTGAGTTCTGCGCTGCTCGCAGGTGCCATACTATGCACAGTGCGAACTTCTCGCAGGTTCCTTAAGGCCCACCTACGAGAACGAGTCATTCTCGCAGATCCCGCATGGACCACCTGGGAGAATTTCTCCACGCACATATAGTTTAAAAAATAACTTGAAACAGAACTTTTAACCAATGAAATCAAGATTTTAAACCATGAAAAGATCAGGAATGAAGAACTTACCAAGATGCTGCTGACAACTCGTCAAATGATCACCCGTAACTCCTGGAAATCGACATTGAATGCAGAGGGTAAAATGAGGGTTTTTTGGAACTCAATGGTAAAAGGGTGAAATGATATGGTAAATTTAGTTATTCACTCATTTTAATTACTTTTTACTATATCAAATGTGGGTTTTTTATGTTTATTTATTATTTAACCCTAATCACTAATGTGAAAATGAGTGAAGTGACTTGCAGGTGTGAAACATGGATGATTATGGACAGTTTTTTCTATGGTGTGGTGTGATTTTGATTGTTTTTTATGGTTTTGACATAAAACCTTGAGCGCCTTTTGTCTGTCTTGCGCTTGTGAAAAACATAAGAACGTGATTGAGCATTGTTTTATCACTTTTTCGGGCTCGCTATGGTTATACGAAAAAGGAACCCCCCTGGAGTTCTTTTTAATCTCTTTTCAGACTCTCTAAACATGAAAATATTTCCGAGCGATCTTGCTATTTTCACGCTCGTTAAAGTATTTGAAGTACGCGTCCTTCGAGCGATAGTTTAACCCTTTTTCGGTCTCATTGGACTACTGTACGAAAAAGGAACTGAGAGAGTTCTCTTTTAAGTGTTTTTCCAAACTCTATAATCTTGAAAAACCTTCGAGTTTACTATCTCTAGACTCATTAAACAAACATTGAAAGACCCGTAATGGGACCGAACCACTCCTTCCTAGGGTTCATTAAAAATACTTCGAGGGACTCGTCCGAAGGATGAGCTTATATCAACAAGCATATGTAATCCTCTTCAAGCTTGCGTAAAAATAAAGAGGTACTTGCCAGAAATGGTGGGGGGAAATTTGGGAAAGGGATATGTTCCATCTTTGTATTGATTGGTAGTAATTGTCGCTCTTGAACATGACACCCCCTATTCATCATTTGAAGTCGGTTTGGGAAATCCATTTGTATCTCATTCGATTTACTACAAGGTCATTTCCCGTGTCGTCTTTGAGTCAATGCTACCAAATCATTGGTCGTTTCATTCATATGTTCAAGAGAAGTCCACATTAAACCTATATTGAGTCGGCCATCTGCAGTTGTCCATTATTTCTGAGTCAGCCTTCCCTGTGTCCAAAGTCCAATTGCTACATGCTCTGTTTCACCTTCAAACTCTGTCACTCATTTCGTGTCATTGATGGGGGATACATCAAGGCCCTCCTATGACGATTTTTGTTCCGTCGACTTCAACACATTATTTAGAATCAAGACTTAGAAATTATTTAGTACCTTGGAGCTTGCATGCCTCAATGGCAAGTTTCCTCGCTTTCGACAGTGGGTTTACATCATTGATCCCTGATCGAAAGATTCCATCGGATGTTCGACATCAACTCATTTATTCATAGTTGATGGATTGTACTTTAGTACCTTGGGAGTCATTGACATCAATGGTGGTTTCCCTCGCACTTGTTAATGCTTACATCAATGGACGGTAATCAAGTGGTTTCTACCATGTTCGACTTCAACACATGTAATCACATGGTTAGATTCGTACTTTGGGCGACGATATTGAAGACCCTGGATATTATCTTTGTGATCTAGGTTGCGATGGAGTATGTATAATTTGCGACACATAGATCCACTTAGTATGTTTCGTGGTTGTTGTCTTGATTGAAAATTTGTCGCATAGATCCACAATGCATTCAAGTGGCTATGCTATATTATGACAGCATGGATCCATAGTGTATGATTGGTGGCCATGACTTTTGTTTATGATGTCATCAGTCTATGATCTGAGTACAGGAATGCCTACCTTAGAATTGATATATATGATACTCTGCAAATGCTTGTTTGTTTGCAGGTCTCCGATTAGATGTGCTCTTGGTTCTTTCCACACACATGCAGCTTACAAAGTCTAACAACTGTCACTGGTTCCAATCTCAGACTTTGGGGGGCATTTTGTTATCCATAATTTTGGTTGTCATGATGAAGTGATGATGATGGAGAAATAAGTCTCTTCACTAGAACACTTTCCTGAGAAAAGTTACATTTTTCTGCTTCCAGAAATCATATTTTTAAGGGAGGTTCGCAGGCTACCTATATATTTGTCTGCGAGAATCCATGATTCTTGCAGGCTGCATTAAGCTGAGGTGCGAGGGGTTCGCACTGTACCTAACTGTCAGGGTGCGGACATCTTCTAAAGGAAGGAAAAAGATAAAATTTCTAACCTTCTAGAATGGAATCTTCTAGAAGGATGAGTTGGCGTTCGAATGGTTGTCAAATACTGGTTTTCTTGATATCTTGGGATCATTCCTATCCTAGTAACTAATCTATTTTCTCCTATATATTGAGGGGAATGCTCATGGAAAAGGCTAGAAGCAAACTAGCAAGAGATTGATTGGAGGATTAGCGAAATATTGTATGAAGGACTGATGCTACAGTAGCTAGAGACACCAGCAAGGTCATCAAAAGTGGTGGATTTTCTTCATGCATGAGCAAGTGTGTGTGCGGAGCTAAGAGCCATCGAAAGGATATCTACAACATCAAGGCTCAGGTTGTAAGTTTCACTTTCTATCAATTTAATACAGTAATATGTCCATTTCCCATAAAGATGATGTCACTTTATTACATAACTCCTTGATCATATGTATAGATTAGCTATTGAATATATTGATTTGCCTTCACTTCGATTGGTTTGTACTGTTGTGATCTAAACGACACAAGAGCATTGGAGCGAAGCTTGGAACAACAGAGACCTAAGGAAGCATTCATAAGGTATGTTCATGATCCTTGCTTCTTAGTTCATTCAATATTCTATATCTAGGGAAAGAGTATTATTCTGTCATGTTTTGTTCTAGATCCAGGTGGATCTAGGGAGATCGGTTTGTGTCCGCACTTACGGATTAATCCTGAAACAATCTAGACAACCATGTTACCCATGTGTGAGTCAGATCAAAAAGTATAATCCATGTGTCTTCATCAACCAAAACATTTTCGTTAGCATAATAATTAGTCAGTTCAATTACAAAAAAAAAAAGTATTTAATAAGTTCTACTCCTTGACTCAATCTGGAGACCCAAAGTTTTGTCGACAATACCCACGTCAATGCACCCTTACATTCCCTGTCAACTTATGAACTTGTTAGAAACAACTGCAATGTAGCTATAATCAAACCTCGTGTAAATCATTAACTCCCTGATCATCATTATCCAATTAACATCATTACAATAATACATTATCAAAGCATATCCTGCATTTACTTTAAACAATTTTCACATTTTAAATCTAGTCAATCCACATTAAAATTGTGTGATCGTCATAATAAAATTCAATAATCCGGTCATTTGCTAACAAACACTCTAAAAAAATGAATTTGGTTGTAATAGTGTTGGTAAAATGAGGCACTAAAAATATTATATATATTATATTTATAGTATACATACAACATATATTATCATGAATCATATATTTTCTATTATATACACATATATAGTGCCCAAAAAAAAATCCAAGGAAAAAACACTATTTAATAGACCAACATATCTTAACATGTCACCTGAACCTAAGTGGGGAGGACAACAATTATTCCTCCCAACCACCTAAGCTAAACCCAAACCCAATAAACTATATATAGAATAATGCTTATCCAATACTTAATAATAATTATATACATTAAAATTTAATATAATAATAATTACAATATAATAATCTAACTATAATAACATAATCATGTTATCACACACAAAAGTATTAGAACTAAAATAATCACTAAAAAAACAATATATTATATATAATAATTCAATTCAACCATTATTTTATATATCTTTCACACATATAATAACCTTTCATATTATATATATATATATATATATATATATATATATATATATATATATATATCTATATTTAGAACCAAAGCCAGGGTAACAGGGTTCCTCATTTTGCTATTTTCCTTTTTTTTTCTACTCATTGGGAAACCACACGAATCCTCATCATGTATTTCATTATGAAATTTCCAATGGATGTGTGTTTAGATGGGTGCCTTTTTTCCTTTTTCATGATTTCAATATCTCAAGATTTTAATCCATTCTTAATATTTCATTGCATCTCTTTATTAATCCATGGAGTGTTTTTTAAAATTTTATATTAGAAAATTTTAAGGCTAAAATTTAAATTCTTTATTATATTTAATTAAATTCAAATCTTTGTTATAATAGATCAGTGCTTATTATTTAAACCTAAAACTTTTATTGTTGGAAAAAAAATACAATCTAGAAGAAAATGCATAGGGTTTCCAATGGTTTCTGTAAGGCATTTTGGCATCGAGCTTGGGTGCGCACATTCATTCTCTGCCAAAACTGAAGTTTGAGAAGCAGTTGCAAAGGTGCGACGTGCTCAACATTCATGTATACAGAGTGAACGAGACGTGTTGGGCAATCTAGATGAGTTGAATTTCATATTTAATTGATTGCGAGACTAAGACGACACCATCATCGTGTGGCAAGAAGTGTTATTAAGTCGTGCTCATCGACGAAATATTGTTGGTATTTAAATTGTGGGGTGGGAACAAACACCAAAGTGGAGTTAATGGGAGCGTGGGTTACGCTTTTTATTGCAAAGTATTTGGATATCCTCGATATTCAATTATTAGGTGATTCAAAAGTAATAATTGACTAGTTAAAAAAGAAAGCAAACCTCCAGGCCATAAATATTGAAGGATGAAAAAATAAAACTAGTGAACTGGTCTCTTCCTTGAGGGTTATCCACTTTCAGCGCATTTGCAAAGAGAAAAATGTGGAGGCAAATATTTTATCGAAGAAATCCCTCACGACTGAGAGTGGAAGACCTTTTTATCACTCTTGGGATGGAGCTTCTGTTGGAAATGTCCAACATTTTGATATTTTCTAACTGCTATATGCGTCGAGTTTGGGTTCTTTGTATTGTTTTTTCACAAGTGGTGGGATGTTTAGTTATCTTGAGGAGATCTCTTATTTTGTTTTCTTGTGTTGGTTTTTGTATGAACAATTTGATTCGTCTTTTTTAAGAGATATAGATAGAATATTGTTCATAGGAAACTAACATTAAATTGTCGAGGTTTGTATGAAAAATTGTATTCTTAATATAATTAGTATTAGTGTGAATTTTCTGCGGGAAAAAAAGATGACACCATCATCGTGTTGAAGTGAGTTGTGGGACAGGCCTCGTCCGTTGTGCCCATGAGCATAAAGATCAAAGAGCCTGAGCCATATGATGGTACTCAAAATGCTAAGACTCCTGGCAATTTCTGTTGGGACATGGAGCAATACTTAGAACAACTGAGCCAAAGTTCAGACGAATATAAAGAGAATGCCTACCCCAATTTTTTCGATAGGATCGACTAAATTGTGGAGGAACCACGCAAAAGACTTGGTAGTCGGGGTACCATAGAGAATATTAGTAGCTGGGAAGAGTTGAAAACAACCTTGATGCAGAGTTTGGTCTGGGGAAAATGCTTGGATCGCAAGAAACTAGTTTCTCGCATTGAAGCATACTGGTAAAATGCAAACCTACGTTAGGGAGTTTTTTGGACTTGTGATAAATGATAAAGATCAAGGATATGTCAGAAGAGGACATACTTTTCACTTTTTGAAAACCATTGCCACGAACCATAATCATCACTACATATCAATTTAGTGTTTGAGATGGCCTTGATTTTTTTTTATTTTTTTTTTGTAATATAGAGATTCAATAGTTTTTTTATATCACTTTCTAACAACCCATAAACATTAGCAAATCTTTGTAATCAACATCCAACCATCAAATTTAAATATCCAACTAAAATATATTACATTGATTAAATGCAATTAATCCTTCAAGAAAGATAAACCTAAACATACAAGTAAATGTATAAATGAAAAGTACTTGTAACCTCTATATTTCTGGAATCCAAGTGTTGTTCTACCAATACTGGCGATCCTTGAAACACTCTTCAATCGTAGGGGAGAAATCGCATAAAAGGGTCAATTTTCTACCTAACCAAGAAACTACTTTTACAAATGGTGTCCCTGAGCACGGCTCAATCCAAATGAAGATTATGATTAATTTATTAGGAATAACGCAATAGAACTTTTATATGACTATACTACCATCAATAAAATATTCTTGAGAGTGGTGTCCTCTCTGTACTATAGAGATCTTACTTCCACCCAATGAAGATTAGGAATAAGGTATTATGAATAAATCAATAGGATTTTGATACCACTATACTACGTGTTGGAAATTTGAGTCCACAAAGAATATATATTGCAATACAAATTAATTGTGAGGAAAATAATGTAAACTAAAAGATAATAGAAAGCATTCAATAATAGACATATTTATGTGGTAGGACCCTCACAATGTTCCAAGGAAATAGTCACGGGGAAAGGTATCGATATTATTGTTTCTCAAAGGTAAATATTACAATATGTCCATAGTGGGATTACAAAACTTTTCATATGCATTTGAAGGTTACACAGATACATACCATCTACAACATAATTTCCACCATTATATGAACTACCACCATTACATAAACCACCACAATTCACTAGTTTTGATTGTTGTCATAATTCCAACAATTTCTATTTTGACAACGATTTACTTCATATCCTAGCCAAACCCATTCATCACATTTTTTGTAAGCTAATAAAATCCAAACACCACATCAACGTCTTTAACAACACTTGTTTCGTGAACATATCTACACATTTTTCTTCAATATGGACTTTCTCAAGAGCTAATCCACCTCCAATTTTTTGTCTTACAAAATGGTATTTAACAACAAAATGATTTATTTTACTATGATAACCTAGATTTATATACAAATGCATAGCACTTTGACAGTCACAAAACACATTCACCTTGTTTTGCACTTTTTCATTCTCACCCAATAGACCCTTTAACCAAATTGGATCCTTGCATGCATGTGAGAAAACCATAAATTTTTCCTTAGTAGTGGATAAAAAAATTGTGTTTTGAATCTTTGACATCCAATAAGTAGGTCTTCCTGCAAGAGTAAATACATAACTTGAAGTAGATCTCATTTTGTCAAAATGAGATTCCTCAATCCCTCCAACCATTATAGGTGATACAATAAGCACTTGTTCCTCTAAGATATCGAAGCATCCATTTCACTACTACCGAATGCTCTCTACCTAGATTTTCCATGTATCTACTAACAACATCAACTTCATGTGAAATATTTGTTCTTGTACATACCATCACATACATTAAACTTCCTACTACGCTAGAATAGAGTACATGAGTCACATAATCATTTTCTTCTTTATTATTAGGATATAAAATTGAATAAAGATTAAAATGGGAGTCTGAAGGGATATCTACTTATTTCACATTATTCATACCGAATATTACAAGTACATTCTCCGCATACTTCTGTTGTGATAACCAAAGCTTACTATGTTTCCTGTCTCTGTCTATTTCTATGTCAAAACTTGGTTTTGTTGCTCCTAAATCCTTCATATCAAAAGTCATAGCCAACTAATCCCTTAACCTGTTGATCTCAACCATGCTTTAGGTTACTATAAGGATATCGCCAACATATAACACCAAGATAATGAATATACAATTTTCTAAACTTTTTGAAGTAAACACAATGGTCATACTCACTTCTTGTAAAATTTTGGATCACCATGATGTAGTCAAAATTCTTGTATCATTGCCTGGGAGACTGCTTTAGGCCATAAAATGACTTCTTGAGTTTGGAAACAAATCTTATTTTGTGATTCTAAACAAAACCTTGTGGTTGTTCCATATATATTTCCTCATCGAAATCTTCATGTAAAAACATTGTCTTAACATCTAGTTTCTCTAACTAAATATCAAGTAAAGCAACTAGTGCTGATATTACATGAATTGAAACAAGCTTAACAATTGGTGAAAATATTTCATGGAAATCAATACATTTCGTTTGACAACACCCTTTTTCTACCATTATTTCTTTGTACCTTTCAACTTTTGCTATGTCTGATTTAATGAGAGCAGATTCATCAAATACTACATCTCTACTAATGATGAGTTTGTAGGTAGTGCGATCCCACAATATGTATCACTGAACTTCATCAGTATAACAAAAATATATATACTTCTTTGATTTGGGGTCCAACATATAATGTTGATATTTAGTAATAAGAGAGTAAGCATCACAACCAAATATTTTTAGATTTTGGTAATTACATGAATGACCTGTCCATACCTCTTCAGGAATATTATTGTCTATTTCAACTAATGGTCACTGATTTACTAGACAAGGAAGGTGGTTAGAATTCCTCAACGAGTATGACTTTGACATAAATCATATCAGAGAAAAAGAGAACAAGGTGGCTGAAAGACTCAGTAGGAGGGTGCATGAGATACATGCTACAATAGTTAGCATGTATAAATTGGATTTGTGTGACATAATTTTTGAATTTTCCAAATCAGATCAACGCTATGTGGACATAAAGGTGAATTTACAACAAGGTATGTCAGAGGAGAAATTGGAAGATTATGAACTTAAAGAGGATGGAATCCTCATGTATAGTGACAAAGTCTATGTGCCAAATAATCAAGAGTTGAAAAGTATAATATTGTCATAGATGCATAAGGTTCCTTATGTAAGACATCTACGCTACTAAAAGACAATTACAACGGTCAAAAAACAATACTATTGACCAGGCATGAAAAAGGAAGTTGTTCATTTTATTGCTAGATTCCTTGAATGTCAAAAAGTCGAGGATGAGCATAGACATCCAGTTGGTTTGCTACAACATTTTCCCATTGTTGAGTGGAAGTGAGAAGTTGTGACCACAAACTTTATTACTAAGCTACCTAGGACTACTAAGTAGCATGATTCTATTATGGTAGTGGTGGAAAATATTACTAAATCTACCCATTTTATTCTAGTAAAGTTAGCACACAAGGAAGCCAACATTGCTAAAATATATGTGCGAGAAATTTCTAAGTTGCATGGTGTACCTATCATAGTTGTGTATGACATAGATTCCAAGTTCACCTTGAACTTTTGAAAAGGGATATTCAATTTTTTTGGAATAAATATGAACTTTAGCATAACATATCACACTGAGACAGATGGACAAACAAAGAGACTAAATAGGGTGATTGAAGATATGCTCAAGATGTATATGATGGATAAACCATTAAAATGGGAAAACTTCACTTGGTATAGTTTTCTTACAACAATAGGTATCAAACATCCTTAAATATAATCCCATTTGAGGCACTTTATGGTAGCAAGCGCAACACACCACTCAATTTAAAAAATCCAACAGACAACGCAGTAGTTGGGCCAGATCTTCTCTAGGAAATGGAGGAGAATATGGTAAAGATAAGTCATAATTTAAAGGTTTCCCAAGATAGGAAGAAATGTTGTGCAAATAAAGGCATAACCCACAAAGAATTTAAAGTGGGTGACCATGTGTTCTTGAAAGTAAAATCCAGACGTAGTTCCCTGAAGTTGGGAAATCGTTCTAATTTGGAAGTGCTCTATTGTGGGCCATTTGAAATCCTAAAGAGGATTGATCATATTTCTTATATGCTTACATTGCCTGCATCCTTGTGTATTCATAATTTTTTCCATGTATCATTCCTTAAAAAGTACGTACCTGATGTTGATCATATTATTAATTAGAATATGATTCAGGTGGAGCTAGAAGGCGATTTTCAAGTGCATCTAGTTTGCATATTGGATAAGAAAATCAAACAGCTCCCAAATCAATTGATGGATATGGTAAAGGTTCAATGGACCTGGTACGGTCATGAGGATGCAACTTGGGAGCGCGAAGATGCTATGCAGGTAGAGTATCTGCATATTTTTAAATATTTTTGAAATTTTGCATGTACATGTGTATATAATGCACTAAGGACAATGATAAATAAGGGGGAGGGGAATGTGATGTACTTGATTTGAACCCCAATTGTAAATGCAGATGTACATATAGGTTGGTGACCCAGTGACACCAAGGTTTGGTTCTTCGCACACCTGAGTAGTGTGCAAGGAATACCTCGAAGTATGCATCGAGCCAAGTTATATATATATATATATATATATATATATA
>JZKD02S1955283.1:461929-480259 GCA_000966675.3 Picea glauca | reverse complement strand
TGATTATGAGACTGGTGAGATGGAATGCTAATAGGTCAGTGTGCCTATCCTTGTAAGTGTAATCATACTCAATTTATTAATATTATCACATTGCTACAAGTAGACATATCAAATGAAAAATGAAAAAATCGGCGGGGGACTTAAGTCCTAGGGTATATTTTATTAATATTTTCAGAAAAGTGTAATTTATGGATATTTGTTTATCCTAAGTTCTCGAGGGAAGGGAACTAGTAACCAAGTGGCTAGAGTTAGTTCTAAAAGTGACAAATGTCTAGTTTAAGGCATGCAATATATATTGTTGACCTCAGTGTATTTTAGGAGGAGAACTCATTTTGGGGGAAACACATTTCATTCTCTAGTGGGCAGAAGGTTTCAAACCATCTATGAAAGGATGAAAATTACCTTATCTGCAGAGAAAGAGCTTGTAAGGGGTTTCTATTTTGTAACCAGAGTTTTTCTTTCGAAGAGGCAGGTTGTCAAACCCATGAGCAGTCTCTCTAGGTGAAAGATTTGTTGTTGAAGAGGCAAGTTTTCAAGCCTGTGAGCATTCTCTCTAGGCAAGAGTTTACATGAGAATTGTTCCTTAGAGCGTTGGGCATTAGTTCCGGGGATTTGAGACTTCATGTATGACCTATTGTTGGAACCCTAAAAGAGAAGTGGGGCAACTGAGGTACTGTTCAAAAGAGAAGGGTGACACTTCCTTAGGTGTAACAAGCATGTGGGGAGTGAGAGACTATGGGCTAGTTGAAACAGTGGTACCTTGGACTGAATAATTTTGTTGATTATCGAATCTCAAACTAGCATTAGAAACCCTTTTTCCCTGGTAGATTTAAGCCCCAACTAGGAGGTGACCTATTGTTGAAAGTATAATACCAATAGAGTCTATGGCTGGGAGGAATGTCTGAGTTCTATATGTAGTTGGTGACTTTCATTAAAGATAAGTGTTTTTATGTGCTTGTCTCATTTATTGTGCGCTTAATTATCTATTTTTTATATGGGTTTAATTCTTGTATGTTATTGCATATAAGTAATTGTTGTTATTTTATATTATGTTGCTTGCACATGTAAGTATGGTGTGGATATTCAGTAATCATAGTCTTGCATGAGTATGACAATTGTTGTTAGTTTTCCTATAAATTAATCTTGTAATATTGGGCATAAGTTTTCGTGGTGAAATTTAGAATGACCATGTGTACAGAGAAATATTCTATGTGCACGAGAGGCTCAATTTGTTTGTGTGCACAAGAAAGCAGTCTTCTCCCACAAGGAGAATAGAATTGGCATGTAATGCAAGAAATGTTACATGCACAATAGTGATCTCATGTTCAATATGGATTGTATGCACATTAGTGTTGTGATCTCAGTCTTCTTCACATTAGTGTTGTGATCTCAGTCTTCTTATCCACGTAGTTGTTGTGTTACTTCCATTGTTTTAAGTAAAGTAATTTAAAAAGAGGAAAGTTTGTATAATGTGACTTAACTTGAAGCTCAGCACGTTAATTCAAGTAATATTGCGCAGACTAATGTTATAAAGTAGAATATATGTAATGTTACAAAGTAGAATATATGTACTGGATTTTGGAATAGAATTGTTTATTAGTTTACAAGTTAACTAATGTTATAAATTAATATCAAGCATGATACCCAACTAAGAGGCTGGATTTATTATAAATTGGTATCATAGCACGGTACCCAACTAAGAGGCCAGGTATATTACACATCATATAACAAGTTATGTGATAAGACTAATGGAATTTGATAATGATTAGTAACTCATAAAACATCAAGGAAATTCAACGAGTCCAAAACACTACATCTTACAATCATCCAACTAAAGCATATTACATGAGAGAGTCAATGTTGAATGAAAAATTGTGGATGAAATGATGTGATGTTATATTGACAGTGAGATGTAAATATAGTAACATGAAAATGAGAAAACTATTGCTACATTTTAAATCTTTTATAATAAATTGATTAATTTCTTATAAGTGATTACATTGAAACTAAATCGCACACTCATCAACTACTCTTCTAGCTAACATTACTACACTCTAATCCCTACCTATTACAACAAACTATGTATATGAAGGTGGTTTGCTTGATGTGTCTCTTGTGAACAGTTTCCTCCATGTGTCTCTTGTGAACAGTTCACAGTCTATCAAAAACATGTGTGGATAACACAAGTGACTATATGATGGTAGTTTCCTTGATGTGTCTCTTGTGAACAGTTTACAGTGTATCAAAAACATGGCTGTGGATAACACAAGTGATTAAGTGATTAGAGGATAACACAAGTGATTAAGTGGAAACTAAACCTCACACTCATCAACTACTCTTCTATCTAATCCTTACCTACACCCTAATCCTTACCTATTACAGCAAACTATGTATATGAAGGTGGTTTCCTCGATGTTTCTCTTGTGGACAGTTTATCTGTGGATAACACAAGAATCTTATTACCACCCTTCTATCTAATACTGATACACTCTAATCCTTACCTATTACAGCAAACTATATATATGAAGGTGGTTTCCTCGCCACAAGAATCTTATTACCACCCTTCTATCTAATACTGCTACACTCTAATCCTTACGTATTACAGCAAAACCATGTACATGAAGGTGGTTTCCTCGATATGTCTCTTGTGGATAGCACAAGAATCTTATTTACCAATTTATTGCTTTCAATGGTGATGCTGAATATCATTAACTCTTACAAATGTCTCTTATCTTTTATCGTGACGCTCAGTATCGTCAAACTTCTGGGCGTATCTGCACTTCTATCGTGATGCTCATTATGATCTTTGACTGCCTTTATTAAAAATTCAAGTTCTATTCATTACCAGCTATCTTCATTTCCAAACCATCCATTGGAAGTCGACTACTCCATTCAATACCAGCTAACTTCATTTCTAAACTTTCAATTGTATATATAAACTAAACACGATGCCCCATGCAGCCCACTCACCTGGACAGACAGGCCTCGTTATCTTTGACAGTTATCCATCATCAAGCTGGACGGGTGATGGAGTGGTGATATCATGTACATGGAAGTAATGTCATGTGTACAGAAGGAGACGGAGCTCAATTTGACCTAGCAGTATCATCCAAAAAGTTATTATAATTTATAGCCTCCAACGTTCTGTTGTAATTGAATTTAGATTCAACCTTATCCGGTGGACCCCAAGCCCCGATTGCCAGCCTTTCCATTGAATTCCGGGGCTGATCTTATTTCAGCAAGCGAATAGCACATTTCCGAGCATCCAAGCCTCGAATTCGACAACAATTCAACCTCAGCAGCAGTGGTTGCTCCCGGATTTCTTCGTGATCATGGATAAAATAGACTCGATACAGTACACACAGCCGGAAAATTCGGCATCCGATATGTTACAACGTCTGGTGAAGGAGGATGAATACGAGTGCCTGAGGGACGTGGTCAGACGATATCACAATCAGTCCGTAAGCCACGGCCAGTGCTGTTCGATGGTGCTCCAGCGAATTAGGGCGCCCGTGGAGGACGTCTGGTCGGTGGTGCGGCGCTTCGACAGACCGCAAACGTACAAGCATTTCATCCGCAGCTGTTCCATGCTGGGCGACGGCACCGTGGGTAGTACGAGGGAGGTTCGTGTTGTATCGGGGCTGCCGGCGGAGAGCAGCACTGAGAGGCTGGAGATTCTCGACGACGATTGCCACGTTCTGAGTTTCAGAGTTGTGGGTGGCGACCATCGCTTGAATAATTATCGATCCTTCACCACAGTCCATCAAGATATGGACGGGATGGGCGGGGCGCTGGTGATCGAGTCGTATGTGGTGGACGTGCCGGAGGGAAATAGTTCCCACGATACGTGCCTGTTCTTGGACACCATTGTTAAATGCAATCTGCAATCGCTGGCTCAAATCTATAAGAATTTCCCAGATGTCACGGGAGGCGGTCCCTAGCCGTGGGCGATTGATTGAGGAGCCACGACCGTTCAGGGTCGAGGTCTAAACCGTGGATGGGTTTTAATCATACCCCTGTTGCTCTCTGCTGTCTTATATTATTTTCAGCTAATTTTTCTTATAATGTGGATATTATAGTGTTAATTTTACTTTTAATTATCTGAATAATAAACCATCTGTTATAAAAAATTCTGGTTTAATTATTCTCCGTTTATTTAGAATCTCAAAATTCAGTAATATAAATCTGTATGAAATTTTAATTTTTATTGTTTAAATTGTATTTTTAAATGTATAAATAGATTCAAACTGTTGAAACATTTAGAGTATTTTGATTATACAGAATTAACAATTCAAATCTACATATCCAATAATACTTAATAATACTTGATTGAGGTAAATATCCCCAAAAATATAACCTATAAAAACAAAAACATAACATATTTAAACAGCTTTGGCTACCAAAGGATATAAATTTATACAAATCACTATTGCAAAAATTGATTTAGCATACTGAAAAAACTACCCAAAATACTAGGATTTTACAAAAATAATCACTTAAATCTACTAATCCAACAATTTTTCTCCTGACAAATATCCCAAAATTTTATTTTAATTTATTATAATCTTTGACCTACAATGAAAATAATTACATCTTAAAACATTTCATTCATTTTAAAAGACTATTTTATTTTTTTCTATCTTATTAGAAGGATTTTTTTTTCTATCGTATTGGACGGGAACTTAAAATTTAAAATAAAATGTATATTTTATACTTCCATATTAAAAAACTTCTTGAATTTTTTAATTACATTTTCTTGGAGCACTGAATACCATTCAAATCTGTATTTTTAATCAAATCTTGTTACGATAGTTTTAATATGCTTAAGGAAGTGACTTCCGAGTAAATTTCGCATCGTAAATCACTTTCTAAAGGTTTTTTATTTTTTATTTAAATGTTGTTACTATAGTTTTAATATGCATTTCTAGTTTTAACCTGCATTGCTTATGTAGTAAATTTTACATGGTATATCATCGTTTAAATTTTATTTTTCTATGCTTGCCTCATAAGTGTTTTTTATATTTCAATATAATTAATATTTGCAATTTATTAAGTACTCAATAGATATTGACAAACAATATTTAATATTTTATTTAAATAATATTTTAATATTGAATAAAAAAAATTATATTAATATTAATTTTATGTGAAATATTTTAATATATTCTGAATGGATTTAATGGTTAAGAATATGTGTTTCCTCAAATTCAAATCCAGAAGGGAATAGGATATATATATATCTGTAAACTTTACTAGTCAAAATCGGTGATCTGAAAGGGTCCCTTGTCCCACTGATGTGACTTAGCCGTGACCTTAAAAATATATTATTATTATATCAATTTTGTATTAAAATAATTAAAAGAGAAAAAAAAATATTTGCACCCAAAAGTAATTTTTAAATATGAAAAATGTGTGATTTTAAAAGTACAAATATTAAATTAAATTGTTTATTGTTTAATTTATAAATAATAAATAAGATTCTATCATTTTTACCTTTTATGTTAGAAATCTAAAACAATGGAATTCAATTCAACTTCGTTTCATTGATATTGGTATAAAATATTTATATTTTATGAAAAATTAGGACATGCAAAAATGTAAATATTAACAGATTAGTCATTCAATTTATAAAATAAACTACTATGACATGTAAAAATGAAAATATTATAATGTTTATTGTTTAATTTATAAATAATAAATTAAATTTTAAATAAAGTAAAATCGGGAATTAATTCTTTTGTAATAGTTTTTGTTGATTGAATAAGCTAAAATCACTATTTCAACTAAGAGAAGTGTTGTAATTTGAATAGTATACCATCTTATATCCATTTTAACTTATGATCTATTATATATATAGTGGGATTGGTCAATCGATCGATCAATATCTTGAATCGTTGGTCGAAATCACATATTGATTCATTCCACAACTACTTAACTTCTTTCAATCCTGTAATATACTGCGACTCAGGATTCAGCTTCCTGAATTCTTTTAATAGAGCTTGTCTAATGTCTGTCAAGGTTCTAGCTTGTCCCATAGGCACATTGGACCGATACTTCATATACCATAGTAACATGTGGTCTCTGAATGTCGTCACTAATTGCGTGATCTTCGCATCATCCTTCAGTATGTTCTTCACTATCCATATTGCTTCATAGACAAACAAGTGTTGTTTTGGATCTTGTTTTCCTACTTTGTGAAATGCATGCATTCTCAAAGTGGGGTATACTCAGGTGCGATCATGTACTGTGCATTCTTCTTCTTCGATGACACTACCTGAAGTTGTGTTGTCTTACTACTTCCACTACTCTGACTACCTTTACTACTATATTTTCTTCCATCACGAAATACAAGTGACAAATTTTTAGATCTTACCTCAATTCTCAGAGATGCACACAGGGTTGTGGGTTCAACATAGAGTCTGGCCTGCGTGGGGCTCCCAACATGTAATGGATCTTCCGTTATTGGACTGTGTTGAAGATCTTTTTCCTTTTTCTTTGTGCATGGTATTCCCTCGATCTAGAGTAATGCACCAGTGTCTCTTTCCTAAATCTCACCATGATTCTCTTCTCTTTCATCCATAGTCCTCTTCCTATTGCATTGAAATTATTTTCCACTGTGCAATACTCTAATCTCTTATTTTGTCACACATTCTTCCTCTTTCAACATTCTCAGCCCATGTGTTCCTTATTCATTATTTCCTACATTCCTCTTCTTCATACACATTGACCATTCCCTGGTCATCCCCCAGTCCCCATATGCCCGCGAAGGCACCTAGCTGCAAGGGAAATCGAATTCCACCTTCATAACTCCCTTATCAAGTTATCTTGGTGAAATCTTGTTGAGAGGAAACACTAAAATTGGTGAATTTACAATCCATCTTGACCAATATAATTTGAAATTCAAAGAGAAAATCAAATGATTTGACCCATAACATCTCTTTATTGATCAAATGACATTAGTTGGGTATAATAATGAACTTAATACTACTTTCATTTTTAGATAAGAAGGTGATATTCATGATCCTCTAACACAATTTGCTGAGAAAATAATAGATGATACCAAAACCATTGTGAGAAAAAATGACCAATACAAATAAAAGGGAAAATTTTCGAATGAAAAAGGTTCTCAATGTCCCATTGTCTCATAGAAGAACAACTCACCCAAAAATAATCCTCAATCAGCATTAGTGCAACAAAGAAATTCTTCAACCAACAATTCCGGTGATGGAGGTGACAAAAACCCTTCATGGGGAAAATTGGAAAAAACACATAAGCTTCAAGTGAAAAGAAAAATGACCAATTCTCAGCAAGAAGTTGAACAACACATACATGAAACTGAAGCTTCTTCGGAAGATTTGGATTTGGAATTCGATATTGAAAATATTCAATTTCTTGATGATGACTCGGGATTACAAAAAACTCAACAAATTGCAGTTGAGCTTGCCATTCAAGAAGAAGTATTTTCAGAAGAAGAATCCATTTATGTACAAAATGTTTTGTTCAATCAAACTTAAAGAAAGATGATTCTTGAAAGATTTTTTTGAAGACTAAAAGGGGAAAGTCTAGCACTAAAATTGACCTTGATAATTTGTTTGCATCAAGAATTGCCAAGTTTCATAAAGCCATAGGGGATGCTTTGGATGTTTTGATAGATGGTATGGAAGATGAAAATTTCCAGGATTAAAGTAAGAATCGAGGAATTAGATTCTACTCTAATGCCACCACTGATACTTGCTACTCCAGTTTCAACAATCCAACCCGAAAAAAGTTCCAACAAAAATATAGAATAAAGACTAAGGACAAAAGAAGCATCAAGTTTACTTTCCGTGACCATGCATTAGGTTGAATAAAATACTAAGAAAAGAATGTTTGTTATTTTAGAAACCTGGGACTTAGCAAATAAATTTGTTTCTCTTGTTTCCAAAATTCAAAATAGTAGGGAGTATTTACAAGATGATCTAACAAATGATGAAGGGTTTTATAAGGATGACCTCTCTACATTTTTTATAAATATTTTAGGAATGACTGAATATGAAAGAAAACAAGAATATTTTCCTTTTCAGACTCGTGTCAAGCAATTGAAAGCATGCTGGATAAAAAAGATCAATATATTAAGATAATTATTAGGTGACTCAAAAGATTTAATTAGAGAAAAGGATGAAGGTTATTCTAAATTGATGAGGCTAGATATTTTTGGCACAACTATTGAAGTACAAGATCCAAATCCAATTGTGAATTTAATTCTTCAAACAAGACAACAATTTGAAGAACATATTGAAATATTAAAAGGATTTTCAGCAGAAAAATTCAACAATACGGTTGAATACATAGAACATGACATTGAAAGTTGTCTTGTTGAGTCTGTAAATAGAAATGAAGACATAAAAATAACATTACAACAAATTTAAATTAACTATAGGTAAATTGAAAAACACTTTACTTGAAAAGTTAGGCAAGAAGTGACCATTTCTCCTTTACGTGATTATATTGAAAAGTGGTTAGAAAGATCCTTAATCAAGATTACCGAGGAAAATTAAGCAGAAGCATTTGGTACTAGTGAAGAAATTGTCTCGAGACAAAATATAAGAGTGGCAATGACCCAAAAATGATGAGAGAGATTCAATTTAAATAAGTTTGAATTGATCACACCCCTATCCTTGTCCTTTCATAATTCATTAAGTTATATTATATCTTTTGAACACGAATATAAATGAATTATGATCTTTCCCTTTATTCTCTTTTCAGGTCTTGATTTGTTTACACCTAGTCCACATTCCAATATTCTCTTCTTCTAATTTTTTTTTTTTGGTCCACGGGAGCCCCAATCCCAGTCCATTTGGACGAATGCCTTTATTTGTATCAGACTTTTAAAGACATTTTTATTTTTGAGAAATCCAAGAGAACTGTTCTGGGGTTAATTTTAATTGTATATTTGAACTCTGATCATTTGAGTAAAATATATTTGAAGTTGACCTATCAAAATCTTATTTTTATTTTAATAGAAAGATTCTTTTAAAGTTAGCTTTAATTTGGGACATTTTTTTTCTTTTCCATGAATGTGTCTTCCTTTAGATAAATGTGATAAAAAAATATTTAATATTCTAATGGATGTGAGATTTGTGTTATAATTTTCTTATTTTCATTTATGTAACAATATTTTGTGAGTGGGTTCTTGGTCCCTTTATCAGGAACTTTTGATCTGATTATATTTTTATATCATTGAATAAATATTTATTTATTTATATGAGCAATAAATATCTAGAGTTTTTTATTTAGCACTCTCCCATTTACATATTGTTGTCCCAAGATCTTCAAAGAAAAGTCTTCAAGGAATTCAAAGAGGAGTACCACCTCTATAGAAATGAAGGGGGATTTCATTCTCATGAGTTTTTCGTTTCAATATTAATTGATTCAAATGTCAATATGGGGGGGTGGTTCAAAGAGGGGGAACTTCCATATTCTCTAATGATTTATTGTGAGAGAACCTAGAGAGTTTCCTACCTACAAGCACACAAGAGCATCCACTATAGCTAACACATCTTCCCCTTCTCATAGGGTATCTTCACCATCCTCACCTACTTCAATGCTTCTACTGTGTGCCTCAAATTCCTATGAGATTGCAACATCTCTCAAAATCCAAGGGGGTCAGACTTCGTCTTCTCTGACCCTACTACCACTACTTCTTGTATCATCACTAGATGCCCTACTTCTAACATCATGCCTCTTCGACAAAATATATTCTTGTGTGCTTCTCTCTTGCATGACACTCTCTCCCACACTTTCTCCTGTTCAGGTTTCCTTCCTTTTAATTTTGGGTCCAACCCTTAATATCTCACCCCTTGATACATTTTTTCTACTCCTCTATTATTCTTTCCTCTTTAGATCAAATCTTCTTGTGTACCTTTCATCTCTTTCTCTCCTCTAGTCTTCTGAGTCCATTATTTCCATCACCTCATCTCAACATCTTATGGATATTCTCAACGGATCCATCTCCTCTCTATGTTTTCTCCCTTCTTGCCATTCCCCCCAATGATAGAGGGTTTACTCAACCATCCTATCTGGCTCCATGCACCTCAATCCTTTCTCAACGAACAACATATTGATCCATAGTGGGATTTCTTTTAGCAACATTTTTAGAGAAGATTCAACATACTTTATTTCAACCTCATTGAAATAATCGCTATATTCTATAGCGAATTCAATAATGTATCATTCCTTCACTCGAGAAAACCAAAAGTCGATTGCTCGATCCCACTTGTTATCCAATGCCTTCATCCTATCAACTATAGTCTCATTACTAACTAGTGGTTCTTGGAGTCTCAAAGCAATGTTAGTTGTTGTTTTCCTCTTCAACCATTCTTAAAAAAAACATGGAAAATCGACAAAGAATACCTCATGCAAATCAGTGCAAATACCTATCCTTCCAACGTTTCATGTTGTATATCATACCATGAGTTTTTCAATGGGAAAAATCATACTCCTTCACAGTTAATCAGTCATGTATTTCCTCATAGGATGGATTCCACCTCATTCTCTCCCTTCATCACGTAATACAAAACCTTCATGTCCCAACAACAAAACCATTTTTTGGCTCATTTACATGCATCCTTCTTAACACTAGGGGGTTGATGATCCAGGGTTCATCCATATTTGACCAAAAAAAACCCAAAGAATCGACATATCAATCTTCAGTCAAGGAACGAAGAAGGTCTCACCTAAAATTTCATGAAAATCACATATACCATCTAGTATTTTGTTAGAGGTGAAGGGATAAAGCATACTAGGAAGTCACTAAGGCTAACATCCATGCATTCAAACACAGTTCATAACAGACTAACAACTTAAACCATTCACACATTCATCCAATAAACTTAGAATCAACTTATCCATTTGGCATTGAAAGAGAGAATTGTAGCTTTATATTATTTTCATTAAATGGTAGAATGCATACATCAACAGACTCACAATGCAATAGAAATAGTTGTTTGCACTCACATTCTACAAGTTATGCACTACAATGTGATATGCATTCTCTGTTGTGACTATGCACATACCACTAGACTGACTCCATTCCAAACTCTTTACACAACTGTTCCAGCCATGTAAAAAAATATTACAAAGGTTCATAACATAGCTCATACAAAAATTAGACCAACTTCTCTCTTCTATTACAAATCTCATACCCTCTCTTCTATTTTTTTTTCTACTCCTTTTTCTTTTCTTCTTTTCTCTGGCACTCTGTATCCTTCTCCTTTGCTCCACTCGCTCTAATGAATGTCAGTTCCACACGCTTCTACCACCCACATGCAACCCACATAACCTCTTTGGAGTGTGGTGGTCCTGATGAAGTTTTTAGCTCATCCATCATCTTCCCCATGATCTCTCGTTTTGTCTAACTTCATTATTTGAGAAGATTCCCAAAGATCTTCTTATGAGTCAGAGTGCATGCAATATCTTTCTGATCTTTTTTGTATAGTACAGACCTTTGATTGTAACTTAGTGTTTTATTTCATTCTTTGCACAACTACTAATGTGCGTGCATGATTGATCTATGTGCATGAAAAAACTTACGCAAAAATTTGGGTGCCAACATACCACTACAATCCCATGATCATGAATTTAATCATATGGAAAGGAGGGGTGCCAAGACTTACATATATCTTCCAAAATCAAATCATGTTGTATCTCTAAATGTATTAAGAAGTCACATCACATGGATCATTATCTCAGTAAAGCAAGCATAATGAGTGATAAACCCCATGCTTATTTATGGTATCATAATTTTTTATATCATCATGTGGTATACGTTGTATGGTTGTATGAATACCTGGTGTTTTCCCCATTGTCGAAGATCCTATGTTTATTTTCCTCTGACACGGGAATTCAATTTCTCATGGATACATATGAGACCTCTTGAATTATTCCCCTAATCATATTCATTTGCCATCTTCCTTAGCATTTTTTTTCTCATCATATTCATATGCCATATTCCTTAGCATTTTTTTTCTCAATATTTGTGTTGTTCTCCCAAGGTTTTATCCCTTTATACTCCTCCTTTCCCATCTCTTGAAACCCTTTTAATTTCATAGATTGTTGAATCTACCACCTTGCAATAGTTGGAGACATGAAAAAAATGCACCTCTAGATGATTACTTGTTTAATGAAATTAGATGATTACTTGTTTAATGAAATTAAAAATCATGAAAGCCTCATTATCTATGACCATGAAAAAAATGAAAACTAATTTCAAATTAGACATAATGAATATGAAAAAGCTAAGAAGTGCCTCCATGTCATAGTTACAAAGAACATTTTAGCTCTACATTAATGTGAGAGAGAATAAAGTCCTTTTGTAATATTAAGACTGGATGAATAAATTTGATTCTTCCAAGTCTATTATCCAGGTCCTCCTTACTTGCATGGCATGCCATGAAAACATATCTCCAACAAAATCTCTCACAAAAAGCTATAGCATTCATGATATAGTTGACTCACAAGGAACCCAATACCACTAGCCAACCCAATGCCACTAGCCAAGAGACTATAGTTATTGGGTCATAAATAGTTTTAGTTTTTTGTTATCTATGTTTTATTTTTGCAATTATAGATTTTAATTATATCTATATGTTTTGTTCTTTAACACTACTATGTGGATAGCTTCTTCATAATATGTTACCATAGATGAGAAATGTGAAACAAAACGTCGAACAGGTAAAATATATGGAACAAAAATTCTAAAGGTTTTGTATAATGCATTACGATTATAGGCATTCGATGATGATAGCAAAGTTTTATAATAAATATGTTTTTAATCATTAATCTGTTTTTTTCTGGACAGGATTAAATAAAAATCGAGTATTTTTCATGGGTGTTATTACGCAGAAAGGCGTACACCTATTGACAATGGGCACATTTAATAGGTATTTAGTTCTTAATACGTTTTTTTATGGACGAGATTAAATATGCCTAGAATATTCTTAGTCATCACAATAAATGAATGGCTCTGATTTCATCCATTAACTTCCGAGCTATTATAAAGACATCCGTTTATATGTTTACTTTTTTACATTTACCTAATCGTATTTAAAAATTACTGTATTCACTAACTTATTGCCACTTCTACCTGATTAAAAAATATTAAAATATTAAAGTGGCCACGTTTCTGTGCTGGCATCACCAATAATCGCTCGAAAGTTTAACAGCCAGCCGCCTTTCAGCGTTCACCAGCCGCAAATTAGCGGTTGTGCTAGTATTTAACACAATAATTTGCTTACATTTCAAAAGCAGACAATTACTCATTACTGCACACCATTGACATTAATTAGCTTAATTACACTTCCTTCTGGCATGCCTTATATCGCCTATTACCATATCCCATGATGTATTAGAATTATGCCAGCTGGCAAGTGTCATGGCATTCCAAGTTGTTGTGATGGCCATGTTTGGGTGGCATTTGAAACTTTCAATGTAGATGGATAGTAATGAAACTAATAATGGATAGTAATTCTTCTCTCCCCACTACCAACTTATTAATAGTTTCCATATCTCCAAATATGATGAGGATGACCCAGTCTTAAATCTCCACCCAGAGAAGAGAGGAGAGGATTACGGACACGAATTTGAGCAGAGAGAAGGGGATTACAGACGCCTAGGAATTATCAGTCTCTATGGGCTCAAGGCACCATCGAGTAGGGATTTGGATGAGAAGGACGAGAAGAAGGTACCATCGAGTAGGACGTTTGGAAACTAGGTTATATAAACTTGCTATGCAGACATATTCAATATACTTCAATTTGTTTATATGTATTAATCTGTTTGATATTGATAATTATTAAGAGGTTATTTTATGCTTCTATGTTCGATCTGTATTCTGCTAATGTGCTATCTTCAATATGTCTATGCTATCTTTGATCTGTATGTGTTAATATTTATTAAATTGATTTTCTTTATATAGGTTTAATTCGTTTAAACTCTATTTTGTTTATTTCTTTATAATATATATAAACATATACATATGTTCTGCTGTTTAATTTTATATGTGCTTCCTTATGTTTACATGTGTTGATTGTGATTTTTTTTTAATATAGCTTGATTTGTTTTGTAAATAAGAAGTATATATTATATTAAAAGCCTGCTAAAGCTGATAAAAGTGCAAAATACAGCAATATTCTGGCTGCAGTTACCGAACTGCCCCAACAGAGGGGAAACCAGTCCAGCCAGCCCCCAATTCACAAGTCTAAGAAGGTCACTAGTCCAGTAAAAAACAAAGTTCAGACTGACTGTCATCTAAACTATAAACCTTAGAAAACTTGACAAACAACACTAAAGAGATAAACACCTGGCAAATAGCCTATCCACGTGGCTCGGAGGTCCTTTGTCCACGATTCTTCTTCGATATATGTCGTTTGGTTGTCCCAACGCTTGTCCTTTCTCTCGTCATGCTCCGTGTCCTCAGCTTGGCCTTTTCGTTCCGCTTCCTCCTGCTTCACTTCTGCTGGTCGCTGCATTCTGTCCATTCCTGCACCCGTAACAGTATCAGGTGCCTCCCTTGGAGCAGGGTCAACCGGGTCCAAGGAGAGCTCCGAGTGCATAGTAGAGAGGATATGAAGAAAGGTCGCTACATTTTCTTATGTAGCCTGTAGGCGATACTTGAGGTCCGCCACCTCCTTCCTAAGCTCAAAAACTAGGTCATACAGAATGACCAGTCGATCCCTGAAGTGCTTGTTGTCGAGGTGGGCAGTGGGGTGGAGGCGCGCTCGTTGAGACTCACCAAATGTCGGTGGTGCACTACTCAAATTGATCGAAGGTCCATGGAAAGACATTGTAGCTGTGAACTGCATCCAGGGGTCCTGAGGGCATCTCAGAAGCGGGGTCGATCCTCGTGGGATAGTGGCCATGGAGTGAAGAAGCATAGACTGTGAAGGTGGCGGGGTGGTAGCTGTGGACGGAGTTTGAGGACGGGAGGATGAATAGGTCGAAGGTGAAACTGAAGGCGAGACCGGGGGTCGACGGGGCTTCCAGGGGGAGTTCCTCCTCGGCTTGCCTCTAAGCCTTTCTTTCATGTGTGCAGGTGGACGAGTCTGGACGCGGTTAAACTAGAGGTGCAAAAAAACAATGGAGACAACAGCAGTCCAAAGGGAGCAAGCCTCGTCTTGTTTGCACTGTGAAGGGAGGAGCCCTTCAGACCGCATACATGGATCAATAACCAAAATGACGAGCCGAGCCATAGAACAAACTGCGGAGGAGCAAAGGGTGGCGTTAATGCCCATTACCGCGACTTGATTGCAATTAAACTCCCGGGACGGTATCATCCTGTGGCACGAGGCCATCACGTGGCTCCGTGTCGCATCGGTCTGCATCCGCTCCCAGCCGTCGCCACGAGAAACCCACTAACACCCCATCCGGAGATTTAATATAGCTTGATTATTTTAATAAATGAAATAAAATATTATTATATATTGATATATTTTGATTTGTTATGAATTTTTTTTTGATATAAATTGTATATAAAATTTTGAAACATCCAAAGTTTTCAATAAACATTCCACTCATCATTAAAATTATAAAAAACTTAATAAATTAGAAAAAAGTGTTAAATTTGTAATTAAAAATATAAAAAACTTAATAAATTAGAAAAAGTGTTAAATTTGTAATTATAAGAAAAAATTAGTAAATACCTTTTATAATGACCAACCAAGATAACAAGTGATAACAAGTAACTTTGATCTATTTTAATAAATGAAGCAATTTAATAGACCATACATCTCTTTAATTGTATGTTTCGATATCTTTAATCTTTAATTATACCCATCTAAACGAATCACACTATTGTATGTATGGTTTGTTGTGATTGATATGCATATAACATGAATATATAAAAGAATTGTATTATATTGTAAAACATACAATAGTTTTGTATATTCTTGTATCCATTTATTGTATTGTAAACCATACATTAACCTAATTAATTTGTTTATTTATATGTATATTACCATCTCTTTAATTATATTTTTCGATCTTTGATCTTTTTAATTATAGGTTAATATGTTCTAAATAGAATTTCATATTTTGGGGAAAATTTGAATTACTTATGAAATAAGTTTGAGTTCTAAATCAATTATTTTATGTTCTCTCATGATAACTGCATGTGTGTGATGTAGATGATATAATATTGATTAAAGTTGGAATGTTGGGAAAGAACAACTATTGTTGAGGACATTAAATCCCTATAATTGTAGAACCTTGGCAGGGTTATGGTAATGGGTTAGCGCTCTCCTTGTGTGTGAAAGCCTTGGAAATATCGATCGTTGAAGGACTGCATAGCAGTGAAGGGATGATTGATACTGGAAGGGTGAGTGAAACAAGGAGGAGGAAACTCAAGGATGCTTATGGAATGGTATCTTCCATAAGGAGGGTGTGTCAAATGGAACAATGAGCTGAATTATTTCCAGAAGCAACTCTATGGAATAGATCAATTGAATTCCAACTGCAATATGAATACAAGAATTGGTGATGAAACGTAGAGCACCATATGGATAAAAAGATTCCAATAGATAAAGATTGGAGCTTTTTGAAGAATTTGAATTGGACATGTATAAACAAATTGCACTAAGGACAATGCAAAAATAGGGGGAGGGGATTGTAATATCCCAAGATTGAGCCCCAATTGTAATTGTAAATGTAACATGTTTTATAGGCTGGTGAGCCAAGTGATTATAAGATAGGAGGCTTATGTGATGATTAGGCCAGAGAGCCTAGATGCTAAATTCCAATGAGCCTATTTTTGTATATGTAAATACTCATATCATTAATATAAACACATTGTTGCATGTAGACCGACCATGATAAAATAATATGGGGGACTAAGCTCCACTAGGTAGGGAAAGGGAAAGGGCTAAGAGGCTAGGAAGAAAGGGAAAATCTTGAGGGATTATCTCTAAAGGGAATATTATAATATATTTCCTAAAATACTAAGGTTTGGGAAATAACTCATGTAATCTTAAGCTCCTTTGGGGAAAGGAACGAACTCGAAGTGGAGAGGAATGGGCCCCAAGAAAGCCATGTTTCAATCTTGGCGTATGTAGTTTTATGTGGGAAAGTTCGTTCAATCAGGGGATTCTTTCCATTCATTTCCATTCTTTCTAGGATTCCCATGCACGCACGCACTCACGCATTGAGCCATGACCTCCATTATCCACCTCTGATCATGGGCGAACCTATGGAACCCACAGTTATACATGAGTTATCCTATGTATTTTCCTGTGAATCTGACGCACCTATATTTTCCTGAGCCTGTGTTATGTCTTAACGGTTGGATGTTGCTGCCAACACATTTCATGGACTGAGCATGGCTTGTTTCCATTGTCTGTGTCCATACTGAGTCTTATTACTTCTATCACCTTGTTGTATTTTCTAAGGAGATGGACTGAAGAAGCAAGTTGTCAGGCATGTGAGCAACTCTCTCCAGGTGAGAGAGTTTGCTGGAAAATAAGAAGTAGGTTGTCAGGCATGTGAGAAACTCTCTCCAGGTGAGAGAGGTTTTTGGGGAAGTGATTTCTCCTGGAGGGAGCCCAATAATAGCTATAGTGATCTAATAATTCTTGTATGGCATGTTGTTGAATCCCTAGATGGGAAGTGGGGAAATCGAGGGACTATTGAGCAGAGAAGGGGTACACTTCCAGAGGTGGGATAGGAATGTGGGGAATGAGAGGTTGTAGGCTGTGTGTATAAGTTGGCTCCTAGGAGGGAATCCTTCCTGACTGACTGTGTATCATCCCATTGTCTCATCCTAGCCTAGGAATCCCTTTACCCTGGTGGATTTTAATCCCAACTCAAGGGTGACCCACTTCTGAGAGTGATGAGCAGCGTGGTCTATGGCTAGGAGGTTCGTGGAAGTTCTGAATGCAGTTGGTGGTCATCTATAAAGTATAAGTACCATTTCTATGCTCATTTACATGTTGTGTATTTGTACATGTTTTATATTTATGAGTTTAGCCTGTATATGTTGTACATATAGGATTTATTGTTATTTTCACATTTATATATGTATTAGCATAATTTGATTGTCTGTTAAGTTATATATGTATGATGTTCCGCAAGGGTATTTATGTTCCATAGACCAACAGGTCTATGGATAGGTATGTCATGTTTTGGTTATCAGAAGCTTAGTAAGAATGTGTTTTAGAGTAGCATGGTCTAGCCTGGGTGGCCGGGGGTGTGTTAAGAACCAAATACCAATATAGCATAGAAAAACCTCAGAAAAAGTACTCAATGCCTTGAAAAAGATACAATTTCAGATAATAAGCCTCTTCGAGGGGGAAACCTCCTTTT
>JZKD02S1955283.1:447254-457519 GCA_000966675.3 Picea glauca | reverse complement strand
TGTTCAAGTACAAGATGATTCAAAATGAAAATGTCTCTTTGGTATATATAGGAGACTAGGAGGTATAATTACAACTAATGGCCTAAATCCGACATAAATAAAATAACATTACTAAATTAATATGCCCCAATTAAGGGGTAATGAGCCAATATTAGCGCCTAACAGGGTGTTACAAAATGGACCCACACCCGTTCGAAGAAGATCTTGGCAGTATTTGTGGTTTTCATTCTCTTCTTGCAAGTTGTGATAATCTCCATCTTCGAAAACCGATCAACACCACAAATACACAATCATTGTCGTGCTTGGTGGATGGAAGGTCAAACATTTAATCCATTGATATGGATTCCCAAGTCCTCTTGGGAGTAGTAAGAGGGGTGTATAATCCTTGCTTCTTGATGGTTGGCTTGGAAATGGAATAGGTAGTGCAAGATGATATACTTTATGACTTCTTGTCAATGTTTTGGCCAATAAAAATGTTTCTCTAGAATGACCACAATTTTATCCACGTCAAAATGTCCTACCATCCAACCATAGTGGGCCTCCCAAATTATATTTTCACACTCACTTGTGGGAACACAGAGGTGGCCTAGATGGAATAACAATACGTCCTAGATGTGAAAATTGGTGACATTTTCTCATGTACCCAGGAGATGATAGGTGGTGGTGAAGTTGGGGTCATGCTAATAAAATTGGGGCCACTCAGATGCTCCATGCCCACATGAATGGAGAACTGAGTGCAACAATGAGAGGGAGACTATGGCATTCAATGACATGATTTGTTATCCATGTTTTATACTTGATGTTGAGATTGAACTGTTGTAGGTATGTGGATCACTTTTGATGGTGGTCGTTCTGCAACTTCCCCTATATTTGCATGAACTATAGAGGCTTGTGATCAGTGTGGATGATTGTCTCCTTTCCTAGAATGTAATGTTTCCATTAACGAAAAGCTTTCCCAATGGAATACATTTATTTGTCATATATGGTGTATTTCCGGGTAGTATATGATAGTTTCTCACTATGGTATGCTATTGGATGACCATGGTGAGTGAGAATTGGGCCTACAACATAGTCAGAGGCATTAGTATAAATCTTGAATGATTGTTGCAGATCAGGTAAGGAGAGTACTGGAATTGAGCATAGGAGATTCTTTAGATCATAAAATGATTATTGTTGTGCCTTCCCCAATGAAAAAGTTTCCTTTCCACCACCCTTGGTTACTTGGTTGAGAGCCCATGCAATATGGGAGAATCCCAACATGAACCTTAAGTAGAATTTAGCAAGTCCCAAAAAGATCTGAAGCTCAGTTAGTGTGGTCGGGGCTGGCCACTCATGAATGACTTGGATATTAGGTGGATCCACATGTACCACATGCTCATAAAAAATGTAGCCCAAGTATTAGAATTTGTTCATGCCAAAGGAGCATTTTTCGAAGTTGGAATATAGATTGTGTTGTCGAAGAGTGCCCAAAACCTGTTGAATTTGTTTCATGTGCTCCTCCCAAGTTTTGTTGAACATGAGGATGTCATCTAGATATACCACAACAAAAGAGTTGGTGAAGGGTCTCAATATATCATCCATCAATATCATGAAAGTTGTTGGTGCATTTGTTAGGCCCAAGGGCATGACCATCCATTCAAAGAGACCTTCTTTAGATTTGAAAGATGTCTTCCATACATCAGTTGGTTTGATGGGAACCTGGTGGTAGCCAGACTTTAGGTCAATCTTGTTGATGAACTTTTCCCACTTGAATTGGTCAAGAAGTTTATCAATTCTAGGAATTGGGTACTGGCTCCAGACTGTGATTTTGTTTAATTATCTGCCATTGATGCAGAGTCACTAGGTCCCATATTTGTTATGCACCATCACAATTAGGATTCCACAAGGGGAGGAGCTAGGTCATATGTGCCCCTTTTGAAGAAACTCTTGGCTTTGGTGCTTGATTTCATCATTTTCCATCAACGAGTGATCATTGTTAGGGACTTAACTCCTCACATAGGTATAACAATATATTCTGATGTAATAAAGGTCAATATTAATAAGGCCTAGCAATAAGGAAGAATAAGTTGAATGTAAGAAGACCTAATAGAAGCTTCTGCTTCTAGAAGGATATTCCTCTAGATGGTTCTTTTGATAGACATATTTAGTATAAATAGGAGTCGAGGGTATGAGAATTGTTGTCTTGAATATTATTGTAATAGAGATTTGGTCAACTGGAGGTTTCCCCCTCGAAGAGGCAAGTGAACATTGCTCTTTGAATCAAAGTTCTCTTTATTTTGTTATTCTGATATCTTTTCCATATTATTGTGGTGTTGTTTTGGTTATATTGTTGTTTATCTGCCATTGCTAGCATTTTATTTCCGTTTTACATACTTTTTATATCTGTAATATTACAAGTGGTATCAGAGCACTTTCCTCGACATAAATTGTGGCTTAAAGTTTTTTCATGGTAGAGACGTATTCTGATGTCTTTAATCTACAGAGATTTGTCGTTACGTGCATAAAACCGTGGTTGAGGGATTCATACATGCAGAAAATACAAGTGGTACTTAAACGCACATCTGTTGGCCACCCTTGTAACCGTTGTTGGTACCCCTTCAAGTGGTAGCGCATCAACCAACACCTGTATACGAATCGGCCTAGATTTCTTGAAGCCCTCTTTAGATAAACCGATCGATCACCTGACTACTATAATGCCACCGAGAACAACACTCGGGAAGATACTCTCTAGTACCTGGGTATTCAGGTAGTACGGATAAGGGCATGGTCTAGCCTCCTTAGTTGGTGCCCTGAGATATTGGGACGAGTACTACTGTTTGACCCTACATGCATATCAGAGAGCTATATCATAGGGAAAACCATTATCTGTAGAACCCTTGAATACCTAACCCTTGGGGATAGAAACAAAAAATAAAACATACAAGATCTATTTCCGCACAACTGTGTTCGAGTTGCCAAATCACTACACATTTCTTCTTGGTTAAGCATTTGTGCATTTCATCACTACAGTATTCTTCAGTCTAGAAACTTTTGCACCATTATTTGATACCAATTCCATTGGATTTATCTCTTCGCCTTATCACATTGATACCTATCATTTTTCAGCAAAAAAAGTTTGACCCCACCCGCCCCTTTTCGGTTCCTTCGTAATCATGGCCCATACTTGTAGCCAAGACGTGGAAGCTCGCTTCAATACCTTGCAATTTAATTTCAAAGAGACCCAACAAGAAGTGAGAAAGTTGAGTGCCAATATTTCCACCATCAATAAAAACATGCATTCCTCCATCACTGCATCAATTGCGGAACTCAAAGAAGACCTCAAATAAGACATGACTACCCATCTTGAATCTCTCGCTTTGATGATCTGCACCAAGCTGCATATCCCTGTAGACTCCCCTTTATCTGACCCACCTTTACATACTAAAGCTCAAACTTCCTCTCATTCCCATAATTTTCATCCTCATAACTTTCAGTGTGACCTATGCCTTCTGCAGGTGGATGTGACCAAATTTGATGGCTCAAATACCACTGGTTGGGTAACTCAAATGGAACATTATTTCTCTTTGTACAGAATTACAGATGACTTGGCCAAACTCCGGTATGGTGTTCTCCATCTAGATCAAGAATGTTGGCAATGGTGGCAATGGAGAAAAACTTCCCATCAAGGGTATGTTGTTTGGACACACTTTGTGGCAGAGCTTTATGAACGCTTTGACACTGACACCAACCATTTAGGCCTTTTGACAAATTTGAAACAATATGGCATAGTGGAAGACTTTATAGTTTCTTTTGATGGACTGGATTTTCGTACAGAGGGCATGTCTGATGCTTTTTTCTGAGAATGTTTTCTCAGTGGCCTCAAGGATGAGATTCACACCCATGTCCTCATGGCTCGGCCTCAGAGTTGTGTGGAGGCTACTAAATGAGATAAGGAATCACAACAGGTTGTCTCTTCTCAAAACCAAAAACCCCCCTTTGTTCCTCGCACTAAACCAGTAAATCCTACTCATCCTTCCACTCCACTAAAGATACAGAAATTGACTAGGGCCGAAATGGTTGAATGCCAACTCAAAGGCCTTTGTTATAATTGTGATGACAAATATTTTCGGAGACACAAGTGTAAGAAACAAAAGGTTTTTATGGCCATCTCAGAGGATGTTTCGAAAGAGGATGTTGAAGCTCCCCTTGTGTCTGAGTCACCTGAACCCACCGACATTACCCCTCCCTCAGACCCTCCCGAAGTAGAATCGATCATTTCCCTAAATTCTCTCATGTGCTTCTCTGCTCCCCAAACCCTCAAACTAATTGGCTACATCAAGCATAGGAAGTTCATCATTCTTTTTGATAGTGGCAACACCCATAATTTGATTCATCACCGCATTGCCCAGGAAACTAATTACTATATCTGTGAAGCCAATAATTTCCAAATCATGATTGCCAATGGCGGGTCCATGAAATGTGGAGGGAATTGTGAAAATGTGCATCTCCAAATTGGTGGATACCACCTGAAATATCATATGTTTGCTATCGACATGGGCGGTTGTGACATTGTGTTGGCTGTAGACTGGATAAGGACTTTGGGTCCCATTCTCATGGATTTTAAGGAATTAACCATGCAATTCGACCAGGAGGGCCAACAATATAATTTCCAAGTCATCACCATCGGTTCCACTGAGATCATTAGTTCCCATCGCATGGAAAACCTACTCAAAAAAGGTCATTCAGGCGTTATTTCCCAGCTCCATGCCATACAAGAAACTAAGACACCCTATGTGCTGAAAGACCTCCAATCCATCATCTCTAAATATCAAATGGTTTGTTTCACTCCCCATGGACTCCCTCCTTCCTATGTTGTTCATGATCATTCCATT
Source organism: Picea glauca (assembly GCA_000966675.3). Classification (NCBI taxonomy): domain Eukaryota; kingdom Viridiplantae; phylum Streptophyta; class Pinopsida; order Pinales; family Pinaceae; genus Picea; species Picea glauca. The sequence goes on along the minus strand of JZKD02S1955283.1, from coordinate 452,648 downwards.
CCCCTTGTCCCAGGAAGCCTTCCTCCCAATATTTGTCCCTATCGTCACACATTTTCCCAAAAAAATCAAATTGAGAAAATGGTTAAAGAACTCCTTACTGCAGGTGTTATCTGCCCTAGTACAAGCCCGTACTCTTCTCCTGTGGTCATGGTCCTTAAGAAATAAGGTTCTTAGCGCATGTGTCCTGACTTTCGCGCCCTCAACAAACTCACCATTAAAGAAAAATTTCCCATTCATGTCATTGATGAGCTCTTGGATGAATTGAGTGGCGCCCAATTCTTTAATAAACTTGATCTTTGTTCTGGCTACCACCAAATCTGTATGAAAGAGGAATACATTCCTAAGACATCCTTTAGAAATCATGAGGGCCACTATGAGTTTTTGGTCATGCCCTTTGGCTTGTGTAATGATCCCTCCACTTTCCAAAGCCTCATGAATCATGTCTTCCATCCTTTTCTCCGTCATTTTGCCTTAATTTTCTTTGATGATATCCTCATCTATATAAAAACCTAGACAAACAATATTTCTCATGTGGATCGAGTTCTCCATCTACTCTCTTAGCACCAACTTTTTCTGAAACAGTCTAAATGTGCTTTTGGTGCCTCAGAAGTCGAGTACTTGGGTCATCTTGTTGGCAAGGTCGGCATCAAGGTGGATCCTAAAAAGATTGAAGCTATGAAATACTAGCCTCAATCAAAGACTCTCAAAATATTGCGTGGATCTATGGGCTTAACATGTTATTATCGTAAGTTTTTTAAGAATTATGGAAAGATTGTGGCGCCTCTTACTGCACTCTTTAAAAATAATTCCTTCAATTGGACTCCAACAATTGGTTAGGCTTTTCAAACATTGAAGATGGCCATGTGCACCACTCCAATCCTGGCCCTTCCTGATTTCACAAAGACCTTTTTCCTAGAATGTGATGTGTTAGGGAAAGGAATTGGCATTGTCCTTATGCAAGAGGGTCGGTCTTTGGCCTTTACCAACAAACAACTGTCTGAACGAAATTTGGGCAAATCAATATATGAAAAGGAAATGTTGGTTATTTTGCATGTCGTTTCTCTTTGGCACACTTATCTATTGGGGAAATGCTTCCAAATTAAGACAGATCATCAAAGCCTCAAGTATTTTATGGAAAAACGCATCTCCTCCCCAGAGAAACAAAAATGGGTGACTAAGCTCTTTGCATATGATTATGAGATCATTTACAAGAAATTCAAAGAAAATGTGGTGGCAGATGCACTTTCCCGAAAATATCAAGATGAACGATCCCTTTTTTCTCTCTCCTTCATTGTACCAGTTTGGCTCCAAGATGTTCGCCAGGAATGGCTACAAGATCCCAAACGTTCTCATCTGATACAACAATTGCAATCCAATTCTCCAGTTTCCCAGGGTACTCTTGGCTCCATGATGAGCTTCGATACAAAGGTCATTTGTATTTAAGTAAACAATCAAAACTTAAATCCACTGTACTTTCTGAGCTTCATGCTACACCCACAGCTAGGCACTCTGGGTTTACCCAAACCTATGACAGGGTCAAACATTCTTTTTTCTGGGATGGTATGAAACAAGATGTTCGTAATTTTTTAGTTGAATGTGATGCATGTCAACAAAAAAATGGTGAAACAGTCAAATATCCTGGAACACTGCAACTGCTTCCGATTCCACCTGCTATTTGGAAGGATATCTCTATGGATTTTATTATAGGCTTACCTAAATCGGGCAATAAATCAGGCATTATGGTGGTAGTTGATCTACTTTCCAAGTATGCTCATTTTTGTGCTCTTCAACACCCATTTACAACATCCTCTATGGCTCAACTATTCATGAATCAGGTCTTCAAGCTTCATGGCATGCCACATTCTATTGTTTATAATCGCGACCTAACTTTCACCAGCAATTTTTGGCAAGAATTGTTCAAACTACAAGGCACCCAATTGCATCTCAGCACAACTTATCATCCCCAAACTGATGGTCAAACTAAAGTTGTCAACAAGTGTTTGGAAACATATTTGAGGTGTTTTACCTCGGAAAAGAAAAATCAGTGGGCTCAATGGTTACCACAAGCTGAATGGTGGAACAACACTTCATACCATATAGCTACCCGCATGACTCCTTTTGAAGCGGTATATGGACAAAATCCACCTTCCGTTCTCTCATATTTTCCAGGTGTCTCGAAGGTCTAGGCAGTTGACCAAATGCTTATAGTTTGAGAGGCTATTCTCCATACCCTTAAAGATAATTTGGTCATGGCCCAAAATCGCATGGAGAAACAAGAATATCATGGTCGCTCTGAATGTCAATTTGTAGAAGGGGATTAGGTGTTTCTTCGAATGCAACCTTACAACCAAAATTCCCTCAAGGTTGACCATTGTCAAAAAATGGTGCCCAAATTTTATGGTCCTTATACAATTCTCAAGCATGTGGCACAAGTGTTCTATCAATCAGCTTTGCTCGATGATTCTAAGATACATCCTATTTTTCATGTTTCCTTCTTAATGAAGGTGATTGGAACTAAGTTCCAAACTCAAACCAACCTTCTCGAGTTGGATGAAGAAGGCTCCATTTGGCTACAACCACAAACAGTTTTGGACCAACGTGAGTGTCGCCTGCGTCAACGAACCATCAAGAAAGTATTATTCCAGTGGAAAGATACAACCCCAGCTGATGCCACTTGGGAACCAACTACCATTCTGCAACAATTTCTGCATCTCAAGCCTTGAGGACAAGGCTATTTCTAAGGGGGAGGACATGTTAGGGACCTAAACCCTCATGTAGGTAGAACAATATATTCTGATGTAATAAAGGTCAATATTAATAAGGCCTAGCAATAAGGAAGAATAAATCAAATGTAAGAAGACCTAATAGAAGCTTCTGCTTCTAGAAGGATCTTTCTCTAGATGGTTCTTTTGATAGACATATTTAGTATAAATAGGAGTCGAGGGTATGAGAACTATTGTCTTGGATATTACTGTAATAGAGCTCTGCTCAACTGGAGATTTCCCCCTCAAAGAGGCAAGTGAACATTGCTCTCAGAATCAAAGTGCTCTTTCTGGTGTTATTCTAATATCTTTTCTGTATTATTGTGGTGTTGTTTTGGTTATGTTGTTGTTTATCTTCCATTTCTAGCATTTTATTTATGTTCTGCAAACTTTTTATATCTACAATATTATGATCATAAACTATTCCATTAGGCAGCGGTGCACCAGGGGTTAGATCAATTTGATGCTTGACTTGTAAATGCATCGATACTCTGATGGGTAAGGAGAAGATGGAAATGTACTCTTCCATGATCATGTCCACTTGCTTCTACTACAAAGAGAGACTTTGTGTAGAGGTTACGGATGTGGCGACGACCTTCTACTTACTACGAGCGTGAATCACAAAGAATACAAATTTCTCGGTCTATGAAATGACCTTATTGCATTGCTTAAAAAAGATTAAAGAAATAGCGGTAGGCGGTGCTACCTCTGGTATCATGTACAATTTTATACCCAAAGTAATAATAACACTTCGGGGTCTAGACTCATACACAACATGTCACTTCCAAAAATATGGCTGGCCTAAAAGAACATCAAAATCATCAAGGGGAGCAATATCACACAATAGCTCATCTTTGAAGGGCTTGATGTTGTAGGGAAGACGACACTATTGGCTGATGCGAAGATCTCTTCCTTGGAAAAGCCAACCGATGGTGTGGGGTTGCGGGTGTGGTTTTATCAGTAGGTCTAGCTGCTTGATCAAATCTACCTAAATCAGGTTCTTCTGACTATCATTATCGACAATGAAATGCAACGAAATCATCTTTACCCACATCTATGAGTGAAAGAGGCGTTCCACTTCTTCTGCTTCTTCTAATTCGCTTGGTTGGACTTAGGTGGTAGAGACAGTGGCACTAGGTTCGACATTGATGATCCACTTCCCACTTTCTAGATTTGATTCGGAGTCGGAATCTTCCTCTGACTTGGAATCTTTCATCTCAGCCATCAGTGACTGCTTGGAGCGACATTATTCGGTGTTGTGACAAGGGAGTTTATGGTATTCACACCATTTTCCCGTGTCCTTCTTCTACTTATCATTAGCCTTCTTGGTTTGCGGCTTGGATTGGTCGTCCTGAGAGAGACCATATTTTCTTTGTACCTTGTTTTTTGGGTTTGGGCACAATTAATCATCTTTTAATCTAAAATTCTAATCTGATGGCTAACAATTAAAGACGCTGGAATATTCTTAGTCGTCCTCCCAAATCAATGAATATGATTTACTCTTCATAATCTCCTTGTATTTTTGAATGCATCTGTTAACCTGTTTACTTTTTAACATTTATCTAATCATATTAAGAAATTACTATAGCACTATATGATTGCCACATTTAAATTATTAACGTTTAACATTACCACGTTTAGATTATCAACCATGAATTTCCTCATTTGTCCCTGCGTTTTCCTCAGACTTACTTTTTAGCGGTTTGCCCATTTCATATGTCTTTCAACGTTCATCAGTCACAATTATGTGACTATACTAGTTAAAATACATGAAAAAAATTCTACACACTAATTTACAACATGATATACCACCTTGATATTGAAAAAATAAAAAAATAATAAAAAAAAAATTATTATTTTATTTTACTATATAAATTTGCATTACTTCAATTGAAAATTTATGGTTTTTCATTGAGTATTTGCTACTAACTAATAATCCATATGTAGGGAATATGATATACCAAAAGGTTGGGATGCATAACCATTGATTTGGCTAAAATATAAAAAAAAAAACCTGTTATATGTTAATATCTTAACCGTTGTATTCCTTGTTCTTCGCTTCAACCATGTTTTGCTTTGATGGGTCACACACTCAAATTTTACACATCCTACACGTAATGTCCCACGAAGGCCACTTGGACGATCGAGGATCGTTGATCGCCGAATGAGGATGGGGATTATCGACATGGAATGTGACGTAATGTAGGCGATGGGATTCAGTGTCCCTCCATGCGCATCCTGAGCATTGATTTGTCCAAAAGAGTGGCAGCCATCGGCCTCCTGGCCTTTTTCCAGCTTATTCACGTGAACAGTAGCGTGGGGTCTCGAATTGCGAACTTATTTTATTTTGGCTGAGCATCCCACCGATGAAGTCATTATAACTTAAAACCGCCCACGCTCCACTTATATAGACATTCAGCCCTGCCCGGTCCTCCAAAACTCCAATTCCCTGTATTTGCATTGAAGTTATATGATATCAGCGATCAAAGAGCAGTATTTATGAGCATCCAAGCCTCCAGTTCCAGAATGTGTCAACCTTACCAGTTGTGTCGGTACCCGGATTTCACCAAAATCACGGATCAATCGGACTCGATACGGTCCACACAGCCAGCCAATTTGGCATCCGAGATGC
>JZKD02S1955283.1:422245-443078 GCA_000966675.3 Picea glauca | reverse complement strand
ATTATTTAGAATTTGATAATCTGAATATACTATCATCATATTAAAGCCGCTTTTAAAGATAATAGTAATCTATTCTTTTGTTGTTCTAAGAAATTTAAAAAAGAGGGTTTGTGTCATAACCTCATTTTTCATAAGATATATTAAGAAAACAATTATAAGTTATATCATGAAAAAAAAATAGAAAGTTTGTTATTTTATTATTATTATATAATCACATATTATAATTATAAAAAAAATATGTTTGTTTTTTTGTTATGTTTGTTATTTTTTTATTATTATATAATCACATATTATAATTATAAAAAAAAATATGTTTGTTTTTCTTATCATTATATATAGAGAGATTGTTATTTTCAAAGTGCATATCATTATTGTATGTTTTGAAATTACTTTTTCAAGTGAATAACTTTCCTTTTAAAAATTTTGGTCATAAAAATGATTTAGGTTTGAAAAAAAGTAAATTTATCATAGATAAATTTGGTTTTAGATATCCTTTTTAAACAGAAAAATGGCTATTTGATGATGGTGAACAATTTTAAAGTGTAAATTGGATGCCTAATTTAAACCTTTCACTTGTTTTATTTAAAAAAATAATCAAAATACGAAACAAAACAAGAAAAAGTAAAGGGTTAGTATTTTTTATTGAAAATTCTAGGAATTGGGTTTAATGTTGTTTTATATTATAGCAGAGACATAGAATCAATGGCAGAATCAACGGCTAAAACAACCGCATCAATTTATTTTGCTGAGTCAACTGTTGCATAATCAATTGCTGCTACTGGATCGTTATTTGTTGTTCTTGTTGGACTTGCAGCTAGATGTTCTATAGAGAGATGCTGGTCGATTGGCTTGCTTAGCTGGCTTTATATGATAGCTTGGCTTAGTTAGATAGTTGGCTTTCTGGCTTTCTTCTAGCTTTGTTGCCTTTTCTGCTGCTCCAATTGTTGAGTCAACAACTTAACCAACTGCTTTATAGATAGAATCTTCTCCTCGATCTCTAAAATCAGACTAAACTGCACCATGAAACTACTAATAGGTAATAGGTACTTGGGACCACCACTGCAGAGATGGATGCCTTGTAGGTTTGTAACCTAATCTTTAAGTGGCCTCTGCGAGAGACATTGTATGTGTATAATTCTTGAAAAAATAAGTATTTCTTATTTGTTTATAAGTATGTAAATATCAATTTTTTTTGTATGTATGGATTAATGGTTATTTTCTAGTGTGATTTCACTTAAATGAGTTCTAATTTATTTGATCTCTAATGAAATGTTTTAGATGATGTAATATCCTGCTCTTGTGTGCACACAATTTGACGTATTCTTTGAGGACACTTGCGTGCAAGTGATCCGGTTTTGTATATGGTTTTTTGTTTCACTTATGGATTCTGATGATAATGTTGTTGGATTATGATGTTATGTTATTTGATATCTATGTATGGACATGTGATATTGATGGGTTTCTCCTGTGTCTACAAGACACTTGACTGATTGAGGATGTTGATGGCATCAATGGACCTACTTTGACTCCAGATCAAATCAGGGAGTGGACTGTATATGGTTTGGGTATTTTTATTTATGCATATGTGACATATGATCGGGTATATTATGATGTTGTTTATGGATCATTGACATGTTTCGTTGATGGATGCAGACTGACAATTTCTTTCTAATCAGACTCACATTATAGGAGTAAAGAGGCCATACAAAAAAAACAGATATTGAAGGAGAGGTGTGGCAGCATCCCTTCCACAACCTACTAACACTCTTGTCATGGCTCGAATTGTAGGTTAATTATTATCTAGTTCGAGAGATCCATGATGTTGTGAGGGCAGACTGAAACAATTGCTCAAGAAGATTTTAAGGGGTACACAATCAGACATGGTCCTTATTCCTTAGAGACCCTTAGTCTCTCACAAGGTCACCTGATGGAGTATTGACTCCGAGGGTTCGACAACTATCAAAATCAGTCAAAGGTGAGTGGCATCTTAAAGATAACATCGTGATTTTAATAAAGGTGGGTCAATGAACATAGGCGCCTAGAAAATAATAATTGTTTTGACATGGTCAGACTTAAAGTAATTATTAAATGGGTAATTTTATAAAATCCTCTTAAAAATTCTAAGCATAGTTTAAAAGTTAAGCCTAAGTCTAAATAAGGTAAGAAGACTAAAAACTAAATAATAAATTAATAAAAGGGGATGAAGAAAAATCAAGTTAAGAATTAAAAAATAAATATTTTGTCTAAAGATTTAATTATATGATTATGCACAAGAAATACTAAATTAGAAATTAAGATAAGAAAATAAATAAATATAAAAAGAATGTGTAAGCATAGAGAGAAATCTAGAGACTAGTTAACTACAAAAGAATCTCACTTTTAACTCAACACAGATTTAGAAAGGTGTCAGTCATAAATTGAGAATAAAGGAATAAAAGACATCTAGGAGTGATTTATGGACTGCTTTTAGGAGATGTGAGGGAATGTGATTTATAATTAAATTAAATTTTGGAATTTTTTTGGTGCAACTATTGAGAGGGTGACAAGTGTACGGGGAGGGGAAATTCTAAAATTTATTACTTAAAAAGTGAATTAAATGTGCAAAAGAATTGGGTCTTGAAAATAACTCCTATAAAGCAATTGGTAAAGAGGAAAATAGGATCATGAATGGTATGCATAAAGTTGTACTGCTTGAATTTTTTTGATTGATTTTACTTGTGATAGTTGGGATACCCCACTTGAGAGAGAGAGAGTGGTAGCTCAACCTTGCAAGACAAGCTGAGAGATAGAATTTTCTAGTTGTATTTGTGTGTGGCTTCTTCGTAACTCGAGGGGCTAAGGGGGAAGAAGAGTATCCTTAACATTGGTTGGGAGTTACCGGTGAGGTCTTGGAAGTTAGCAAGTGGGGAGCTGGACAGAGTGCAAGTGTGGGAGAACATCTTCGCATTTCATCACGTCGGATACATAATTTTTATTTGAATTGCAGTTGTAAAAGATTTAATCGTAAATGAGTTTAAACTATTGTCACAATTGTGTGTATTTAGAATATTGATTGATAGATTCCTAGACGTTTGAAAGAAAATTTGGTTGTGACGATATGGAGAATATAGTTTTCATTTCTTGGATCAACTATAATTTCAATAAGATTTCCATTCTATAAAGGGTGGTTGAATTTCCCACCAATCAAATTCTCAACGATGAGGCTTATTCATGTTTTTATGATCTTGTTATAATTTATTTTTGTGTGTAATTTTTATTGAAATGTTTTAAAGAGATTAACCTCCTTCATTTGAATATTTCTATCCTTTTTCTCTTTTCTTCTTGAAGGATTCAAACCTTTATCAACCTTTGTCTAATAAAGACCCTTGTCACTACGATAACCAGTTATGTGTTCATCACTTTTGGGGCCCTCGAGTGCGTGGACAACACAAAAATACCATTGGTCGTAGGGGAAAGACCATTGGTGTCTCAAAAAGCGTTGAACATGATAATATTCTGGAAAAAACAATTTTGCTCAGTTTGTTTTCTTGTTTTATCAGTCATTATGGGTTTATTTCATTCTCGAGAATTATAAGGTTGTGTTATTTGACTTAGTAAAAGGACGGTTCACCTTTTATGTGTTTGAGAAGGTTGTAAAGCTTCGACTATGCACTTTCTATCTTGAATTTTTTTAAGAATGTTCTATCTAGTTTTATAAGATTTATTAGAGAAAGAACAGAGTTAGGTTGGTTCTTTTGTTTTTCTTGATCCGTGACATAGATTGTGCAAAATTTGGCTTCCTCCTTGCTTCTGAACTCTAGTTGCTTTTCACTTTTGTTGTCTTTCCTAAAAGGGAAAACTATTATATCTCATGTTGTGTATGTTGAATACTTTTCCTAAACGTTTCTTTGAATTTTTAAAAATCTCAATTTTATATGGGAGACACTTCTCTAGTTTTTCCATAACATTGTAGTCTGGACTCTGAATCAACTAGAATTGAGACGATTATATTTTTTGCACAAACATTTATTTTATGAAGTACTCATTAGAGTAAGCTCGATCTATGTTAGAACCTTTTGATCATGTATCAGTTTAATGCAATATGTGTATAATAATAATTCGGTGACATATTTTGTGATTTATTAGTTGGACAATGTTGTATATCTGCTTTTGTCAGTCTAATTACTCCCCCATTTTTTTCTTTTTACACTGGGAGCTCCCTTTCATTAAGAGTGGTGACCTTAAATGCTATTGGCATTTACTCGAAAACAAGAAGTTGGATTCCACTACCCAGTTTGGAGAACCCATTCTTTTTGGAGATGTATCGACGTTTTGGTTGACATTTTAATCTTTATGATTTGCTTTGAGGTTGGGTCTTTTTAGAGGTGGACAGTGGCTGGCTTGGCTGGTTTTGGCTATAAGAAGGGAGTTTTAATGATAAATTAATATATAAGGGGATTGCTTAATGATAAATTAATATATATTGATGTATTTTCAAGATTATTGGTTTTCTATAACTTTTATGTTTGTTCTAGAATGATAATTTATTATAATGAATCTAGTCTCGTGGGATTATAATCAAGTGAATAAGACTCATTCATGTAATTATTTTTGGTTAAATAATATTCATGGTAGTAAACTGTTTTTATGAGAAAATGGAAATTATATAAGGGTTGAATGTATAATAAGTATTTGATTTTGGTGGAGAATATTAATATTTTTATTATTATCAATTATAGTCTAATATGAAAGGAGATGTGGTGATGTGGATAATGGAAAGGAGATGTTGTGATATGGATAATGGAAAGATGTTGTGAAATGGATGATCATTGATGCTTTTGTTTTATATAGTTTCTTGAATATGATTGTGTTAGTGGGATGTAGACACCTCCTTGTTCCTTGGAACAGTCGCCAGCCATGAGACCTTAAATCATTAAAATCAACTGGAACCTGGGCTTGAGCATTGATTATGTGTCCTGGAGGTCATAACCTTGTAGGGTAGGTTGGGTCGGTAGTTGTTTTTATTCATTGTCTGATTGAAATTTGTTGTAATTTTCTTCAATCTTTTATGATGTGCTAATCTGCTATTCTATTTGTGTTTATGTGTTGTTATCCTTCGTGATGAGTTGATTGTGTCATTAGCGATTTCCATGATGAGTAACTGGTATTGCTATACTTATTATGTTTTTGAATAGTTGTTGCCATGATCATGTGTTGATGTTAATTTCTTAATGCAAAATTATTTTTTTACCTTTGTGCTTCGACTTTTCTTAAGCGTAATGGAGGGATGTTACATATGGTATTAGAGCAGGTTCAACCTTGCAACTGGGGATCATTACACCTTCCACTTTATAAACAATTGATTAATAATTTATCGCTAATTAATTTGAATTTTGTCCCTGCCGAGAATCATGGTTATAGGATGCTGCAAAGGCAGATGATGTGGTTCTAAGGGATGAGGTGTGACACCTCCAATACCATCCATGCTAGAGGGGTCTAACCTCGATGGAGAAGAACAAGTCATTGGACAAGAGAATATTGTTGTGGGGGATGTGGTTGGGTCGATGAGGTCCTTTTGGAGGATGTCAGAGGCCTTGATTAGAAATTTGTATAGAAATGAGGATAGGACGCCTGTACCCCCTAAGGGTCCATAGTGCACCCCCACTAGTACTGGTAGCGTTCACCAAGAACTCGAGAAGGTCAATTTTTTCGAGTTCGTGGGTGCCACAGATGACGCAACCACCGAGGCATGGTTGGAGAACATGGTGATGTGCTTCTCACTTCGTGACTATATCTCCAACATGAAATTATGCATGGAGGTCTTTCAGCTAAAGGGGAGTGCTCTTCTATGGTGGAAAACGTTGCTGCGACAAATGAACATGGTCATCGAAGACATGTCATAGGAACTCTTCAAGGAGGGATTTCGGGAGAGGTATTTGTCTGAGGAATTCATTGAGCACCAACTCAATGAGTTCAACACCTTACGACAGGGTGGTCGTAGGTGCCTGAGTATGAGGCCCATGTCATGAAGCTACTTATGTATACTACACATATGAACACTAAGAAGATAAAGGTCAATAAGTTTGTGTTCAACCTTAACATCGACATTTGTGCGAAAGTGAGGATACTAATGCCTTAGATGTTGCACAATGATGTCCAGAAGGCCCTCATAGTTGAGAAAGAGATGATCAACGGGGGTCAAAGTAGGACTCCTGCGAGACCGATGGGATAGGCAACATCTGGTGCATAGTAACATCAAACACCAGTTAGACATCCATCAAGGTATCGAGACACTTTGAGAGGACCCACGTTCACAACACCATGATGATCGATGCCTCAACAATGGACTCCCTACTGAGGAACATAACACCAACATCAACATCGTCTGCAACAACAACAGTTTAGTCCTGATCAATAGAATAGACTAGGGTTCTAGGCTAGTTGGCCCTTAACTTCCACTTTGGGGACTAGGAGTACTAGGCCAAAGACCAAATGTTGGACATGTGGAGAGCCACTTTACCAGCATGAATTTCCGGTTGAGAGGGCTAGAGAAGTCGGGTCAATCGGACACACTACCATAGGAGATTTGGGCAAGGCCCATCAGATTCATGAGGCAATGAATAACCGCCAGGACAAGCACCAGTCTACTGTGTTCGAGATGTCAGGTACCACTGCTAACCATACCTTTAGTATTTTGATTGATCCAGGTGCTACAAAGATATTTATATCTGGTGCATCACTAAAAATAATTAAGGTAAAGGAAGTCAAATAGGATGAGTTTAGATATGTGGAAATGGCTTCAAGAGCCAAGAAGAAGGTTGGAGGAAAGGTTACGCATTGTAGCCTTAACCTGGGATATTTTTTCATGAAGGAAAACCTGTACAACATGATCTTAGGATCGTATGACGTAGTGATCGATATGGACTGGTTGGAATCGTATGATGCTACTCAACTGTAAGATGAAACGGTTAAGTTTGATCGATGATGACGGACATAGACGAGTGATTATAGGAAAAAACCAAGGAGTTTCCCTGAGGTTCATATCTTCCCTACAACTATAAAAGAGTATGCACAAGGGATGTGAGCTATATGCAGTCTCAGTGTTGAATGACAAGGGCATGGCAGAAGGACTAGAAAACCTTCTGGTAGTACAAGAGTTTGCAGACGTGTTCCCAAAAGAATTACCAAGTTTGTAGCCCGAAAGAGAGTTGGAATTTACCATCGAATTAAAACCTAGAACTGAACCAATAGAAAGAACGCCTTATCGAATGTCGACCCCTAAGTTACAGGAGCTGAAAATGAAACTAAAGGAGTTGTTGGACATATGAATTATACGTCCAAGTGTGTCACCTTGGGGTGTGACGGTTGTTTTCATATGGAAGAAGGATGGGTCATGGAGACTCTGCATTGTCTACCATCAAATGAAAAGGGAAACGATCAAGAACCAGTAGTTGTTGCCAAGAATAGATGATTTGTTTGATCAACTGAAAGGCGTGATAGTGTTTTCAAAGATCGACTTGAGATTAGGATATCACTAGTTACAGATCAAGGAGGAAAAAATTCCTAAGACAACATTCAATATGAGGATTGGACATTACGATTTTACTGTGTTATTGTTTGGATTGACAAATTCCCCAGGGGTATTCATGATCTTGATGAATGGGGTGTTCCACGAATACTTGGATAAGTTTGTTCATGTATTCATTGAATACATTTTGATATATTATCGAATGATGGAAGAACATGATGAACATTTGTGCTTGGTACTATAGTGCTTACGAGAGAACAAATTATATGGGAAACTATAGAAATTCTTTTTTTATCAATTGAGGATTCATTATTTAGAAAATTTTATCTCTGATGAAGGTATCGTTGTGGACCCAAGAAAGGTAGAGGCTATTATCTAATGACATGCGTCGACGAACATGCCCAAAGTACGCAGCTTCATGGGTTTACTAGGATATTATCGAGGGTTCGTCGAAGGTTTTTCGAAGATAGAATATCTGATTATAGAATTGCAAAAGAAAAATAAGATGTTTGTATGGACCGAGAAATGGGCGGAAGAATTTTGAAGGCTCAAGGAGTTGTTGACGACAACACCAATACTAAAATTCCATGACATGGATGAGGACTTCTTGGTATGCACAGATGCATCCAAGGAAGGCTTAGGCAGAGTATTGAAGCAAAACAATCGAGTTATTGCTTACATCTCAAGGAAGTTAAGAAAGCATGCAGAGAACTACGTGACACATGATTTGGAGTTATTTTCCATTGTGTATGCCTTGAGAGTATGGAGACACTACCTGCTTGGATGGAAATTTGAACTAAAAATGAACATGTGGTTTGCAACACATTATTACGCAAAGTGACTTGAACGTGCGACAAAGGCGTTGGTTAGAACTGCTTAGCAAGTACGATTTTGAGATTACCTACATAAAAGGAACAATGAAAAAAGTGGAAGATGTGTTGAGTTGAAGACCACACATATTTTTGGTGATACCTCTTTAGACGAATCTTCATGAAAATATTCTAACTATACAATGTGACAATGACTGGTATAAACATGTTAAAGAAATTTTCAGACAAAACACCATCTTGGTACCAAAATTTGAGGGATTTACTATGGACAATGACATATTAATGAGATAGAATAATTAGATTTATGTACTGCCTAACGACAAGTTGAGATTTTTGTTCTTAAACAAAGCTCATAGAGGAGTGTACATGGCTTATCCAGGAGTCATGAAGATGAGGGAAGACCTTAAACCTTTATTCTTCGAGAAAGGAATGAAGGTAGACATAGTTAACTACGTCGCGAGATGTCTAGAATGTCAGAAAGTGAAGGCTGGAAATAGACATCTGGTAGGATTACTATAGCCACACACTATTTTGGAATCAAAATGAGAGGTCATTTCGATGGAACTTATTGTGGGATTGTCGTTGACAGCCAGGAGGCATGACTCAATTTTCATCGTAGTTGACACTCTCAAGAAGAGTGCACATTTTATCATTGTGCGTACGACGTATCAGGCACTAGAGATAGCTAGATCTTTTATCAGTGAGATTGTGATATTGCATGGAATGCCTAAGAGGATCATATTCGATCAAGGATCACTATGTACAGGACAATTTTGGACTTGTTTCCAAGTGTCCTTAGGAACCCAACTTAAATTTAGTACCACATATCACCTGGAGAGAGATGGGAAGACAAAAAGAACGAGCCAAATCTTGGAAGATATGTTGTGTATGTATGTGATGGACCAACAAAAGCATTGGGAAGAGTTCTTGCCATTGGTATAGTTTGCATACAAAAACAACCATCAAAGAACCATTAAGATGACACCTTTTGAGTTTATTTACGAGCGACTGTGTTGGATGCCTTTGAGCTAGGATCGACTTGAGGATAGGGTCTTGGTAGGACAAAAATCAATTCAATAAATGGAAGAAAAATGCAAATGATAATACAAAAGATCAAGGAAGAGAAATATCGACAAAAGAGTTATGTCGAAGTGCATTGTGTTGACTGTAGTTATGAAGTTGGTGATCGAGTATTCTTCCAGGTGAAACCACACAAGAATTTGATCATGTTTGGAAAGGGTGCTAAATTCTCTCCTAGGTTTTTGGGACCTTTCAAAGTTGTGGAAAGGACGGGGCCCGTGGCCTATCAACTAGCCTTTCCTAATTCTTTGAGGATTTTACACGATGTTTTTCATGTATCTATTTTGAGACATTATGTTAGTGATCCTACACATGTGATTGACATGAGTTCCTTGTAGGTGTCGGACGAGGGTGCACTCATGGTGGAGCCAATCTGCATTTTGGATCATCAAATTCGACAACTATGACGTTGAACAATCGACCGGGTCAAGGTCTAGTGGGACAATTATAGTCCACACTCAGTTACCTGGGAGGACGCATATGATATGCGCCAACAATTTCCATTTTTGTTTGATAGTTAGACATTTAGATTATGTTAGATACTTTATTTACTGCACTTATACTGTGAAATTTTGGGACAAAGTTTAAACCAAGTGGTGGTGTATGTAGCATCCCTCTCTTGCGCACGCATGATCCAATTTATTCTTTGAGGACACGTGCATGAAAGTGATCCATTTTTGTATATGGTTGTATGTTTCACTTATGGATTTCGATGATGATGTTGTTGGATTATGATGTTATGTTATTTGATATCTATGTATAGATAGGTGTTATTGACGGGTTTATCATGTGTGTGCAAGAAACTTGACTGATTTAGGTTTATGATGGCATCAATGCACCTCCTTGGACTCTGGATCAAGTCCCTGAGTGGACTGTATATGGTTTGGGTATTTCTATTGATGCATATGTGACCTATGATTGGGTATATTATGATGTTGTTTATGGATCGTAGATAGGTTTCATTGATGGATGAAGGCTGACGATTACCTGCTAATCAGACTCACATATGGAGTAAATGGACCATGCACAACAACTATATATTGAGGGAGAGGTGTAGCATCATCCCTACCACATCCTACTAGCACTCTCGTTGTGGCTCAAATTTTAGGTTAACGATTACCTAGTTCGAGAGATCCATGATGTTGTGAGGGTCGAATAAGATAATCGCTCACGAATATTCTAAGGGGCACGCAATAAGGAAGGATCATTATTCCTTAGAGGCCCTTAATCTCTCACAAGGTCTCCTGATGGAGTATTGACTCCAAGGGTTGGAAAACTACCAAAATCAATTAAAGGGGAGTGGCACCCTTGGAGCACTTAGTGCGTCTTGAAGGGAACGTCTCATAAACAAAACTTGAATAAAGGGGAGTGGCACCCTTGGAGCACAGAGTGCTTCTTGAAGGAAATGTCACGATTTTAATAAAGGCGAGTCAATGAACCTAGGTGCCTAGAAAACAATAATCGTTTTGACATGGTCGGACTTAAAGTAATTATTAAATGAGTAAATTTCACAAAATGCCCTTAAAAATTCTAAGCCTAGTTTAAAAATTAAGCCTAAGTCTAAATAAGGTAAGAAGACTAAAAACAAAATAATAAATTAATAAAAGGGGGATGAATAAAAATGAAGTTAACAATTAAAAGAGAAATATTTTATCTAAAGATTTAATTATATGATTATGTGCAAGAAATAATTAATTGGAAATTAAGATAATAAAATAAATAAATACAAAAGAATGTGTAAGCATAGAGAGGAATCTAGAGACTAGTTAACTAGAGAAAAATCCCATTTTTAACTCAACAAAGATTTAGAAAGGTGTTAGTCATAAATTGGGATTAATGGAATAAAAGACAACTAGGAATGATTTAAGGAGTTATTTTAGGAGATGTGAGGGAAAGTGACTTATAATTTAATTAATTTTTGGAAATTTTTTGGTGCAACTATTTAGAGGGCGACAAGTGTATGGGGAGGGGAAATTCTAAAATTTATTATTTAAAAAGTGAATTAAATGTGCAAAAGGATTGGGTCTTGAAAAAAAATCTTATAAAGCAATTGGTAAGGAGGAGAATATGATCACGACTAGTATGCGTAAAGTTATGTTGTCAGAATTTATTTGACTATTTTTACTTTCGAGAGATGGGATGCCCATCTCGAGAGAGCGAGTGGTAGCTCGACCTTGTGAGGCGAGCTGGGAGCTAGAATTGTCTAGTTGTGTTTTTGCATGGCCTATTTGTGGCTCAGGGGGATAAGGGGGAAGAAGAGTACCCCTAACATTTTCTAGGAGGTACCGGTGAGGTATTCATGATTAACAAGCAGGGAGCTTGACAAAGCGCAAGTGTGGGAGAACATCTCAACATTTCATCTCATCGGATACAGTATTTTTATTTGAATTACACTTGTAAAATATTTAATTGTAAATGAGTTTAAACTATTGTCGCAATTGTGTGTATTTAGAAGATTGATTGATAGGTTCCTAGACTTTTGAAAGAAAATTTTGTTTTGAGGATATGGAGAATATAGTTTGGGTTTCTTGGATCAACTATAATTTCAGTAAGATTTATGTTCTATAAAGGATGCTTGAATTTCCCACCAATCAAATTCTCAACGATGAGGCTTATTCATGTTTTTATGATCTTGTTATTATTATTTTTTTGTATATTTTTATTGAAATATTTTAAAGAGATTAACCTCCTTCATCTAAACATTTCTATCCTTTTTCTCTTGCCTTCTTGAAGGATTCAAACCGTTGTATAATAAAAACCCTTGTAACTATGATAACCAGTTATGTGTCAGTCACTATTGGGGCCTTCGAGTGCATGGACAACACACAAAGACCATTGGTCACAGGGGAAAGACTGTTGGTGTCTCAAAAAGCGTTGAGCATGATAATATTCTGGAAAAGACATTTTTCGTCAGTTTTTTTGTTTATGTTTTATCAATCATTCTGGGTTTATTTCATTCCTGGGAATCATAAGGTTGTGTTATTTGACTTAGTAAAATGGTGGTTCTCCTTTTATGTGTTTGTGAAGGCTGTAAAGATTCGACCGTGCACTTTCTATCTTGAATTTTTTTTAAGAATGTTCTATCTAGTTTTCTAAGATTTATTAGAGAAAGAACAACTCTAGGTTTGGTGCTTTTTGTTTTTCTTCATCCATGACATAGATTGTGCATAATTTGGCTTCCTCTTTGCTTCTGAACTCTAGTTGCATTTTACTTTGTTTTTCTTTCTTGAGAGGGTAAGCTATTATATCTCATCCTGTGTATGGTGAATACTTTTCCTAAAAGTTTCTTTGAATTTTTAAAAATCTCAATTTTAGATGGGAGACACTTCTTTAGTTTTTCCATAACATTGTAGTATGGACTCCACATCAACTAGAATTGAGATTGCTATATTTTTTGCATAGAAATTTTTATGAAGTACTCATTAGAGTAAGCTCGATCTATGTTCAAACCTTTTGATCATATATCAGTTTAATGCAACATGCGTATACTAATAATTCAGTCACATATTTTGTGATTTATTAGTTGGACAATGTTGTATATATGCTTTTGTCAGTCCGATTACTCCCCCATTTTTTCCTTTTTATACTGGGAGCTCCCTTTCATTAAGAGTGGTGACTCGAAATGCTATTGGCATTTATCCGAAAACAAGAAGCTCGATTCCACTACCCACTTTGGACGACCCATTATTTTTGGAGATGTAGCGACGTTTTGGTTGACATATTAATCTTGATGATTTGCTTTGAGGTTGGGTCTGTTTAGAGGTGGACAATGACTGGCTTGGCTAGTTTTCGCTGTAAGAGGGGCATTTTTAATGATAAATTAATATATAAGGGGAGTGTTTATTGATAAATTAATATATATTGATGTATTTTCAAGAATATTGGTTGTTTAATGAGAATTTATTATAATAAATCTAGTTTGTTGGGATTATAATCAAGTGAATATGACTCGTTCATGTAATTATTTTTTGTTAAATAATGTTCATGGTAGTAAAATGTTTTTATGAGAAAATGGAAATTATATAAGGGTTGAATGTATAATAAGTATTTGATTTTGGTCGAGAATATTAATATTTGTATTATTATCAATTATAGTCTAATATGAAAGGATATGTTGTGATGTGGATAATGGAAAGGAGATGTTGTGATATGGATAATGGAAATATGTTGTGAAATGGATGATCATTGATGTTGTTGTTTGAGCTAGTTTCTTGAATATGATTACATTAGTGGGATGTACACACATCCTTGTTCCTCAGAAAATTCGTCAGCCCTGAGACCTTAAATGGTTGAAATCAATCGGAACCTGGGCTTGAACGTTGCTTATGTGTCCTGGAGGTCCTAACCTTACAGGATAGGTTGGGCAGATAGTCATTTTTATTCATTGTTATTTATGTTTATGTTTATCGCTAATTTGCTATGTTATTTTTGTTTATGTGTCGCTATCCTTCATGATGAGTTGATTGCATCCTTAGTGATTTCCATGATGAGTAACTAATAATGCTATATTTATTATGTTGTCGAATAGGTGCTAATGCAAAAAAAAATTACCTTTCTACTTCGACCTTTGTTAACCGCAACAGAGGGATGTTACAGATGACTTATATGTGTATTTACATGTTAAAGTGTTTTCTTATCTATTGGAGTTACTACACACACACCTAGGATTTCATTTTCCTAAGGTTTTTCCTTGTTTATTAGTCATAATTAGTCATTATCTAGTTTCCTATATTTTAGCGGAAAATGTTCCACCTAGAGAATATTTTCTTTCAGTTGACACTTCAGTTTGACTAGTTGAGTTGAGTTTAGATGTTACATTGGTTTTGTCACCATGCAAATTTTGGAT
Source organism: Picea glauca (assembly GCA_000966675.3). Classification (NCBI taxonomy): domain Eukaryota; kingdom Viridiplantae; phylum Streptophyta; class Pinopsida; order Pinales; family Pinaceae; genus Picea; species Picea glauca. The sequence continues at coordinate 428,815 of JZKD02S1955283.1, read as the reverse complement.
AATCACCATGCTAATTCGACCTTGCCTTGGTATAATCACCACAATAGCACATTACCCTTGATTCCATGAGTTAACTCCTCACTACTCTCTGTTCAGTCAGTTAACTGAAGACTGGTTAACTAGTTAACTCAACTAGGTGGCAGTTCACTCTCGTAACTGCCCGAGAGACTAGATTAGGTGGAAGTTCACTCATGTAACTGTTGGTGTGTGTCCATATCACTCTATACCACAACTATAACACATTTTTTCTCCTCCAGTGCGCACTCATTGAGTTATACAGAGTATATCATGTCTAAATTATTCATTATTCACAATGGATAATGAGAATTCTTCTATTCTTTCTCTCCTTCTTCTTATTTATCAAATTATATCTACAAATGTGTGTATTATTGTTTATTTAGATCTATTATTTTTAGGTTCAACACATTTACATGGTATTAAAGCCGACGGATTACTAAGCAAAAGCTACACCAAAAATTTTGCAGGTACAAAAGATTGAAGACATCAGAAAGATGGATTTCCAAAAAAAATTCATTCTTACACCTTACAAACACTATGCATGGAAGGAGAAAATAGCCATACATATCCGAACTATATTTTTGTAGAGGTTAAAATTGAATACAGATACAAAACCGACATCATCCATAGAAAAATACAAGTATTTAAATCGCATGGATGAGGCACTCAAAACAATTTGCAGTCTTATTTCTCTCGATTTCCTTTTTCATATATCTTCCTATAAGAATCCCAATGAATCCTAGAACACCTTGGAAGGGATCTTTGAAAAACATGATGAGATGAGGGGACACATGTTGGAGGTGGAGCTTCTCACATTGGATCCAAAAAGCTTCGATAATATCCAACATTTCTTTACAAAATTCAAGGATTTACTGTTGCAACTCAAAGCTTGTAGGGTTGATAAATCGAAGGAGGAGAAACAAATGGTTCTCACCATTCTCTCCAATCTTGGTCCTGAATTATCTGTATTCGTATCCACATTCCATACTATCATATTCACCTCTAGAGCCACCTGGAAGATGCCTTCTCTTGAGGACTTTATCGAATCCCTGACACAAGAGCAAACCAAGCTCATTAACATGGGAAGAATCAAAGGTCCAAGGGAGCATGCACTCACTGTGCATGATGGCAGCTAAAAATATCATAAATCTAAAGATAAAGATGCCTTCTCTTAAGGACTTTATCGAATCCCTGACACAAGAGAAAACCAAGCTCATCAACATGGGCACAATCAAAGGCCCAGGGGCACATGCACTCACTGTGCATGATGGAAACCAAAAATATCATAAATATAAAGATAAAGATAAACAAAAATATCATGCACATCCGAAGAAGGAAGGGTACACAAAACCCTTCACCGATGCCTCTAGATCCAAATGGGAAAAGGGAAGAAAAGGGGAGAAATGCATGTATTGTCACAAAGGATTCTATTCAAAATCCACATACATGAAAAAACAAATAGATCTGATGTCTCAAACACTTCATCAAAACAACCTTGGAGATCGCATCCCCGATGGTGCCGAGAAGAAGAAGTCAGAAGATCCAAATTCCAAGAAAGACAATTCTAGCCATGCCTTGATTTCCATCAACTCCTCTCCCGATGCTTGGATCGTAGATTCAGGAGCATCGCATCACATGGCTTCCTCAAAAGTAGTATATTCTTCTTTGAATGCATGAAAATGTCCTCCTATTCTAATGGGGGACAACTCTTATGTTGAAGTCACCGAAAAAGGAAGGATTGGACTCACCAATGCAAGCTCCGAGAATGTGATGCACGTTCCCAAACTTTTTGTCAACCATTTCTCCATTATCAGATGACTAATTCCGGTACCGGAAAGAAATTCATATTCACACCAAATTCCGTGGACATCTATGACATGCAAACCAACTCCAGGGTTGCTACCGGTGAGGTAAATCATCAGTCTAGATTGTATATTTTTTCATAATTCATTGAACCTAATTCTTCTTTAATGCTTACTCATGTTGATGAAAGTAGTAGGATATCTAACAAAAGGTTTGGACATTTGAATTTCAGATACATGCAACAACTTAGCAAGCAAATATTGGTTGATGGTATACTAGACATCCATTTCTCCAAGGGAGTGTGTGAGGGAAGTGTTCTTGGGAAACACCCTCAAGAGAAATTCGACAAGGGAAAGTTTCATAGAGCCTTTGCACCTTTAGATCTGATCCATAGTGAGCTCATGGGTCCTTTTCCACATCCATCAATCAGAAAAGTGAGGTTTTTTCTCATTTTTGTTGATGATTTCTCACATTTTACTTGGATCTACTTTCTTAGGAAAAAATCCGAGGTCTTCCAACACCTCAAAGATTTCAAATCCCTGGTTGAGACACATTCTGGAAATAAGATCAAAGTCCTCCGAACTGATAATGGGGGAGAGTATGTAAATCATGAGATCCATAATATTTTTCATGAGGCAAGGATTTAGTTGCAGCACACAGTTCCCTATACTCAACAGGAAAATGGAGTTGTTGAGACAAAAAACAAATCTCTATAGGAGATGGAATCTTGCATGTTGCATGCAAAGTCATTACCACAGATACTATGGTCCGAATCACTTAATTATGAAACATACATCCAAAACAAATCTCGCCATAGATATGTCAAGGATAAGACCCCCTATGAGGCTTGGAGTGGCCTCAAACCAGAAGTGACCCACTTTCGCATTTTCAGTTCATGTTCATGGGCTAGGATTCCCTCTGAAAAGAGGAAGACACTTCATCCACAAAGCATTGAGTGCATTTTTGTTGGATACCCCGATGATGTGAAGGGATATTGTCTTATTGATCTTTACTGGGATCGGATCATCATTGAGCATAGTGTCCAATTTGAGGAAAGTGTCTCACATGCACCTCAGCAGCCGCATCCAGACACCTTCGTTCTTCCACTTGTTCGATATGATGAGCATGCACATGCCAAATCTTCTTCAGATGAGAGTTCTGATTCAGAGGACTCATATGATTCAGATTCAGAGTCAGTACAGTCAAATGCAGAGTCAGAGCATCCAGATGTAGTTACAAAGCTAGAGAAGAGGACCAAGTAGGCACAAACTACTCTTCAGGATGCAGTGGATCTCATTGGTGATCCAGCCGATACTAGGAGGACTTGATTTGATTTTGAGGATCCTCCTATTGCACTCAATTCCACTGAACCATTGCCCTCCATGCATCTTTTCTTGGTTCAATATTCAAATCCACGGTCTTATGGCGAGGCTACTAGAAATCCCTTTTGGGAATCCTCCATGCAAGAGGAGTACAACTCCCTCTTCGAGAACCAGACTTGTCACTTGGCACTTGCCATACGATTCCATACGATTGACACTTGCCATTGTGGCATTCAAAGGATGGGAAGTCCATCAGATGGACATGAAGAATGCATTTATTCATGGTGATCTCTCTGAGGATATCTATATGGAGCAGAAACAAGGATTTATGGATGACTCATCTTTGGTATGTCGACTGAAGAAGTCTCTTTATGGCCTCAAATAGTCTCTGAGGGCATGGTATGCCAAGATGGAATCCTACGTGTTTTCATAGAACTTTGTACGTTGTAAATCATACCCAAATGTCTACATGCTCAGGATGACTGAGTGACATCTACTTTTAGTTTTGTATGTCGATGATTTGTTGATCACCAGGTGCTCGACTTCAGCGATTGCTATAGTCAAGAGGATTCTACATGACATGTTTTTTATGATAGACATGGGTCCTCTACAATTCTTCCTTGGACTTGAGATCAGTCAAGATGCATGAGGCATCAAATTGTCTCAGGCCAAGTATGCACGAGATATACTTGAGAGATTTCACATGACAGACTGCAATTTTTCATCGACTCCTTTCCTATTAGGAGTCAAACTTGAGGATGGCGGGGAGACTCCATTGGTTGAAAACACATTGTACAGACAACCAGTGGGGAGCTTGTTGTATCTCACACACTCCAGACAAGACCTCTCATATGCAGTTGGCGCAGTTTCCAGGTTCATGTAGGAGTCGCATGAGCTACATTGGAAAGTTACAAAGCATATCCTTCAATACATATAGGGCACCATCACCTTTGAGATTCATTATGCACCAGAATCTACATTATATCTCATCAGGTTTAGTGATTCCGACTGGAATGGCGATAAAACTGATCGCAAGTCCACATCTGGTTACTCATTCAGTCTTGGTTCTAGGCCTATCTATTGGTCAAGAAAGAAGCAAGTTGCCATTTCTCTATCTCCAGCCGAGGTAGAGTAAAAAGGGGTAGTTAACATAACCATTCAGGTTATTTGGCTACAACATTTTCTCATTGATTTGGGAATTCAGTTTCATCGGTTGATCGTCATCTGGTGTGAAAACCAAAGCGCTCTGAAGTTCTACAAAGATCCAGTTCAGAGGTAGTGGACAAAGAACATCGAGATCCATATTTACTACATCCATGACTTAGTACAAAAGGGGATCATCTACTTACATTTTTGGCCTTCATCAAAACATGCGACATACATCTTCACCAAGACCTTCACAGAGCAGAAGCTCCATTCTCTGCGAAGTCATCTTGAAGTAAAGGACATAGTTTCCTAGCAACTGTAGCTCTTCTTTTTACATACATTGTACCTTGAGGGGGGGGGTTTCCCATGAGGTTTTCCGTCTTTCCTCACTACTTCAGTGTATATTTTGTATTTGGGTACCTAACATGGCCTCGTTGTCGGGACCCATTCTTTATTTTCACCATAGTGATGTTTAGGGGGGTGTTGGAGTTAATTCACACACACCTAGGATTTCTTTTTCCTAATTTTTTTCCTTTTCTATTAGTCATAATTATTCATTATGCAATATCCTATATTTTAGGGGAGAATATTCCACCTGGAGAATATTCTCTTTCAGTTGACACTTCAGTTTCACTAGTGGAGTTGAGTTTAGATGCTGCATTGGTTTTTCCATGATGCAACATTGGGATCATCACCATGGTAATTCGACCTTACCTTGATATCATCACCAGACAGGTGCATTACCCTCGATTCCCTGAGTTAACTCCTCACTAATATTTGTTCAGTCAGTTAACTAAAGACTAGTTGATTGGTTAACTCAGCTAGGTGGTAGTTCAATCCCGTAACTGCTCAAGTGTCTAGACTAGGTGGCATTTCACTCCTGTAACTATTGGTGTGTGTCCAGATCACTCTAGACCACCACTATGGTACATTGGTTCTCCTCCAATGCACACTCATTGAGTTATACAGAGTATATCATGTGTAAATTATTCATTATTCACAACGTTTAATGATAATTCTTCTATTCTTTCTCTCCTTCTTCCTCTTTCTCAAATTCTCTCTGCAAATGTATGTAATCTTTAGTTAGATCTATTCTGTGTAGGTTCAACACATTTACATTATCATTGCATGGTACATATATTTTCCCAGTAGAAGATCAAATGACAATAATGTTAAAGTGATAGGGGTTAGTTCTTTTTAGAGAGTGATATTATACCTTAGATTGATTCCTTCCTATACTTGGGGGATCAATTTCCTTAGTTGTCGTTACTTTTATTCCCTATCAAATTAGGGTGAGATTTTACATAATTTGATTTATCCTCCAAGTTGAGTTTAAGGGCGGATGTTGGAACCTATGGTTCTTAGTTTAAACTCACCTTCTTGAACACATGAGAAGTAGTGTACCTCGATGAGAGTTGACAAAGATGGAGTGCTAACCAACCATTTACTTTGGGGGAATAAAATTTGACTTCGTCCACTTTAATCACCAGGTCCATATTATGTGGACAGTTATGAGATGTGGTCCTAGACATTGGAGGTTTTATATATGTACATAAACCTACATATAGAAAATCTTATAGATCAATCTATTATCATCATCTTTGTAGATTCTATGCTCATTGTGTTAAAGTGTTGAATATTATAACACCACCACTTCTCTTGGAATCATGGTTATTCACTTTTGATGTACTTCCTTACTCAAATAATAAATAGAATTACATAAATTATTTCTCCAAAAACATTATTAGTGCACAATAATGACATTCCAATGGTAAATACCTAAAAAAAAGCTTCCCCTCTTCCCATATTTTTCTAAGTCCACTTTCTCTTCCTAATGTATACAACTAACTCATAGTTATCTAACTAGGAGCAACATAAGGTCATGATTAAATAAATACTTATCATCATCATTTAAAAGCTTAAAAACTTATATTAATATGTTATAATAATTAAATGAATCATCAAACCTTGTTTATAAATAAGGTTAAAATGGGTTATATGTACTTTGTCGATAAGGAGAAAAATAATATCCATATGTATAAACTATCATTAATAAGAAAAATAAGTCACTTATCTAACTAGGAGCAACATAAGGTCATGATTAAATAAATAATTATCATCATCATTTAAAAACTTATATTGATATGTTATAATAATTAAATGAATCATCAAACCTTGTTTATAAATAAGGTTAACATGGGTTATATGTACTTTGTCGATAAGGAGAAAAATGAATATATTCATATGTATAAACTATCGTTAATAAGAAAAATAAGTATAT
>JZKD02S1955283.1:388035-422235 GCA_000966675.3 Picea glauca | reverse complement strand
ATCCACAATAGATTGGATAAGACTTAACGTCAAATCACTAACAGATCTAATCTATTACTCATGACTCCACTTTTCCGTCATAACTACTTTTCCATGGGTAAGAAGTGTGAAGCATGGGCCAACAAATTTCTATTATATAGCATGAAATTAGGAGCTGAAGAAGGGTGGAACACCGACGAATGCTTGATCAAGTGAGGAATACCATCAATTTTGAAATTTTGAAGATCATTGTTGCGTGAGGACATGCATTGAAGTAAACATGGGGGAATGTTGAGTCTCCATTTTGACACCTTTATTACCCTATATTACCCTCTATCTGAGCCTATTTTACCTATGTTATATGTATATAATTGATTGTTTCTTCCACAAATACACTTGATGACCTTGTCCATATGCATAGAGAGGTAACTCATGATTAAGGCATGATTTGTTTAGTTTTCTTGAGTTAATTCGATTAAATGTTTGATTATGTATCATCCTAATAACTTTGACACTTAAGAAGCTTGATATGGTACCTCACTATTCTGGTACTACAACTATAGAGAGATCTGGTACTGCAACTATGGCGTTATCCGGTACCCAGTCTATCTAGGTACCAAGGCTCCACCTATTCTGGTACCCAGTCTATTCTGGTACCAAGGTTCCACCTATTCCGGTACCCGCACAACATTGCATCTGGTACCAACACATTCAACACTACATACGGTACCATTATTGCACCTCTTCCAGTACTAGCTCCATCCGGTACCAACTTTGCACCTATTCTGGTACCCAGTCTATTCCAGTACCAAGGCTACACCTATTCCAGTACCCAGTCTAATTTGGTACCAAGGCTCTACCTATTTCGGTACCAAGGTTCCACCTATTCTGGTAGCTGCACAACATTGAATCCAGTACCAACACATTTAGCATTGCATCTAGTATGAGTCTTGCACCCCTTTCAGTACCAGCTCCATCCGGTACCAGCTTTGCACCTCTTCCAGTACTAGCTCTCCGCCTCTTCCGGTACCAACTTCATCTGGTACCATCTTTGCACTTCATCTAGTACCAGCTCTGTGCTTCATTCGGTACCAACTCTCCACCTCTTCTGGTACCATCTCTCTACCTCTTCCAGTACCAGCTTCATCTAGTACCAGCTCTCCGCCTCTTCTGGTACCAGCTTCATCTGATACCAGATTGTGCCTATTCAGATACTAGCTCCATCTGATACTACCATGACGCTAGTCTAGTACCTATAGTCATTATTGTGTTCATCCGGTACTAAAACCCTACCTACAAGATTCTGTTACTAACTATTCTAATCCGGTACCAACTGTGTTAATCTGGTACTAGACTTAATTTAGAATTTTTGAATGTTTCTAGAAAAACATCGGGCACATGGGTTTTTTCCAAAATGATGTTTTCATGCGAAAATTTGTGTCATAATTCACCTATATCGCACATGTGGACCTCCAGCTCAGGGTGAATGATTCTTCCAAAATTAGCAAAAATCTCAAACTGCCAACTTGTGCCTTGATTTTCGTGCATATGGTATCAGATCTAGAAATTAGAAGATATGGGTTTTGTCTAGAATATGGAAAATTGATTAAGGTGTGAGCATGTTTTCAAAATTAGAATTTTTTTGGAAGATATGGGTGGAGCCCTAACTCGAATCTGCCCAAATTGATGAAAAACACAGATTTTTGGGATTTATCCTAAAATTGTAAAAATTGTTTTCTTAGTTTGGGGATTCAGTTTCATCCATTCTTCCATGGATTTTATGTATAAATAATACCTCATAGGTCTGAGGAGGTAGTAAGTTGGAGTTCCATATTGTTATGTTGATTTATTGGTTGGTGAACATATATTTTTTGTAAGTCTCTTTACTGGAAAGTAAAATGAATTACAGTTGTTGATCTTGTGCATTTTTGGAACCTACTACCCCGTGAGTTTTTCAAGCTTCCATGTTGGAATCAGGAAGGTCCCACCATTCTAATATGGTAAGATTAATTTAAAATATATCTTAGTTTTTTATTCCTGTAGATGTTTATTTTATTCTGGTACTCATTTGTGTGTGTCCTGTACCTGTTATTTTGATTGCTTGTTTGAGTTAAAATATGAATTCATAAAGTGTACCTATTGTGTTGGACTTGTATAAGTGTTATATATTTTGAGTAAATTGTGAATGGGATTGTATTAGTGTAAGTTTGATAAGTATGGTGCACCAGATCTTTAGTAATTTTACTTAGTTTAATAAACAATAATTTGTGTTGAGATAGTTGTAGATATTTATAAAAATTTTCATTCCTGAAACTGTGTTCTTTATAGCGAATTTCATAATTTACTTTGAAATTTCAAGTGTGTTAGTACATGAACAATTAATATCCCATCATTCACCCTACATGGACCATTAAATGGAGAATCTTAATACACCTAATGTTTCCTATGTAGGAACAAAGAGTTTTTTCCAGAATTGATTAAGTTATGAGTGATTGCCTTTTAAATACTATGTGCAAAAAGTTGATTACAATTTACTGTTGAAATTAGTTGCTACAGGGGACAAATTCATAGCTCATGTCTATCTTTCATCAGCCTATAATGAGAAGATCCATCCCCTGAACAAGGATTTTGAATTATACATTTGTTGATCAGTTTTTCTTTCTGTATTTTGAATTGTGTAAAGAGTGTTATATTTGAAGTGTGAAAACATAGTGTTGGTTTTAGATTGTTTTCTTATAAAGGCTATACTAAATAGACATAGGAAGCTATAATTTATCGACACATATAGTGCATCAACTCTATTGATTACGAATCACCGTCGATAATTTATGTTTTGCAATATATTATGCATATAATTGCACCAACAAATAGAAATACCTAAACCATATTTAGTCCCCTCCCTGACTCGATCTAAAGTCAAAGGAGGTCCATTGATGCCATCGACATCCTCAACCTATCAAGTGTCCTACACACTCAGGGGAAACTCATCAATAGAAATTTTCAATACATAGATATCAAATAACATAACATCATAATCATCAACATCATCATGAGAATCCATAAGTGAATAGATAACCATATACTAAAATTGGATCACTTGCACACAAGTGTCCTCAAAGAATAAGTCAAATCATGTGCACACAAGAGAGAGATGTACATACACCCCCTCTTCTTTTAAACTTCGTCCTGAAGTTTCATAGTATATATATGCAATATATAAATCATTTGAAAATATCTAAATGTCTAACTATCAAACAAAAATGGAAATTGTTGGCACATATCATATGCGTCCTCCTAGGTAGCCAAGTGTGGACTATAATTGCCCCACTGGACCTTGACCTGATTGACTATTTGTAAAGTACCAAAGAACTGAATACAAAATAGAACAATAGATCCAAATATATCTGAATACAATCACCACAAAAGATATATGAAACAATATAGGAAACCACCACTTTATTATATCAAAGCCTTGAGGTAGGGCAACACCATACAATGGATATTATTATGGAATGGATCCTTTCCTGTTCACTTGCCTTTTTGAGGGGGCTTCCTTCTATTGAGCTACCACTCCAACTACAATACTTCTCTTCATGTCTCATTACATTGCTTGAACCTCCTTATATAGTGCTACCATCACCTAAGAACATTCTAGATGAGGAATCTTCTAGAAGTAGAACATTCTAAGAAGTCTGCTTACATTTATTATATTTAACTACCCATTTATTATATCTAACTACCATAGTGGGCCTTATTTAATACTATAGTGGACCTAGTCCACTTTACATTGAATGGCCTCTACTATTGTAACTATGGTCCCTCCTCTAGAATGTTCTTAGGTGATGGTAGCACTATATAAAGAGCTTTAATCAATGTAATGGGACATGCGGAGAAACATTGTATTTGGAGCGGTAGCTCAATAGGAGCAAGCCCCCTTGAAGAGGAAAGTGAACATGAGAGGATCCCTTCTATAATAGGATCTATTGTAGGGTGTTTTACTACCTCAAGGGTTTGATATAATAAAGTGGTGGTTTTCTATATTGTTTCATATATCTTGTGTGGTGATTGTATTCAAATATATTTGGATCTATTGTGATATTTTGTATTCAGGTCTTGGGTACTTAACAATATTTCCATTTTATTTTACTATGGTTCTAGAGAAATTATGCAGAGTGGACACTTTATGGGTGTAAAATTTAATTTTGCATCCAATGAGAGCCTACACTTGAAATTTGAGTAAACCTATAAGGATATAAATAAAAAATACAATTAAAAAAACTAGTTTTTTTCCTTTCCCTTTGAAATTTCATAACTCTAGTTTTATTATTTTCGTTAGGGGGGTCATTGTAGACCTCAATTTTACCCTAATTGGTGTAGTAAGAGGTGTTGAAAAAACCGAGAAGCAGTTCATAAAAAATATTGATGAAAATGATTGGTGGTCATAAAACAAAGAGTCTAGTGAAGAGGAAATGTAACAAATGAATAGAGATTCCACATTCTCATCAATAGCATGAAAGAACTCTTCTATTATAGATTTATCCCTTTCTTGAAAAAAAAATTCATTCTAAATGGTGAGACAATCTTTGGTAGTTTCATGAGAGAAGGGAGAAAATTGTGTTGTGACATTATTCTAGTGAACTTTTGCACATGTGTTCCTAAGGTTAGGAAGTTTATGTAAATGGTGTGAATAGTCATGATAGTTTTCTTTTCTTTTTTGTAACTAGGGGAGTCGGTAACAAAGACAGTATCGTACTCGCATGACACAGGTTCGAATCTTGTCGGTTGCCTTATAACCCCTAGGGAGAAATGCACAACCAACAAGCACGCCCTCCAAGTAAATCGGGGTGAGAATCGACCTTGAGACCTATTTTTACATATTTACTTCCATTTACATGGCACTTTCCAATCGATCTACACCGCTGTGGGAAATAGTCATGATAGTTATCACATAAGGCGCATGGATGGTTTTTACACAACAATTTATTCTATTTTTTGCTAGAAACTGTAAGAGTGATCCAGATTATGGCAATGGATTTATAATATATTTCTTCTTTTGTGAAAATCAAACTATGCAACTCTAGGAGCTCCATGCACTTATTGGTGGCATGTCTTATGATGTTTCAAAGAGAAATTGTGGAGAAACATTAGTAGGCATGGTGGTATACGTGGCCATGTTCATCACAATATTATTGGTTCCCCCGTCTTTTTTGTTTTTTCCCACAACCCCTATTTTAATTTTTCTGGTTTGATTTTCTCAAATGGGCTATTTTAATTTCCATGAGGGTGAAATTGAGGGGAAAATTGGTGTAGGAGCATCGCCAGCTAAGAAGGACCATGGAAGATAGTTGGGCGCACTAGCGCACATATTTTGAAACATTTTGAATTTCCAAAGATCAATGTATTAATGTAGCATCTAACAAACGTTTTGAGTTATAAATGTCTTTAAATGTTTAGAGGTTGATCCATCACGTAAATTTGATGGGGGGAATGTATTTTTTTTATGAATCGGATCGCAATATAGATTTAGATCTTTCACTCTCATCTTTCTGATGAAATATTTATTGTAATAGGTATTAAGTAGTTGATAGAATTCAATTTCAATTAGATAGCATAGAAGTAGCTAGAGGGAATGCTCACAGAGCACCTCTTTGTATAAAACCTTGTATTATTTCCTAGTAAGGGTTGTTGTCAATAATTGTTGTTGATGATCGTTTTTGTTGCCCCGATAGAGGAGAACCAAGCAATAAATGAATCTACCTTGTATAGGTTGAGGAATAGTGAAGAACAATGTATGTAGTTGCAGTTGAATGAATATAACAGAGACATATTGTCCCAAATGTGTGAGGGTTATGTGTCTATCTGAAGGAATGATAGAGTTCCTGTTATTTTTCAATTCTCTGTTATTTTTGTTCTTAAATCCATGATTGCATTTACTTTGTTGAATGAATGAGTCATTGTGAGGGGTAGACAAGTTTCAATAGTTTCTCTTCAGTGAGTGAGTGCAAGGTGTGTGTCGACGTCCACAAGGAGTGCATGACCGAGTATGATTCAGACTTGAAATCGTAGAATAGATAGTGAACCCTCAAGTATGAAAGGAGTCCATTGACGTCTTCAAGGAGTGCATGATCGAGTTTTTGGACTCGAAATCTTAGGAAGGATGGCGTGATTTTAGTAACGAGAGACAAAAAGTGGTTGGAGGACAGTCGCAAGGAGTAGGAAGCCATCCACAAGGAGAAGCTAAGTTGTGGGTAAAGGTATGTTTCAAGGTGTGCACAGACCAAGAGTTTGACTAAGTGTCGAAGAGATTCTCAAAGGGAGTTGGGGGAATAAAGCTCAAGAGGTTGGCAGTGGAAGAGCTTCGATAATTTAGAGTGGAAAAGTTTGGAACTTTACGAAGGAGAATCACGAAGTTTGAAGCCATGAGTCAATTATAATTGTTGATCACGGAGGAGTACATGGTGATGGATCAGGGAATTCGAGAATCATAGGTTTGGAGGTTGCATATAGAAGTCTTAGAGTTTTGTGAAGTCGCAAAACCCGAACCCTTGTGGGGCTAGCGAATCTGAGGAGATGTGTGGTGGGAGATCACAACCTCAGAGGAAGGTGTTTTGGGAGAAGCTAAGGGACAGATTCAGTATATCCCTGAAGTCCAAACTGCGAAGAGGTAGGCCTGTGGTCATAGTTGTGGTCACTTATGGGGAGACATGTGTGTGTGGGTGGAGCTATTTCGGGTGCCTATGGGGACCCAAGGAGTCGCTCCGATTCATTGTTTTCAAACGATCCAAGACCAGGAGGTTGCGTAACCTTTTGGAGGGAAGGGGGTTTGTGCCAACAAGTGTAGGCCATACAAGGTTTAATATTATATGGGGTGATTAGGCTAAAGTAATTGGTGGATTAGGTGGGTTGAGCTACCACACAAGGATAAACAAAGTAAGTTTGGGAAGACTCAATGTTAACATTATAGGGTTTCCAAATATACCAAGAAGATGAAATAAAAATAGAATTTGTAGAATAGGTGATCCAATCTAAGGAATTTCTGGCAATGGTGGATTAGAATAATCCATCATTGGATAAGAATATGATTACCTAGTATAATAATGCACATATCATATGTTCCTTGGTGGGGATACATCATGAAGTGAAAAAACGTTGAATCGACTACCTTAATAATGTACATATAGCTACATCCTATAAGAATGGTATGGTAGAGTTGAGCATCTACAATTTCAATGTCAAATAGAATGGTCATACCACCAAGTTTGATCGAAACATTTTGGAAAAGTGATTTTGGTTGAGTAGGATGACCATCATACATTTCACAAAGGTTAACCATTGATGGAATTAATTCTAGGGATCCCAACTTCTCCCTTGTTACTTAACATGGTAATAACATCTGTACCTATTTCCCTACATGGGTACATCTGTTGGACCCTATTAGGAAAAATACCCCCCCACATGGACATACACACATCAAAAATATCATAGAATGGTGTAAGTAATATAATTTCCAAGTCACCATCAACCTCATACAAAATAAATGAAATAGTTCTAAAGAAAAGGGAAATACTTATCTCCCCTATAACAAGCAATGACATCGATTTGGAGAAGTACAAAACTATCATGCAAGAGTATAGGGCCACCTGATTAGTCTTCCCCATTGAAAAATAGAATCTATATGATACATCATAGGGAGACTAATATATTTCCCATTAGTGGTTTTTTGTGATAGTTCCATGATGATAAAGCACAATAACTAGACCTCCTCAAATCCAAAAGGATGTATGTGGAACATGCCCCCAATAACTCGAAATTCACTTGGGATAATAATGTATTTACTGATATATCCCTTCACATATGTCAATTGGATCTCTCCCACAACACCATATGGGATAAATAAAATTGGGAAAATCCTAACCCCTTTTGGATATCCCAATGATGAAATAAATGTCATCCTTTGATGGTTGGTACCACATATCAAGATCAATCATAATGCATGTCTACCATCATACTAGTTAGAGATCAATAGTCTCATGAAATCCATGTTCTCCTTGAGGGATTTATCCTCTACAAAAAACTTGAGGAGGATAACATCCCTCAAAAGGATGTTATGTTTACAAGTAAGAAGACAAATAAAAATATCCCTCTAGTGGGGCATGCAAATAATTGTAGAGGAGAAAAAAGGATTTGAAAGAAGTGGTGGTGTCTAAATACATGGTTGCACTAAATCAAAAATGATATTTATGGTTCGATGGTGATAGACTAATACGGGGGAAAATATATAAATAGGTTTGGATATGGACCAAACCAAACAAACCTGAATCATGTTAGTTGTAATTATCCATGAAAAAGAATATGGAATTTTAATATGGACACGATCAACCAAATTTAGTTGAATGTCATCCCAAATAATGGTCAACTTCCTGCTCAATGTTCCAACACCCCCCTGTAAACTCAACTTGGAGGGAAAAATTATATATCACACAAATTCACCATCTTAATTTGTTCTAACTGCAAAGGCTAATGAAACATGGTACAATAACACTCCTTAAGAAGTATGAACATTATCAACATCAAGGTTGATCAAACAAAAGTAAGGAAATACTCTCAAGGAATTCATCCAATGAAAAAATTGTTGTCCAAAGCATAGTCCTAATCAACCAATTGACTAGACAATGAGACAACATGGTCCAGTCAAATAGTCGAATAGACAAGTCTAAACGTACAAAGATAAATAGTCTCTATCGATCCAACAGTCTTTGTATCTAATATTCTTTGTCAATCCAATAGGATCTATCGAGTAGGAACGATAAGAAGTGGTACTCCCTTCTTTAAAAACAACTTAGGTATCTATAAGTAGCAACAATAGTTATCGTTGAAAACACTAATTGATGGACAACCTAATCGAAAATCTAGTGGATGAATATCCTAGTAGAAACTCTAGTCAACTATCATGTGTTCTTGAATATTGGTTGACCACTTCCAAGGAAATAAACAGTAAATAATAAGAACATTGCATGATTGAATAGTTGATGATACACGATGATATTAGGTACTCAAACATCTTTTGAAATTATTCCATGACCATCCTTCAACCCAACCACAATCTCTCCTGGTAGTCGGCACCAGACCATGATTATGTATTTCCTATATTTTCTACAATGTTTTGAAAGTATGATTTCCATCCATTTGATACATATGAAGAGGATGATGATAAGGCATAGATTTCTATTTAGGTTGATCATAGGATGGAGGCTTAGGTTCTGGTTTACTTATAGGAGTAGAACAACTCAACATATCAATAACAATGTCATTTGCAACAATATTCACAAATTATTGCATGTTAGGAATAGAAAAATTATCAATCTATACAACATAATCAACAATAGGTTTCTCTTGTAGCAATGCAATCTAAACTCCACTTGCAACAAATAAAAATTTACTATATGCAACAAGGACAGGTGTAGGTAGGGAGGAAATAACAATATCATATCGAAGACCTTTTCTTGGTGAATCATCTCAAGGGTAATAGGATTTTTTTTTTTTCCATTCTTCCCAAGTCCTCCTTTGGTATATTCAATCATTATCAATAGTTGGGAGCCACTGTGAGTAGTTTGTTTATCAAAACTAGGAGAAAAACATTATTGGTATCTAATAGTGTACATATATCAACAACGTATATCTTGCAATCAGTTGGTCTATAAGAAAGAATATCAATGGTGGAAGAAGTAATAGGTGAGTTTGGTAGATCAACAATATTAATCCTCCTCTCAACATTTTGCAGTCAACAAAGTTCTTCATCAAGTTTATGTTTACAATCCCGCAAACCCTCAATATTCTCATCGTTCTTAGTCAATTGTTGTAGACAGGAATCATAATATTCTTTTAAATATTTATATTCATCAAACATGAGGTTTTTATCTAATTGAAGTGGGGAAGCTTCTTCAAGAAGCTTATCAAAGGTGTTTAAGTTCCAGTTGAGTTGAGAAATAAAGGAGGGAAGTAGAAATAAAGGAGCGGTTCGAACACAAGAGAAATTTTATTTTCAACCTAGAATGCACAAACATCCATATGGGGATAGGGAATCCATATCCGTCCACCTTCAGTTGATTATCTACCAGAAAATGAAAATGGAAGTAGAGCCAAAAAACAAAATGCAGATTCAATCAAGCCACCAGTTGGATCATTGGTTTAGTTTGATCACTGGTTGGATCTTCCTCCTATAAAGTTCAGTGTTTAGTGAATGGTAGACCATGAACCGAGGAATCAAAAAATTAGTCTAATCTCAATTTTTTTAGGCTACATAACTCGGATGAACCCTTCTTCTAAATGATAATAAGATTTGGTTCAACTATAGGAAAATATCCAGTCAATTCAAGAAGAGGGATATGGTCAATTTTTAGTCGACCGACTTCAGTTAAGTATCAGTTGAGGAGAAGAGATACTATTTGGGTGATAAACCATGAGTCCATTCTCAATTCTGTTGATGGAAAAGAAAGAGTTTTCATGACGAAGGAAATACAATGTTGATGTTTTGGTAGATGCGGGAAGATATTTCCCTCCTAGATGACCTTTCTTAGATGCAGAGAAGATTCCAGAAGCAAGAGATCCATTGGAAAGATGTTGAAATACCCTAGAAGAGAAGTCGGCCCAGAAGAAAAAAGTATAATGAAAAAGACACCTTCCTAGAAGAGAAGTTGTCTCGGCTATAAGGAAAAGAATACTATAAATAAGGAGTCTTAGCTCATTTTTTCACTCAATCACACTCTCCGAGCTACACAAAAGTAAGGCGCAAGTTTGGAGGAGGTGATGCAGTAGTTGCAACTACATAGTTTATTATTTCTCAATCTTTTGGTATCTCTCTCTTGTGCACTACTCCTTGAGGAGGTGCGCTACCTTTGTATGGTGTTTCTACTATAGTTGGGGTGGTATTTTTGGTTAAGATATCACTTGTGCTAGGTTTTATATGATTGGAATTGATTTGTGAATGGAATCTATCTAAGAAAGGTTGTTGGGTTTTTCCCCCATTTGGGGTTTTCCATGGATAAATATATTGTGTTATTTTATGTCTCTTGTTTATGTTGCTACTGCTCAGTACATGATATATATGTTAATGTTAAAGAAGTAAAATAACACTAGTAACACTAATGCTTTGTAAATAAGGAAAATCCAACATGGTGTAATAGTTGGTTACCTTCAGAACAGTTTAACCATTGGAAGGAAGATTCGTACAATGACACCTTGCAGCACCCTATAGCTTCAATACCTTGTCAAGATCATTGATAAATTTCCCAGGGACTTTGAGGATAATTATTGTACATAGCAGTGCAACCTACTCTATTGCACCCACTAAAACCCTAAACATACAATTTGGTGAAGTTTGAAGAATTGAGTTTTTTAGGGGCTAGGGTTTCTACCAGCAAAAAATGTCTATCGGCATGAGAATAGAAGACAGATTGGATGGATCAGATAACTTCATATATTAGAAGCACAAAGTTCTCCTCATTCTAGAAGAGAATGGTCTATTATATCATGTAATGAAATATCTTACAGAACCTAAATATGAAGAATTAAAAGAAAAGTTCAAGAAGAATGAGTTCAAGGCTAGGAGGATCTTGATAGATTCAATCAAGGATCACCTGATACCCAATGTATCAAAATTGAAGACACCAAAGGAGATGTTTAATTCCCTAACCGAACTTTATGAAAGTAAGAATACCAGTCGAAATATTACTTTGAGGAATCAAATTAGAAATGTGACAATGGACAAGTCAGAAACAATGGTCAAATATTTTATGAAGATCTCGTAGATCAAGGATTGGTTAGAAGCTATTGGAGATAAAGTAGAAGACATTGAACTTGTGACCACTACACTCAATGGATTCCCTCCCTCACGGGACCCATTTTTCTAAGGAATTTGTGCAAGAAGGATATTTCCCAAGTTTGACAAGTTATGGTCAGATTGCACTCAAGAGGAAGCCAGGATGATATCCAAGACACAAAAGACTAATGAGGATGAAAATAAAGCACTTTCTACCCAAGTGAAGAAGGGAATGAAAAGGGAGGAATGAAGCCCAAAGAATTCTAAGAGACCTCGTTACAAGAAGGATGCATCAAATATCAGATGCTACAATTTCTAGAACCCGGGACATTATGCCTTTCAATGTCCAAATAGAAATGAAAAGGAGAAGAAGAAACACCATGCACATGCAACATATGCCAAAGAGAACTCAAAGGAATGAAAGGACGAATAATTTGTCTTTTAGACGATGGTGTTTCCATATGAAGGATATAAGAAAACTGAATTAGGACAACAACACCTGACTCGAGGTTTGCATATCAGGTTGGATATTTTATATTGTTGTTGCTTGAGAAAGTATTGTACCTAGGATAACAGTCTTTACAACTTTATTATTTGATATTTCTATCAATTGTTTAGGTACACCTGAATACTATCAGTACAATTATCTTTAAGAAAATGATCATGTTAATTATATACTTGTATGCAATATGAAATTGATATCCTCTAGGAGATATTCTTTATTACTAACCATTCCATGTAGATTACTATGGAAATTTTGTTCTTGTCTCTTTTTCTAGGAAGGTCATAGGTGATAGCTCTAAGAAGGATCTATGATGACGGTTGCAGGAGGAAAATATTTAGATAGTCTCTAGATGAGACATAGAATTATGTAGACGAACATACACACCCATGTGAAGTAGAAGACGAACAAGAGTATCTCTTATGGAGATTGAATGTGAGGATAAAAAGGATCCAAAGATGATTGTACAATTAGTTTGACCACTCTTCAGATCATTAGGAAGAGTTAGTAGTTATAGAAGGGCCTACCTAGAAATGATGCAATAAACAAGCATGTTCTCATACAGATACATGGAATTAATAAGACATACTATGAATAGAAGTAGATGACTCCACCAGTGGTGAGGCAAGAGGCCCCACCAAGTACCATCTTAGAAGGAGCTAGATTTCAGAGGGAGTCAACCCTTAGGATCCAATAGGGAGGAGAAACCTACTAGCATAGTCCATAGGAGATCAAACTTCATAAGAAGTCAACATATGCAACGGAAGCAGGTGGCTCCATATATCGTATAGACTCAGAGGGAGTCAAGCTTTAGAGGGAGCATACAGATTCAGAGTGAGACTGAAATCAAAGAGAGTCAGTGGCTTAGAGACATTCATTTAGAAAGTATTCCTTCTCAGATTCATATAGAAGAGAGAGATGTCTTCCAGGACTGACAAACATGTGCCATGAGTTGAGGAGGCTAGATCGAATCTTTAGAGGCTTCTAGGAGATGTGATATCTCCTCGTAGGATTTTCTTATCTAGATATACCTTGTTACAGTGACATAGGAGGCAACCAGTCAAAAGGACTGGGATATAGATTTCCCCTCAGTTCCAGAAACCACACATGTTTTCCATCTATATGGAATTGATGAGAAACATCATTGATTCATAGCCTTCGAGAATTGAATAAGTTGTTGAGAAGAAGGAATGAAAATATTCTATGATGGAGGAGTATCATTCCATAATGAAGAATGATGGGTGAGAGGTTGTTCCAAGACGAGAAGGGAAGTAAATAGTGACTTCCAATATTGATCTACAACATCGAGCATGTTGTAGATAGCAACATAGAGATGTACATAGATTTATTTTTGGACTTAGGATTCTCCCAACAAGAGGGAGAATATTATGACGAGACACTTGCTCCAGTAGCCATAAGAAGTGTACATAGAGAAACCAAAAAATACATGAGAAGGAGTCTCATGTTTGTAGATTGAAGAAGGCTTTATACGATACTAAACAAGCACCCAAGACATGATATGCCAAATAAAATGGTTATTTGATGAGCTTTTAGACGATTTCCCATTGATCCTATATGTGGATGACATATTTCTAACATGATATTAGAATCTCATAGTTGGGTCCAGGAGGGATATCTCTTTAGAGTTTGAGATGAAGGATCTAGGTATGATGCATTACTTCTTGGGATTGGAAGTGTGGAAAATATCATATGAGATTTTCCTTAGTCAAGGTAGCTATATTGTTGAGATCCTGAAGAAATTCAGGATGATGGAATGCAAGTCCATGACCACACCTATGAAGATATATCTTAATCTCTTGAGTGAGAAATCTTCAGACTTGGTGGATCCCATGATGTACAAACAATTGATTGGATCCTTGATGTACCCGGTTAACACCAGGCCAGGCATATACTTTGTAGTGAATACCTTGATTCAACACATGGTTGAACCTAGACAGGTACATTGGATGGAAACAAAGCATATGTTGAGGTAACTTCATGGTACGGTTGGATATGGATTGAGATATGTCTCAAGTGAAGATGTGAAGCTGCAGGGATATATAGATTCTGACTGGGCAAGCAGTGTAGTGGATCAGAAGAGTACTTCGAGATTTTTTTTAGTCTAGGATCAGGAATGATCTCATGGTTGATAAGGAAGAAGACATTTGTGGAACTCTATACATAAAAATAAGAGTTTACCGCAACAAGTGTGGCAAGTCATAAAATAGTGTGGCTCCGGAAGTTACTAGTTGATATATTTGATCTAGAATTGGAGTCAACTTTGATGCATTGTGAAAATCAAATTTGCATGAAGCTTACTAAGAACCATGTATTCCATGACAGATTTAAGCATATAGAGATCAAATATCATTACATCCCGGACATGGTGCAAAGAGGATTTGTGGAGTGCCATTTCATATCCACAGACGAGCAAACAATAGACATCCTCACCAAGCCCTTATCAAGAGTGAAGTATGAGTACTTCAGGGACAAGCTTGGAAAGTTACTGAATGTCCACCCTCTTTGAGAGGGAGGTGTGTTGTTTCTTATCATGCTGACTAAACCCTCTGGCCAAGGATTCCCTGGATCAATCAAGTGAGGTGACTAATGGGGTAATGCACTGTCGGACCTGCTGGGAGAAGAAACATTACACACATAGTCTTAAGAATATGGAAGAGATTGTGTGACTCGGGATAGTAGTTGTGTGCTACTTCGGTGGTTGTGTACCACTGGCGAAGGTTGTGTGTCTCTAGAAAATAGTTTTGTGCTACTATGGTGTATGTGTTCCACTGGAAGAGGTTGTGTGACTCCGGACAATAGTTGTGTGCTACTTTGGTGGTTGTGTACCACTAGTGGTGATTGTGTGTCTCTGGACATTATTTGTGTGATACTACGATGGATTTGTTCCATTGAGGGAGCTTGTGTGACTCTGGAAAGTAGTCGTGTGCTACTACAATGGATGCGTTCCACTAGTAGTGACTGTGTGTCACTGGACAATAGTTGTGTACTACTTGGCATTAGTTGTCATCTATTGGATGACATTGTAGTAGATTTGTGATACTAGATGATTATCATGGAGATTTCCATATCATTTGGATGTACCTATGTGTGCTACCGTTTAGTCGCATAGACTGTTCCTGATGATTCGAGCTACCAAAGGAATTGTAGTAGTCATCTTTCTGCTAGAAGATTGTAGAGTAGTCAGTGGACTACCAAATGAAGACATCATGAAAGATGCCTCCCTAGATAACACAGAGTGTTAATGTTTTGGTAGTTGTGGGATGATATTTCCCTCCTAGATGACCTTTATTAGATGAAGAGAAGATTCTAGAAGCAAGAGATCCATTGGACAGATGTTGAAATACCCTAGAAGAGAAGTTGGCCCAGAAGAATAAAGTATAATGAAAGACACCTTCCCATAAAAGAATTCGACCCAGCTAGAAGGACAAGAAGACTATAAATAAGGATGCGCCTTAGCTCATTTTTTCACTCACTCACACCCTTCCAGCTAGACAAAAGCAAGGTGCAAGTTTGGAGGAGGTGACGTAGTAGATGAAATTGCACAATTTATTATTGCTCAGTCTTTTGGTATCTCTCTCTTGTGTGCTACTCCTTGAGGAGGTGAACTACCTTTGTATGGTGTTGTTGCTGCAGTTGGGGTGGTATTTCTGGTTAAGATAGCACTTGTGCTAGGGTTTATCTGATTGGACTTTATTTGTGAACATAATCTATCGAAGAAAGGTTGTTGGGTTTTTTCCTAGGATAAATCTCTTGTGTTATTTTTCATCTCTTGTTTAAATTTCTACTTATCAATACATGATATATATATTAATGGTAACAAAGTAAAAGAACACTAGTAACACTAATACTCTGTAAATAAGGAAAATCCAACATAAACTACTAGATAGCAAGGCTTTGGGAAAATTGTAGCCCACAAATGAGAAACATGTTTAGGCTAGTTAGAGAACTACAATGATTCCCTTTCCACAATTTTGATAGCTCCAATACATCATGAAAAATAAATAATGCAGAGCCTTTCATCGATCACCCATAAATCACATGTGGAAGCCACGAGTTGAGAACATTGAACAAATATCATCTGATGTGTTGGTCTAGTAGACTAATCCAACAATCCTTCTATACATACTCCAGTCGATCTCCCATAAGCATCAACACATTAGCTTGGTCGATGGTCAAGTCATGAAATCTATCAAAGGAGCAGTTAGGGCATAACCGGATTCTACAAAACCAATGAGGCATGTGATGGTCAAACTCAATAAGAAAAATATTTCAATTCAACATGAAAAACCACTAGTGTCTAATGGAGCTCACTCATATTCTACATAACCCTGGATTATGAACCTCAACAGATATCAATTCATAATGGCTTCACCGCTATCTCAACCTAATTCATTTTTTCCCTACAAACCTGAGATCACAAACCTAACAACTCTAATACCATGTTGGGAGAAGTAAATAACCGCAAAGGAGAATAGAGGTTCCAAAAGTAGTGGTGGTGTCTAAAGACACTATTGCACTGAAGCACAATTGATATTCATGATTTGATGGTGATGGAGAAATCTTAGGGACCATTTGTAAATAGGTTTGGCTATGGACCAAACCAAACAACCACGTATTGTAACTGTCCATGAAAAAAGATCTAGAATCTGAATGTGGACATTGTCAACCATATTTAGTGAGTGGTTGGCCCAAAGAATGATCAACTCCATTAAACTGACAAAGTGAGTTTTACTAATGAACCCAATATTCCATCACCCTCACTCTCACTCTCACTCTCACCCTCACCCTCACCCTCACCCTTACCTTCCCCTAAACCTTTGAAAAGGTTTACCAAAAAAACTCAATATTCCAACACCCGCTCTGAAAAGGTTTACCAAAAAACCCAACGTTCCAACACCCTCTCCCTCCCCTAGGCCTTTGAAACATGCACGAATGATATTATGCATGTCAAACTATTACTATTATAACATGCGTGACTCACATATCGGAGTAGAATTTATAATATTTATTAAAAAACATTAACGCGAAAAAGTTAATTATGAACATCATAGATGTTTTTTTTTTTTTTTAAATTCACCACATTTAATGCACTCATATTTTAAACATGCACCGTGTATGGTGCAAATAATTCCACATCAACATGAGTGCACTCCTTTATATAAACACACCGTATAGAAATACTTTATATACCACGTCAACACACTATGAAAGTGAGGCCTAAGCCTTATTAATCCAATGTGCTTCCGAAGTCTTGTAGCACCATATATCAATGTGCTTATGAAGCCTTGTAGCACCATATATTATGTTCTTAGTCATCTACGAATGCACAAAATACATAAATAAATTGCAAGATTATAATGAATGAACTCGAGTGCATGGTCATATTGATAATGGTGCTCTTGTAATAATACATATCACCATAACTCGGGGCTACTAGTTTTCTTTAGGTAATGCATGTTGTGCACCAGTAATGGTGCTCTATGACATTCATTACCACACCGTGTAGTGCACCACTAGTAATGGTGATCCATGACATTCATGCATCAATCATTCAACTAATTGGTGTGTTTATAATCATTCAAATAATTGGTGTGTTTATAATGATATTGAGCATTACTAGTGTGTGCATTTTGTAATCACACTGTTATGTATTACATTAAAAATATCACATTGGAGGATCGGTGGCATTTTTTAGATGAAGAAAATATGGATTTAGAAAGAAAGTTGAAAAATAAAATGTTGAAAATGTAAGTAAAGATATAAAAAACAAATTTGTTGGTCACCTCTCAAGCATGGAGGCATGGTTGCTTTAGAAATAAAAAGCTAAATTTTGGTGGTTTTGAAAAATTGAAAAATAAATTTGAATGGATTGTGGGTGAAGATTCACTGCAAATTTCAACCATTCAAAAACATTAAAACAAAATGGGGTGGTTGTAGGAGATCAAGTATTTAAAAGCATAAGAAAATGGGATGGTTATAGGGGATCATGCGAATTGATGTTTGAAGGTGCATGAAGCCTAACACATTGGTGGAGATAACTAAGCATTTTTTTTACAAAAGAATTCAAATGTTATAATAGTGCATTGTTTAAGGTCATTGATAGATTTAATAAATATGTTGTAAATTACTTTTTAATAAACATTTAAAAACAATGAGCTTTATTTAACTCTAAGGTTATGTGTATCATGCAAGAGTTAATATTAGAAATATTAATATGTTACAAATTAGTACATTTATAGGTTTAAATGAGCATCACCAAATTTTAGAAAGAATAATTTTAAAAATTAAATTTAGTTTTTTGTTTTATTTTTATCTATTTTGAATTTAACCCTAACATAATGCACTATTGTGTTTGTGTTTATTATAAAACCTTGCTAGCACATTTTTTAAATAATATTTTCAATTTAAATTATAGTTATTTTTATTTAATCCATACATTTTATTTTTTATCATAACACAATAGTGTTGGATTGTGTTTGGATTGTGTTTAGTGATTAGTGATGCATTTATATGTTTGGAACAAATTATGTGAATTTTTTTTAAATATCATTCTTAAAAAAATTGAACATGGGATGCCACTTTTTTAATTATTTTGTGTGGTTCTCTTATGTATGTAAAAACATCGACGTGCTTGTTGAAAAAGTGAATCAATATACCTTAATTGTTTGGAGCACATTGGGGAGAAAACTTATACTATAAACTTCACTCACTTGCCTTCACTAGAAGTAGAATAGAGAGAACTACTTCTACAAAAACTTTCACTGAAGCATGTTTTCCTTGTAGTTTATATGACTCCAAAATCACATCCAACATTATTAGGAAAGTATGTCATCAAGGAAAATTTTAAGGATCCGTACTTATCTTCAAGTATATAAACGTTGACAAATATTATCAATTCTTAAAATGACGACTACAAAATGTTTGGAAATATTTTTGTTAAAATATTGAAATTTCGAAGGCTTTTATATATTTTCTAGAAAAATTTGGCAATTTTTAAAGTAAAATAATTTGGACAAATATTTTTCAGAAAAAATGGAAATTGGTGAAACTTTTTTTTTTGAAAAAAACATGAAAAATTAGTCAATGATTAAAATTTAACCCCTAAAATTTTCCGTACCTATAACTCTAAAACATAAAATAAATAATCTATAACTAGCTATAATGTATAAAACACATATCTTATGACAAAAAGATAATACTTATTTTTAATGAAAAATCACATGGATAATAAATTAAGTTAAGACTTTCATCCATTCCACCCCATCAAGATATTAGAAAGTTTAATAATTTCAAAACGCTATTCGAAGGAAGAAAATATTAAATATTTTAAAAAAAGTTAAAATATCTTTTAATGTAATGAAGAAAACTATGCAATCACTATCTAAATCACAATGTAGTGTAATTTTATATTAATAATTTTTAAATCTCCTTTAACTTAGTTAAAATGATAATGAAGAGAAAAAATCTCTTTATTAATATAGAGATTAATATTATTAAGATATTAAAATGAGATATCCCTTTCTATTTATTAACATGCCATATATAGTTTTCAAAATTTACAGTTTGGAAGGAAATAAGAATGGGAAGGGATAGAAGTACCATCGAAGGATGAGAAAAAGGTGTCAAATAGGATAGCATAAGGCAATTTTTAAAGATTTGTGAGACACAACTTTCACCTCCTCTTAATGTTTAAGAATTTGGAATGAGTTGTATTCTCATTATTCCACTTTGCAACTTATGTGCTTCCTTATGTTTTAAATATTAATATGGTTGTGAGGGTTTGCCACTTGGTTGGGTCCACATTACAAGGTCATGGGGACGAGACAAATGCAAAGAATATATTTCAATATGTCATCACACATGCATTAAGAATAGCATATTATACATGCCACGATGTGCCTCTAAACTTTCCATAAATATATCCACAACTTTCATAACATGCAATCCCTTATATTGTTGGGAATCATTGTTCTTTATAGTCGTCAACTCCTCGATCGATTATTCCATAACTTCATCACCCAAATCCCTTATAATATTGAAGCACATCCGCTCATGATACTAAGCATTATCTTTTTAAAAATATATTTTAAATTCACTTATTTAAACTTTGATTTGTATTGTGATAATAAAAGTATAAAAATATTAATTTAATAGATTAAAATTTATAACTATTTATGCAAGAGACTTTGTATTAAATTCAATTTTTTTTTATAGAAAAAATAGATTTATATAATATATATTTTTTTTAAATAAAAAAGATTATATTACCTTACGCTATAAAAAAGTGACACATATCTAAGAGTACATCAAGACTTGCCACTCGTTATGCCACATGTATGGAAATTAGAATGATGCAGCCCCTCCTTCTCTCCTCGGGGTTCTGCGACCTCGTGGTCAAGGATCTTCAAAACATTGAGTCGAGTCAGCTCTTTGGCCTCTAATAGACCCTGGAATGAATTTACACAGGCCCCTTATTGTTACCGACACAGGTTTAATTCACTCGCACGACCTTTTTCCTAGTGCCTCTGGTAAATTTAAATGGCAAGAGCTAGCCCCGCTGCTAGGCCCTTCTTCCTTATGACCACGGACAATGATCTCTAGTTGGCCCCCTTCATGACTTCGAGATTCGACAATTTTGGATGCAACTGACTCCTTTTTCCTCGAAGTCCTGACCAACGAAATCACCCGAACCAGATCTATGGCCCACACTCCTCTGACAACCAATGAATCTGATCCACTTTGGGACTCCAAACTTTGAGAGTTACAAGTGTTCCAGACACCCTTTTTCCCTGATGTGCTTCCTACCCAGAGCTATAGATCGAACGTGAAGTGCTCACCTTGATCGACGATCGATATTTTCCTTTGATTTCCCCTTTGGGTGACTTCTGGTCAACGCTCCTTTTCCCTCTTTCTCCTGGAGTGTCAATCCTCTAGAATGACAGATCTTCTGCCACACGTCCTTTTCCAATGGACAGCTCCGATGAAATTCGACGCTCTTGCTGTCGAGAGTTCTCGTGCCTTCACACTTCAATTCCTCTGAAGTGGCTTTTCTCCAAAGTAAATCTCCAAGCTCCACATATCCCTCTATTCATCAACGAATCCTATTGATTTTAGCTTTCAGGACTTTAGACCTTCGTGAACTTACTCTTCATTTTTCCCGAAGTGTCCTATCACTGAAGTGATGGATCTGGCACCATGTGTCCAAGCGACTAATGGCTAGGATTTGCTTCTTACCTTTTCTAGCTCAAGATGACTTTTGGTGAACGAATCCACTTCCTCCTTTCATTTTTCCTAGAGCGCACGCTCCTGGAATCCACGATTTGATGACACATATCCTCCTCATATCGAAGACCAAAAATTACTTCGCTACTTTGAGGTTCGAGACTTTTTCTCACTCCACACAGACTTTTCATCGAAGCGCTTTCCCCTGAAGTACGTGGATCTCCGCCACATACCCTCATGGATCCAACGATCCATATTTTCTTTGTCACTTTGGGACTTTGGCATAAATTTTGTTTTCTCCATGCCAATATCCATGAGTGTTTTCTCTCGGACTCTCCGACCTATTGCCATGTATCTTCCTCGATATCGACGGCTAGTATTTACTTCGCAGCTTCAAGACTTCGATGATCCTGCTATTTGAACACCTATAAACCTTCAAATACACAAAGTGATGAAGGACTCTAAATTTATCGTCCGCGCAACTTCCCCAAATCTCGCGATATGGAAATATTATGATTCCTCCAAATGGATCTCCCTCGTCGATTTGAAAATTTTCAGTGGGATCCCCCCTACTGAAGAATCGTCGTCTCTATATATTCTAATCTTTTTCTTCCCCAAACATTGAACTTATCAGAATGTTTCTTCGACGCTTATCTAAATATCGACCCTGTGTACACCTTGCAAACAAATTTATTTTCAACTTGACCCCTTTTGGGTGACTGTGCACTCCTCACAACAACTCTTTACATGACTCAATTGTTCCTCCTGAACAATATGACGTTGAGTGTGTTTCTCCCTATGCACACCTTGTGAGGTCCTCTGCACTTATCTGAAAGAAAAGCTTCAAGTTATCTCTCATGAACTTCTGGGTCAAAACAAACTCTGTCAATGCACACCTTGCAGACACTTTGCACTCCTTGCAAATAAAATCTTCATGTTATCTCTTCTGAGCTTCTGAGTCGAACTAGACTCTGTCAATGCACACCTTGCAGACACTAAGCACTCCTTTCAGGGTCTCGAAGAAGAGAAACAATTGAAACTTATCTAATCCTCACATATTCATACATTCAACCATGAAATCCATTCATAACATAAGAGCATGTAATAACAAAGAATTGCAATTAAACATAAAGCCTACAATTCATTCATTCAGATAGACATAGTAACAACAACACCAGACATTTGTATCAATTCTTCTTTTTTATATTCATTCAAAATGAAATGTATGTGGGCTCATACAACTCTGATAAGCTTCAATAATAACAACTTCAAAACAACTTTCAGCAGCCTCTTCTGGGAAATAATACATATATTTACACAAAAAGACTCCTAGAGCTATTTTTCTTCGATTACCTTAGTGTTATCCTATCAAATTAAAATCTTCAACTACTAAGGCTTATTACAATAAATGATCGGTATAGAAAGATAAGAGTGAATGCTTCAGATGCTTCAGATCTATACTGCAATTAACTACATTAAATAAAATTGCAATCCCCATCGATCTCATGTAATGGTTCAGCTCCTAGACAATTAAGATCTTATTTAATTACAATATTTCCAAGATACTTCATGAGATGCCATCTTGAAAATTCAAAAACAGTTCAAAATGCGCGCTAGAGTGCCAACTTTCCCTCCACTTGTACTTTGATGATGATGCTCCTACATCATACTCCTCTAGGCAATAATTCATGGACTCCTATCCATGATCTCTTGCACTAATTTTCCATTATTCTGAATATCTACTTCATTTACCCAACTGGCATGTTCTATTGGGTGTCCTTTCCTCTTTACCAAATACTCAAAATAAGTTTTCCTTGTGGTATTCTTACCAATCCTCTAATCCATGAACTTTTCCATTTGCGGATTTTCTGCTACATGCATTTGCTTCTCCCACTGAATCTCTTTCTGATATTCTGATCTTTTGGTGTCATTTTCCTTGTAAGGATACACGTTTGAAATTTTTAATATGGGCGATATATCCACCCCCTCTGGAAACTCTACCTCATAAGAATTGGCATCAATTTTCCTTAGGATCTTGCACGATCCTATCTTCTTCAACTTTAGTTTTCTATATGTTCCCCTTGGGAACCATTCCTTCTTGAGATGTGATAGAACTTGATCTCCCACTTCAAATTGAAGTTCTCTCCTATGATGATCAACTCTACATTTATATTCTTTGTTGTTATCCTGCAACTTCTCTTTGATGTGATTATGAAGCTTCTTCATTTCTACAATGAAGTCTTCTGCTCCAACGCTTATGAATTCATCCTGCTCCAAATATATCAACTTTGATACTCCTCTTGGCTTCATTCCATACACTATCTAGGATGGAATCTTTCCTATATTTCTGTTTGGTGAGTCATTGTATGCAAACTCTGCTTGTGACAGAATCTAATCCCACTGGTGATGATGTTCAGTGACCAGAATCCTCAACAAATTTCCTAAACTCTGATTTACCACCTTAGTCTGTCCATATGTTTAAGGTTGATATGCTGAACTAAAGGACAATTTTGTCC
This sequence comes from Picea glauca, assembly GCA_000966675.3. Lineage (NCBI taxonomy): Eukaryota > Viridiplantae > Streptophyta > Pinopsida > Pinales > Pinaceae > Picea > Picea glauca. Next base: position 398,177 of record JZKD02S1955283.1, on the reverse strand, counting down.
CCATTTTCTTCCACAATGCCCTCTAGAAACGAACAAAAAATTTAGTTTCCCTGTCTCAGACAATACTCTTGGGAAACCCATGAAGTCTCACAACTTCTTTGAAAAGCAAATTTGCAATGTGTGTTGCATCATTAGTTTTCTGGAATGGGATAAAGTGTTCCATATTTGAGAATATATTAACTACAAAAAATATGTAATCACTTCCCCTTTGTTTTCTTGGCAATCCCAAAACGGAATCCATGCTTACTGCATCCCAAGCCCTATCTGGAATAGGAAATGGTTTATACAACCCAATGATTTGTCTCTTTCCTTTTGAATACTGGCAAATCTTACATATGTTTACAAATTTATTCATGTCTGCTCTCATACCTCACCAATAGTATGAATTTTTCAATTGTGCAAATGTCTTGTCATGGCCAAAATGTCCTACTAGGCCTTGACAGTGTTTTTCCTTCAGAAGATTATCTCTCATCGAGCACTTTGGTATGCATAATTGGCTACCTTTAAACAACAATCCATCCTGAATCAGATACTTTTTCCACTAAATTCTGTCTCTGAGAACATGATTCACACATGCTTCATATGCCTCTTTAAAATACAGATCATCACAATACATCTCCTTAAGGTGTTTGAACCCTAAGGCTTTCACTTGAAATTCATGCAGAATAAGAAATCTCTTGCTCAATGCATCAACAACTTTGTTAGCATTACCAGAAATATGTTTAATGACAAAAGTGAATTTTTTCATAAACTCTATCCACTTAACTTGTATTTTATTTAACTTCTCATGTCTGGTTATGAATTGTAAAGCCTTATTATCGTTGTACAAATTTTTTTTTTTTGGAACAAGGTAGTGCCTCCATTTCTTTAAGGATTGAATTATTGCATAAAATTATTTATCATATGTGGAGTACTTCCTCTTGGTTTCATTCATCTTCTCACTGAAATATGCAACAGGTTTGTTGTCTTGGCTCAATACTACTCCAATTGCAACTCCACTAGCATCACATCGTACTTTAAACGTCTTCCCAAAATATGGCAAGACCAGAATCGATTGTTATGTTATATTTTCCTTTAATATTCTGAATCTTTTCTCATCTTCTTCTATCCACTTAAAATACTTGTGTCTCTTCTTCACCGTATCTAATATTGGTTCACAAATTCCACTGAAATTTCTAATGAATTTCCGATAGAATCTTGCTAATCCATGGAAGCTTCTCACCTCAAATATGCTCCCTAGAGATGGCCATTCTCTAATTTCCTTCACCTTCTCTGGGTCCATTTTCAATTCATTTGAAGAGATTACAAGACCCAAGTAAATGATTTATGTCTTCATAAAAGAGGATTTCTTCATATTTATCAACAAATTCTCCCGCTGCAATATTCTCATCACTAATGTTAAATGCCTCAAATGCTCTTCTTCAGTTTTACTGAAGACTAATATATCATCCATATATACAATCACAAACTTACCAATAAAATATTTTAATACCTCATTCAACAATCTCATAAAATTACTTGGGTCGTTTGTCAATCCAAATGGCATAACAAGCCACTCATACAACCGTTTGTTTGTTTTGAAGGTTGGTTTCCATTCATCACCTTCTCTCATCCTTATTTGGTGATATCCACTTTTCAGGTCGATTTTTGAAAACTAATTTTCTCTTCTCAAGAAATCCATTAAGTCATCCATCCTGGGCAAAGATAATCCATAACTCATGGTGATTTTTTTTATGGCTCTTGAGTCTGTACACATTCTCCATTCTCCATCTTTCTTTGGACTCAACATAGTTGGTACTTTGCATGGACTCAAGATTTCTTTGACTAAACACTTGTCCATCAAATCCTGGACTTGTTTCTTTACCTCCTCATTCTCTTGAGGTGTCATTCTGTACAATTCTTTGCTCGGAAAACTCACTCCTAGTATGGGATCAATGTGATGGCTAATACTCCTGATGGGTGGAAATGAGCTAGGTAACTCAACCACAACTATGCCAACAAAATTTTCCAAAATCTCTTGAATTTCTTCAGGAAGATCATCCATAGAAGTACTTGTAAGGATGACTCTAGGCTTCCTCACCACAAAAAATTGCTTCTCATGTTCCTTCTTGACTTTACTTAGGAGTTCCTTCCCACTCATGAGAAGTGTCTTCTTCCTTCACTTTCGTATCCTCTATAGGTAATAACATGTGTGTCCTACCATTTTTCTCCAAGGTATAAGTATTTTTTCTCCCATCATGAATGACATTTATGTCAAACTACCATGGTTGCAAAAACAAGACATGACATACATCCATGGGAATTACATCACACAAAATCTCATCTCTATATTCTCCTATCTTAAATTCAACTAAGCATTGTTTAGTTACCATTACTCGGTGTCCTTTTTGCAACCATGAGACTCTATACGGACTCAGATGTGTAGTTGTCTCCAACTCCAATTTCTCCACCATTTCTGTGGAAACTAATTTATCAGTGCTCCCACTATCAATTATCACCTTGCATACTATTTATTTTGTCTTGCAAGCAGTTCTGAACAAACTATTCCTTTGCACTGGTTTTTCCACTTCTTTCTTAGGCTTCAAGAGAACCTTCCTCATCATCCAGGATCTCCTATCTTCTACGCCTTCTGCCTAAACATTCCTCTTCTACACTTACAAAATTTGAGCTTCGCATCCTCCTTCTTTCTTTATCTTAGGGCATTCCCAAGACATGTGTCATGTTTCTCCACAGAAAAAACACTTCACCTTTGCTCCTCTTCCTCTTCCTATTCCTCGAGGAAAATAATTTCCTCCACCATATTGTCTCCCTAGGGAACTTCCTCCTCTTTCTGAGTGACTGTGTGGTTTTCCAGACTCAACCTTGGGCTTCTGTGGTTTGTCAAGGAAAATTCCTTTACCTATATTTAGACTTCTTCCTTTGCTTCCTTGGCTCTGTTTCTTGGACAATTTCTCCTTTTCCTTCAGTGCAATATGATAAGCATCCTCCACTATACTTACTATAATCATGTTGTTTTCATCCTTCATTTCATTCTTGATTTCATATCTCAGGCCATTAATATACCTAACAACCTTTTCATCATCTTTTTCTCTTTGTCCAGCCCTGATGTTCAACTTATAAAATTCCTATGTGTACTCCTTTACTGTCAATCCCTTCTATCTCAGGTTTTGTAACTTCCTGAATAGATTTATATGGTAATGTTGGGGTATGAATTTACCTTTCATCTTGGCTACCATTCTATCCCAGTTCTTGATATTTTTCTTGCCTTTTCATCTTCTATCATCCTGTAGTTCATCCCACCACAGTGTTGCATGTCCCTTCAATATGGTGTTAGCATGCTTCACTTTCTTCTCCTCATCAACAGCTTCATAATCGAAGTACTTGTCCATTTCTCGTATCAAATCAAGCAATTCTTCAACATATAAGTTGCCTTCATACATCGGGATTTATTTTTTCTCTCTAGCTCACAGTTTGACAACATGTTTCAACAAGCGTTCTTCTGCAATATCTTCTCCTGTAGCTTCTTCAGCTTTCCTTTCTTTGCTCTCTTCATCACTGATGTCTCTAGCATCAGGTTCTCTCCTTCGTTATTTCTCCATAACATCTAATATCGTGTGGAGTTCTCTCATCTCCCTTTCCATAGCTCGATTTGGTATAGGTGGCTCTGCACGTCTTCTAGGTAGCATGGTGTTGAACTTTTTTTCACATAGAGCTTCAAAAGAAACTTTTGTCTCTGATACCACTTGATGCAGCCCCCCCTTCTCTTCTCGGAGTTTTGTGATCTCCTGATCAAGGACCTTCAAAACATTGAGTCAAGTTGTCACACACCCACTACGAGAACCTAATTTTTTTTTTTGTCCTTTCCTTCGAGGGACGAAATCCTCGAATTTCTATGGGGCCTAGCGTAGCCCATCCCTTCCCTTATCCTCCTCCAAGTGACCACAACCTGGCCTTAGCACAAGCGCCTTTCACAATTCGTGAGTTGGGAGTTAAGGCTCTCAACTCCTTTTTCACCAAACACTGATACCCGAGATGCGATACGGGTATGGTTCCCTCCTCCCTAGCGCCTCCTACATATAACCGTAGGCTAGGATAAACACTAGCACTACTCGCAACTCGTGACTTCACTAGTTGGAGTGTTGAGCCCTCGTGCTCCTCCTTTGTGAATCCCCGAGATGCAAGAGGTCAACGTTACATGGACTCTACCAAGCGACACCTACATGCCACTTGTTTCCTTCGCTGTACTCTGCTTACGAGCCGTGTCAGTGCTTCCTCTCACACGAGACCTCAGATCTCGGTGTTTCGCGACCTTAGCGATCAATGGGAAACTTCTTCATCCTGCAAAACCTTGAACCAGGATAAGTCAACAATGGGTTGACTCTTTCTCAGGCGACATGTGTCCACCACCTGTCACCCACTCCCACCTTTCTCTGGGCGCTTATTGTTACGCCACCTGTCAACCAAGTGGTCCCCACCTAACGAGTGTGCCACGTGTTCACACGAGCCCTCGATGTTTGGCACTTCGTGACTTCTGCAGTCGAAAGGATATTCTTTCAACCTTAGAACTCCCGATATGCGATACCATACAGAGGTTCTGATCCAAGGGTTCTCCCGTGTCTTGGATCCAATGACCAAGATCATGTTGCGATTTCATGAATCGTGAGTTCATGCAATCCTACCCTTGACCACTCCAAGTCCTGAGTCAGTGAAATTCTACTCTACTACCTGTGCAAAGGCTAAGATCGACGTTCAATAGAGATCTATCAGATCCTTGGATCTATGGCCTTGGATCCCATCGCTACTTGTGAAGGCTGAATAGGTTGAGGTGTTAATGCCTGTGCTCCTTCTATAGATCCATCGGTCTTGACAAATATAGGGTATTTCCAAAAGGATTCCAACTGTTCATCTACCAAATGATAGGGTATTATGTTTCTATAATTGGACTCGCTATCCCTTCTGAGCTTGAATCATGAAATTCAACCTCTCAGAGATTCAAACTCCCACGACTCCGAGACCTTGGAGAGCTACTCTTTCTTGCATGAGGTTTCCAGACCCGGACCGCATGAACCTTCAGACAGTTCTTGGGAAATTGTCCCTGATCTTAGTCGAGTCTCTGGGTAAAGGTTCAGTACGGTTCCAAGGTTTATGGGATAATTCTCGGGGAAGAGTACTCTCGAGGATCCTTCCCAGAATATTACGAGAATCAAGCAAACAAGACGATTCTCGGTGGAGCGAACTCATGCCCCAGACTTAATCATTTGTATATAAACCAACTATGGCATGTAAGAATACACATACATCCATTATTTCCAGTCTAAAACATCAAGCAATCATTCCACACAGAAATTATTATGGGCATATAAACATAAACATGTATTCTTTATATTCAATTTGAAATACAAGGTAGAAAACACTTATCTGATCCACCAGACGTGATGCAACTACTGAGAGGGGTGCTCGTTTCCACCCAATTGTAGGCTCAGTGACTCCAAATGGATTTACCACTAGCCACCCCCGAGCTAGACCGTGATGCTTTGAGATTCAGTCTCCTACTTCCATCTCAACATAAGTCAAGGATGAAGGCTACTCTCCTTCTCCTGATACAAAAAAGTAATCCATGATGAAGGTTACTCTCCTTCTCCTATGTTCAGAACTCCCTGGGTTTTCCAAAGTTTCTCCAATTCTCTTCCGCGATCTTCGTCGCACGTGCTCTCTCCTATACCCTTTACCACACCTCCTCTCTTTCATTTTCTCTACAAGATTGCATGTGACATGAATTTCCCCATCCATGGTCAGGTCTGGGAGATTTTACGGATGGGCGGTTCACCCCCATCCACTCATTAGCTCTTAAGGAGCCTCCCCACCGACCAATCTGACGAAAAATCCATTCCAGGGTCAGAGAGTTTCTTTGGTCTTTGAGCAAGTTAAAACCAGTACGATATTGGCTCAGTGGAAGTTAACACAACCATTCCAGGTCCCTTCCACCACCTCTCATTAGCCATCGTGGCCTCTTTTAGTACATCCCTCTCCTAGCAGTCATGCAACACATATTCATAACATAATTTACATTCATTGACCTTTTATACAAAGGTCCGTCAAATCAAACATTCACATCTTTGAGTTTTCCATAGTTCTTGGCCAATATAGTTATTTTTACAGACTAGGGGAAACAGGGTGTTACACAAGTCATCTCTTTGGCCTCTAATAGGCCCTAGAATTAATTTACACAGGCCCCTTGTTGCTACCCATGTAGGTTCAATTCATACGCACAAAAATTTTCCTGAATCCTCTGATAAATTTAAATGGCAAGTGCTAGCCCCTCTTATAGGCCCTTATTCCTTATCACTAGGGAATATGACCTCTTTTTAGCCCCCTTTGTGACTTTTTACTTTGGTGATTTTTGATGCAGCTGACTCCTTTTTCCCCGAAGTCTGGACCAGTGAAATCACTCGGACTAGATCTACGATGCACACTCCTCTGACAGCCAACGATTGCGATCCACTTTGGGACTCCGAACTTCAGGAGTTACAAGTGTTCCAAACTCCTTTTTTCCCCGAATTTATTCATACCCGGAGCTACAGATTGAATGCCACGTGCTCAGCTCGATCGACGGTCGAGATTGTCCTTTGATTTCCCCTTAGGGAGACTTTCGATCAACGCTCCTTTGACCTCTTTCTTTCATAGTGTCAATCCTCCGGAGTGATAGATCTTGCACCACATGTCCCTTTCTAGTAGATGGATTCGATGAAATCCGATGCTCTGACCTTCGGGAGTTCTCATGCCTTCACACATCAATTCCTCCGAAGTGACTTTTATCTAGAGAAAATCTCCATGCTCCACGTGTCCCTCTGTTCATCAACGAATCCTATTGATTTCGGCCTTCGGGACTTTAGACCTTCGTGAACTTGCACTTCATTTTTTTCGAAGTGTCCTATCACCGAAGTGATGTATCTAGCATCAAGTGTCCAAGCAACAAACGTCTAGGATTTTCTTCTTACCTTTCGGAGCTTCAGACGAATTCTTCTCAACGACTCCACTTCCTCCTTTCTCTTTTCCCGAATCGCACACTCCCAGAATCCATGATATGATGACACATATCCTCCTCAGATTGACAACCACAATTTAATTTCCTACTTTGGGATTCAAGAGTTTTTCTCAATCCACACTGACTTTTCGTCGAAGTGCTTTCCCCCGGAGTACGCGGATCTCCGCCGCGTACCCTTCTGGATCCAATAGTCCATATTTACTTCTCTTCTTCAAGACTTTGGTAGAAATTTCCTTTGCTCCACGCCAATCTCCTGAAGCATTTTATCCCAGACTCTCTGATTTATTTCCATGTATCTTCCTCGATACCGATGACTAGAAATTACTTCGCAGCTTTGGGACTTCGGTGATCCCACTCTTTGAACACCTCTAAAACTTTGAATACGTGAATTTCTAAAGGAATCTATGGTTATCCTCCACGCAACTTCCCTAGATCTCGCAGTCTGGAAAGATCACGATTCCTTTGAATGGAACTCGCTTGTCGATTTGGAAACTTTCAGTGGGCTCCTCCCTACTGAAGAATCTTCGTCTCTATCTCTTCTGAGCTTTTTCTTCCCCAAACTTTGAACTTCTCAGAATGTTTCTTCGACACTTAGCCAAATATCGACCCTGTGCACACCTTGCAAATAGGTTTATTTTCAACTTGACCCTGTTTTGGGTGACTATGCACTCCTCGCAACAACTCTTTACACGACTTAATTGTTCCTCTTGAACAATACGACATTAAGTCTGTTTCTTCCTACGCACACCTTGCAAGGTCCTTTGCACTTCCATGCAAACAAAGCTTCAAGTTACCTCTCCTAAACTTCTGAGTAAAAACAGACTCTCTCAATGCACACCTTGTGGACACTTTGCACTCCTTTCAAATACAATCTTCATGTTATCTCTTCTAAGATTCTAAGTCGAACTAGACTCTATCAACGCACATCTTGCAGACACTAAGCACTCCTTACACGGGCTCGAAGAAGAGAAAAATATGAAACTTATCTAATCCTCACATGTTCATATATTCAACCATGAAATGTATTCATAACATAAGAACAAGTAATAACAGAGAATTTCAATTAAACATAAATCCTACCATTCATTCATTCAGATAGACACTGTAACAACAACACCACAAATTTGGATCAACGATTCTTTGTTATACTCATTCAAAATGAAATGTGCATGGGCTCATACAACTCTAATAAGCTTCAAAAATAACAACTTCGAAATAACTTCCAGTAGCCTCTTCTAGGCAATAATAAATATAGTTACACAAAAAAACTCCTAGAGCACTTTTTCTCCGACTAACTTAGTGTTATCCTATCAAATTAAAAGCTTCAACTACTACAGTTTATTACAATAAATGATCGGTACAGATAGATAAGAGTGAATGATTCAGATTTATACTGCAATTAACTACATTAAAGAAAATTGCAATCCCCATCGATCTCATGCAATGGTTCAAATCCTAAACATTTAAGATCTTCTTTAATTACAATATTTCCAATATACTTCGTGACATGCCATATTTAAAATTCAAAAGCACTTCAAAATGCATGCTAGGGCATTGAGTTTTCCTCCACTTTCACTTTGATGATGATGCTCCTGCATCATAGAACATGTGGTTGGCTCTGTGCATAGACTAGAAAGAAACACATGTCTGAAACCATAATAGATTTCCACCTGTTCTGCCACATGCATGGAAACCAAAATAGAAGATCGACATTGCTCAATGACTAGCTAGTGAACTAGAGTTTAATGATAGCAAAAAAAATTGTAGCTAAGACCAAAAAATTAATAGTAAAAAAACTATACATGAGGCGAACCCGAGGTCCCTTCCTGGTGAACTATGAAGGTGTATGGTTGGTAGCATGTCGAGCAATGTCTTTTCACATGATTTCTTGACAAGGAATCAGACAAAATATCTAAGTTCTTGCTGAGGATGCTCTAGTTGTGCAGCTTCTCGGCCAAGCCCCTCTTAATCTAAAAAATGAGGGCCAAATGATCCTCCATGAGCCTACATGAGCTGAGTGGGTCGTGGTTGTCGAGAGTCGATTCCATTGGCACTTTTTTGTGTAATTCCCTACTGGGTGGGTCGTGGTTGTCCTCCTCATTCCATAATTTGCCCCATTTGATCTGTGGATATTCCGCGCTGGGGTCGATGGAATTGTTGCAACAATCCAACATCAGAGGAGGAAATTCCTATTCTACCAGATAACCTGTCATGACCAGCTCCCAGGAATTCAATGGGATTTTGATGTTTTTTTGTGTCATTTGTTCACTGACGGTATCCTGCAAGTTATGAGGAATCTCATCCCAGTGAGGAGGAATCTCCACCTCCAGTGTGCATCCTCCATAGGTTGGCACTAAAATAGGCGAGTAAATCTCTTCCTAGGCATCAATGCCCTAGTTTTGATAAGAGTGGGGAAATGGGGCTGAGATGATTCCTGGAATCAGAGAGAGAGCAGTAGGTACACTACATCCTTGCCTACCTACTTGACTGTAATAGGTCATCCCATGCTTTGATTTGCCTCTCTCACGAGGCATGGTGAAGATGAGCTCATGGAGGGAAGAATTCACACTGGAAAGGACATAAATGCTTGGGATGGAATAAAGGAAAATTACAGAGGCCTAGGAAACCCAAATCTTAATAGCCAAGGGAGAATGAGAGACTAAGGACAAAATCCAGAGATAAGGACAACATCGGGGAAATACCTGCATGATGATGAGTGAGATGACGGCTAAGGAAGCCATGAGTTAGAGTGTTACGGGCAAAATGAATCGTACCAGTACTAGTGGGACAAACTTGAAGCACCATTAGAGTTGTTGAACTATCCCGACGCACTAGGCTCTAGATGGAGTAATGCTAAGCATTTCGAGTGATCTGAGAAGGATGTTGGCGGGGAAGGGCTTTAATTACCCTTCTTACCAATACACTATGTGACATACAATTTCCAGGTGTCACCCCATCCGGCCAGAGAAGGGCTTTAATTGCCCTTCTTACCAATACACTATGTAACATACAATCTCCAGGTGTCACCCCATCCGGGAGATTTATACAATGTACTTATTTCATATATAATCATAAAATATATAATAATAAAAATAAA